>CAUYUJ010018250.1:40000-47500 GCA_963575745.1 Prorocentrum cordatum | reverse complement strand
TAACCATCATCAGCAGCAGACGCATAATAATCATCATCAGTATCATCATCATCATTATCAGTAGTATCATCAACAGTACCAGTACCAGTACCAGTATCAGTATCAGTATCAGCATCAGCATCAGCATCAGCAGCAGCAGCATTATCATCATCATAACCATCATCATATTTATCGCGGCTATCCCAAGCATGGAGACACGAGGTGACACACGTGACGACCTCCTGTGCCCCGTCGAGCAATCGCCACCAAGAATGCTGGGCTCTCACGGTGGCGGGATTTCCCGTAGGCAGCTGGATATCTTGCCTTCTCCTCGTCGACACTGGCGCTGCCTCCGCTGCCAATCGCAACGCCACCAAATTGATGCCCATGCCTGTCCACGATGGATGCGGCACACTGAGAAGATGAGCCTATTGGGTCTTCGCCGAATTATGCAACCAAAGCCTACGACCAATCGGCAGCATGTAAACGATCAGAGGGCACGGCGAACCTTTGCGAGTCTCTGAAACCATCCCGAAATGGCCGAGCCTGAAATCATGTGGCCCGATATTGTGGTGGGGCGAAAGAGTCCAGATCATGGCTCGGCCTAACGGTGCTCTCCGTCTTCACCTGGCCATCGCTCGGACGTCCATTCCCTGTGTTCTCTTTCGATTTCGTGCGTTGTTGTTTTCGCCAAATGATCAAGGATGCTCCTCGAAAGTCCTCGCCGAAGGAAAAATGCACACGTCCGAGCGATGCCAAGTCACATTAGTTTCGTCTTCCCTCAATGTGTCTTCGCTCCGCCTCCGCTGCAAATGTAAATCGGACATGAAAGCGGTCAACGACATCGACAGAACACCGTTCAGGTCGAGCCGTGGTCCCCATACGCTGCACTCGCGCACCACCTGCTGCTCTGTCAACTCCTCCTCCTCCTCCTCCTCCTCGTCCTCGCCCTCCTCCTCCTCCTCCTCCTCCTCGTCCTCCTCCTCCTCCTCGTCCTCGTGCTCCTCCTCCTCCCCATCCTGGGTCTGACGGCTGTGGGCAATTACGGGCCTCAGCGACCTCGCAGAGCGCCAAGAGTCGGCAGGAGGGCCAACCGAGACAGCGGCGGCCCGCCCGCCACGGCCCGAATTCCGCTCGAGATCGGCCTGGCCGACCCCTCCCCCCTCGCCCTCCCTCGAGGCGGACGCCGCCGTGCAGACGGGCAGCCTCCGCGAGGCCCGATGGGGGTGGTGTCTCGCATGGTGAAGGGGCCCTGAGACACACAAATCAATACACACAAATAAAAGGATTCCCCATATGTTCCCATATGTTCTGGGTGTTTGCCTTCCCCCCCACTTCCCATATGTTCCCATATTTTCTTGGGAATCGACGATTAATTGTCTCTGTGCTTTTTTCCCTCCTGACATGGGCCCTCCTCCGACGCTTCAGACGAGGCCAGGACGAGGACCACGTCGGGCGAGGAGAGGTCGAGAAGCTCCGAGATCTGGCGGCGTCGGGGGATGTCTCGGGCGCCGCGGCCTCCCCAGAGCGTGCTGAAGGCCCCGAGAGCCTTCTGGAGCGATCTGAAACGGGTGTCTCCTCGTCCTAACCACGCCCGAACACAGCAAGAGACCCGTGTGTGTATATATATATATGTATATATTGAGAGAGAGAGAGAGCGAGAGAGAGAGAGAGAGACAGAGTACAAAAAAAGAGAGAGGCAGGTGCGCCTGCACCACGGTCCAGGACTCGGGGGATCGGGCAGCCAGCCTCCGCCTGGCTTCCGCCCAGGACCCTCGCAGCGAGGTCGAAGAGGAGCACCAGCCGCGGAGGAGGACACAGGGGACCCTCTCTCCCCCCATCCCCACCCTGCCCTCTATGATGGCCCAATGGTCCACTACCACATCCCTAGGTAGGACGGGGGGGGGAAGGGAGGATGGGGAGGTCCTCCTCCTCTTCCTGTTTCTCCTCCTCCTCCTCCTCCTCCTCCTCTTCCCTTTTATGGTAAATGTCTCTCTACCCGCCGTCGCCCACCCCCGTTAACCGCCATGGCCCCACCCTGCCCTTACAAGGGGAGGGAGAGGTGCCGCCGCCGCTGCCGTCGCCGCCGCGGCCGGCTTCGCTCCGAAGGCCTGGCCCGAGCGAGCCCAGGGAGATGCCCGTGGAGTGGCGGCATGGGTTCGGAGGCACCTTCCGGGAGGTTCTCGGAAGAAAGATCCAGGGCCAATGACCAAGACCCCCTCGCGTTGTGACAAAAATCACGACGGGAGTTTTTTGTCGCCATTTTTGGCCTCCAGGGGCCCTGGCGGGGCCCCTGGACTGTCAACGAAAACGACTAGAGATGAGAATACGGTCCCAGGGAAGGGGTCCAGACCCCTGGGGCTCGACGTTGTGAAAAATCAAGACGTCGGGGGTCTGGGGTTTCAGCCCGATGAAGATGCCACTCAGCCGGATTAGCATGCACGGCGTTCGGGATTCAGCCAGATGGAATCGGATGCAGCGGGACAAGGTGGGATTATACTGGATGAGGTTGGCCTGTGACCACGGACAACCTCCCAGGAATTACATTCTGAGACGGTTGTCTCTGAAGGGGCCCCAGGACACACAAATAAATACACACACGTAAAAATATTCCCCAAATTTTCTCATATTTTCTGGGTTTCTGTCTTCCCCCTCACTTCCCATATTTTCCTATAGTTTCTGGGGAATCGAGGATTAATTGTGTCTGTGTGTTTCTGTTCCTCCTGAGTCTCTCTGTGACCCCACCCCTCGTACAGTTGGGCCCCGAGAGGGCAGGACAGGCGGGCGCAGCGCAACGCCTTGCCGATCGAGGCCGCTTCGGGCAAGGCCCCGTGATGCCGAGTGGCTGACACGCGCGAGCCTTCCTGGAAAGTTGTCCGTCGATGTTCGCGAACCCACATCGTCAGGACGAGCGACCACCAGAAACGTTGACGACGACACGCTGCAAGGAAGCGAAACCAGATAACATCTGTCGTGAGCCGACTAGAGGGAGAGGGAACTACATGCCACTACACGACTGCTAGGAAGCACGGGTACGCCACATGACAAATCCCACAACGGTTCTTCGATCATTCCATTCCTCTCCCGCTACACTTCTGACTTCCCTCCCTCCTCACATGCCAATAGCCCCTCGCTTCATGCGTATCATTCCATCTTCTCTCCAATCTCGATCACGAGGTCATCATTCTGTGGTGCTCATGCGAATGCCCTCTCTTGAACCTTCGCTTGCGCACTGCTCAATTGCATGGGTTTTCATGTGATGTGGCACGATGGCAGAGGTTCTGTGATGTCGTGGCGCGAATTTAACCCAATTCGCCGCGTCCACATACATTTCCTCCCAACTCGTGAGCTGCGAACCCCGAATCCAACTGTACAGGTGAGGAAGATCTACCAAACATGATCAGCTGATTTTGCGCCGCCGTCTGCACTGTGTCTCACCCATGGTCTCCGAGCAATGGCGCCGGTGAGTTAACACCGCGACCAACTGCACACGCAAGGCACAGTCTCTTATACATTGATACCGCTCTCCCGCACCATGTGCAAGCGAAGTGTCAGAGGCCTGGAGAATGCTCACGCGGCACTGATTGGACAACCGCCCGCAGTGCCTCCAAATGGCCCAGGGAAGCTGTCTGAAAGAAACCCGACGGCTGAAATCGTGACAAGGGGGCTCCCTCCAGCGGTTCCCTGGCAACTGCCTGACGGGCGACCTTTTGATTCTTTTCTTGAATGAAACGCCTTCCCATGTGCGCCTACATCGGGATTCGGTGTCATGCCCCCCCCACCCCACCCCACCCAATGAAGCGACGATCAGAAAGGAGTCTCACGCGAGATGACACGCAGCGGCTTACGCGGGCCGCCAGCGCGGCACGCCGCTTTGGAAGCAAGGGCGCTCCTTACGCGGGCAGCTTACGCATCCATGTCGGAGGAGACGCCCCTGTTTTTGTTAGTGGCGTGGCCAAATTGGGAATTCCTCTCATGGCCCCCCAAAATTGGGAATCCTTCTTATAGGCTCTCCAATTGGGATACTCCGTCCCATGGCCCCGCCGCCACATAAGAGTAATTCTCGTGGCAGCCCCAACTTGGGATTCCTTCTCAGGCGGCTGTCAATCGGGAGTCACTCTCATGGAACCGCCATCGGGATTCATTATCGTTGGCACCCCAAGTCGGATTCCTTTCCATGCGCCGCGCAACGTGGATTCGAACTTTTCGTCCTCCGTTATCATCCCTCCTCGCCGTCATCCCCCTCCACACAATCGTTCCTCGTCGTCGTCGTCACTTTCATCCCTGCGCACTCCCCTCTTCCCATATCTGAGGCATGGTGCGGTTGCCTCAAGAGTGGACCTACGCAATTGCTACGATTGGAAAGCCAAGTGCGATGCCTTCCTCAGGCGTTGGCGTCGTTCTCCACGGATGACGATATCAAATTGCTCTTCCCTTTCCCACCTGCCCGTTGAAATGTCCTTATTGAGGTTCCTCACCCCCCTCCTCTTCCTGCATATCCCTCAACTTCCCTCAATATCGTTCTCTCTCTCTCTCTCTTTATCTCTCTCTCTCTCTCTCCTACCCCCTCCTCACCTTATCCTCCTCCTCCCCCTCCATCCGCACCGAACTTCCCCCTCAACCCTTTACCCCAACCACCAGAACACATCCATAACAATTATATCGTAATCGGTTCTGGGAATCGCATTATCCTTGGTTTCTCGTGCAGAGACTGCATTGCATCATAACTACATTATCATGATTGACGTCAAATATTGGATTCGGCAAGACCTATACCAAATTACGGTACGAAGTTGCACCGACAAACCACTCCCTGGAAACTGACGAGTCGTCCAAGAAGTCCCAGCATCCTCCCAGACACGCCCAAAAGCGCCAATGAACCTGGGTAGTAGCAATCAGATAAAAAGTCAGCGTGACCAAACCCGACTGTCTAACTTGTGTCAGGGCCAAGCGCGTGGGCATAACGAACAAGCCCAAACGACTCGGACCGTGGCCGTCTGCTCACAATGTCGCAACCGTGGGGCCCTCCACAACGCGCGCGCACCAAATACATACATGTGCGGGCTGACGGGGAAGAACATCGAGAAACACTGCAAACAACATCGGGTCAGGGGGAGCTCCTCGCCTCGTATATCGGGGTCGGACGCAGGGGGCGGATCGAAAGTGGAAAGGACAACGAGACAGCCGACGTGATCAGTTGGTTTCTCCGGCGCCTCCCAACGTCTCCCGGCGCCAACGTGTCGAAGATAACTCGGCGGCGAGGCCGAAACCAGTTGCATGCAGCAAATTCGTCCCCCCCACTTTCGTCCGACCCCCCCCAAGGCCCAGACGCATCCATAGCCACTGCTGGCCGATGTCCCGGAAGGTCGACGCCCCGGGCGTTGGCTATGGACGAGTCCCCGCCTCGGAGCACCCCGCCTCGATGCGGCCCGAGCACCACGCGCGGCCGACCAGACAACGGTGCCGCGCGGGCCGCGTCACAGGGCGAAGTCGCCGCCGAGCTTTTCGACCAGCGCCTGGACGCTGTCGAGGAGCTCCTGGCGGGAAAGAGCGGCGCGCTTTCTCCTCACCCGGCCCCTCTGGGAAGGGGGGCGGGAACGTCCCAGGACATGAGAGGAACCACCGATCCGAAACGAGAGAGGGAGGGAGCCACCCCAAGATCCAGTCGACCGCAATCTCACGAAGGACGTGAGCCTGCAACACCATCTCGATCAAGTCGAAGAGAGAAACTGCAGGCAGATCGGGGCTCCTTCTCGCCGCTGGCCTTGAACTCCTTCAGCTTGGCCTTCTCGCTAGAGCCCAACACCTCTCGGGCATGGACGAGAAGCACGCTCGAGCGTTGTAGATGCTGTGGCCCCCGTGGAACGCGAGAATACACTTCATGCGTTCGGAACCTGCTGGCCGCACTGAGGTAATCTTGGCAAGAATCACGCGCTCAGGGGGGCCGATGTATCCCTACATAAACAGTTGCAAACAAACCCGAGTCAATGCAAACCCGGATGATAGGCCAGGGCCTTGTCGCGAAGCCCGGCCAGCCGCAAAATAGCTCCCAAACGCGGGTCAGCGGCGGGCGGGAAGGGGGCATCGGCTCACGTGGCTCCCAGACCCGGGTCAGCCATAGGAGGCTGACTGACCCTCGTCAGCGCTGACCCCGCCACGTGACCGCCAGCTAACACGTCCAGGAAAGATGCGGGCTGGCGCCAATACAAGTGGTCAGCGGCGGGCGAGGGGGGAAAATGAGAAGGAGAATCCCTTCTCAGAAGGCGGCGGGGCTTCTCAGAATCCCTCAGGCCTCCTGAGAAGTTGTCTGTGTCTTCGGGGAAGGATTGGAAAACCTCGCAGGCCAGGGGGTTTTAGAGCCGACTTAATGTTAGGAAGAGAATGATGCCATGATCAAGCTGGCTCAAGCTACGTTCCAGGACTTCCAGAGTCTCTGGCGGCCCTTGTTTCCGCAGCCCGTGTGGAGTACTGGGAAATCATAGAAGCCCTGATAATCTTGGAACGCATCATTATCATGACCCCTTGCTCCGCTGCGGTGCGGGCTGGCACCAATGCTTGGCGGCAAACCCAGGGGAAGAAAAGAGAAGGAGAAGGCCTTCGCAGAAGGCTCGGAAATCCCATGGCCTTCTGAGAAGTTTTCTGAGCCTTCCCCAGAGGGTGTGATGGAATCTGGGAAGTCCCGCCGCTTTCTGAGAAGGCCTTCTCCTTCTCACTTCCCCCCCTCGCTCGCCGCCGATACTAGGGAATCGTGCAAACCCTGATAGCCTTGGAACGTGTCGCTATCATGACCTCTGGCTCCGCTGAGGCCGTGGCCGGCAGGCGCGCGCACCCCCTCTGGCGGCGACGGCGACGACTCACGACGACGACGACTCACGACGACGACAACGACGACGACGACGAGAACGACGACGACGACGACTCACGACGGCGACGACGACGACGGCGGCGGCGGCGGCGCGGCGGCCTTCCGCACGGCTGCGGCGTGGCCCTCGGCCACGGCGGCCAGGGCCTGCACCACCAGCGGCCTGCCGCTGGGCGTGGCCTCGGCGTGGCGGGCGACGCCGACGACGCCGTCGACGACAATCGGCAGCGGCGACGGTGACGACTCACGACGACGATGATGACTCACCACGGCGACGACGACGACGACGACGACGACTCACCACGGGTCGGCGACGACGACTCACGACGACGACGACGCACCACGACAACGACTCACGACGACGACGACGACTCACCACGACGACGACGACGGCGACGGCGACGACGACGGCGACGACGACTCACGACGACGACGACGACGACGACGACGACGACGGCGACTCACGGCGACGGCGATGACGACGAAGACGACCACGACGACGAAGACGACGAAAGGGGGGGAGGGGAAAGGAGAGAGAAAGGAGAGGGGAGGAGGGGTGGAAGCGGAGAGAGGCCTCAGGACCAAGTCCGCCCAATCAAACAACGGGTTCGGGACATCGCGTTTGATGTGTAAAACGTATTGTTGCCGATTTCTAACAT
>CAUYUJ010018250.1:0-35000 GCA_963575745.1 Prorocentrum cordatum | reverse complement strand
CCCCCGCGATTATGAAGTTCGGGCTCGCCAATGCTCTCCCGCGACCGATTCTGACTTGGCCGGGGATAATCAACTCTCAGGGGTGAAGGGGGGTATGATTTATCATCCGCGGTGTTCTGTTGTATGTGCGCGCTGTGTGTTGAATGCTGCCTGCAGCACTCTGAGTGCTGCAAACGCCAGGCAACGCACGAGGAGGCCCTGGAGTTCAGAATTCGGAAGCTGCATGTAGCCAGATGAACCCAAGGGGATCGGGTTCGCAACTGGTCGCAGATAAGTTGGAATGAACGGCTTGCTTGTTAGCGCGATGGTGTTACCACTGTATCCTTGCGCAATAAGTGGCTACCCTTACAAATCGAACCACCATTTAATAATCTACATGGTCGTTGGCCAGATACGCAGGCGGTGCACGCAGGACCCCCGCTCCGCTAACCACCAGTTATGGTGGTGCACCGGGATGGTGATTCGGAATTTTCGGCTTCATAGTTCCATGAGCCTGACTGTTTGTGCACCAACCACCAAAGCCCCAGCCACCATTTCGGAAATCGGCATGAGGGTGAGGGGAACATCAACCTTGAATCGGCCTATCCCTGAGAGGCGGCCAGGGGTCTAACCTGGATGGGCCCCGAAGAAGACTGTCAAAACGGGGGGATGAAGGACAATCCGCCCAAAAATAATACCCCGGACCTTTTCTGGGGTTCATCTATGGTGTAACTTTCAACCCCGTCTCCGTTTTCGACGGTCTCGTGGCGACAAAAACCAACCACAAAAAACTCTCTCGCACCCAGCACGTCGAACCTCGCCCCCGTACCTGCTCGCCGGAAACGAACCTGTGCGGGGCCACCTCAGACCCCCAGCCAGCTCCGAGT
Organism: Prorocentrum cordatum; assembly: GCA_963575745.1. Lineage (NCBI taxonomy): Eukaryota > Dinophyceae > Prorocentrales > Prorocentraceae > Prorocentrum > Prorocentrum cordatum. Next base: position 34,134 of record CAUYUJ010018250.1, on the reverse strand, counting down.
ACGATGCTCACAAGTGGTCCGCGGACCCTCAGGCCTGACGTTGCAACAAGAATGCAACATCGCCAAACATCACGACCTAAGCCCGAGAACACATCTTTCTGCATCATTATTGAAGCCGGAGGGATCTGTGAGGGTCCCGGTCCGGAAAGTGGGCGGAAACGCCCATGGTGAAAGAATTGCAACGGATCTCAGGGGCTCGCCATTGCTCAGACGCCCACTCATGCATGTTTGTTTCATTTTGTGAGTTGATTTTTCGTTCCCGCAAGATGTGCTACTCGATGGCATTACCAAAAAAAAATGCACACGTCCGAGAGATGCCATGGGGGACATCGTTTCCCCAGAGCGCCGGCCTTCTTGGGGACGCACTGACCCGGGCCAATGCAAACCCGGTTTAGACAGGACTTGCAGCATCCTGCAGGATCCTGCGCGCTGACCCCGCTCAGCGCACCTCTGGCTCTGCTGGAAGTCGCGTAATGGGGGGGGCGATGCATATGGGGGGGCTGCGATTGCTGCAGAAAAGGGCTCTTCAGGGCCCCTAAAGGGGGCCGTTAGGGCCCAAAAGAGGGCCTGCAGAGGCCGAGAAGTGAACCTTTCTCCCCACTCATTCATCGCCCCCTCCTCGTCCACCTCGTCCTCCTCGTCCTCCTCGTCCTCCTCCTCCTCGTCCTTCTCCTCCTCCTCCTCCTCCTGCGCCTCCTCCCCCCATTGAAAGACGCCCAACTCTGCAGGATCCTGCAAGACTTGGCGCCCTGGCCGACCCCCGCTTGCGTGGTCCCTCCGTCTCCAGGCTCCCCGCCTTCGCCAGCAGGGCCGCCAGCGCCGGCGCCGCACCGGCGGCGGAGGCGCTCTCCTGGGCGCCAGCGTTGCCCAGGGCCACGTTGGCGAGGGCGCCGGCGGCCCACTCGGCGGCCTCGCGCGGCGGGAGGCTTCCCCGATGGGGCGGCGCGACAGCGGGCCCGTGGCCATCGCACGCGAGGGCCCCCTGTGCGAGGCGGGGGTTGATCCAGATCCACCGCCTGGGAACCGACGTCCTGGTGCCCCAGCGGGCGGTGGATCTGGATACAGTTTGGCCCTCGGGGGGCAGACAATTTCCAGATCCACCGCCTGTGGAGGTCCGCGAAGATTGAACCCACAGGCGGTGGTTGTGGATACCTTCCCGCCTCGGACCCCTGCGCCCCGAAACCATCGCGACGGGCGGTCTGAGCGCGTTTCTCGCTCGGACTCAGGCACGTGTTAACACTGGGATAACGTTTCCCCTTCCCTGCAGGGCGTGAAAACGACCACAGCCACCGCTTTTCTTTTGTTGCCGCCTTCCAGCCCGCAGAAACAAAGCAGTGGCTGTGGTCATTTTCGTTGAGCTTGGCACCAGGGAAATGACCAGAGCCACTGCTTCTTTTTCGACCGGCTGGAAGGTGGCGCGAACAAGAAGCAGTGGCTGTGGTCATTTTCCAGTCCCGCATTCCCCCCCCCTCCGCCGCCTTTTCGAGAAGAGCTGGGCCGAAGAGGCGTGCAAAAAGAGTCCCGACACTTGCGTGAAGTCCGATTTCCTCTCGGGCCTCGCCCCCCCCCTCCCCCCCGATGCACGAGACTTGCCAGAAGATGTGGGAAAACCTGCACTTGACAATCATTGTCCGGCCTCCGGGCACCCTCGCTGGGCTCCAGGATCAAAAAACGGCTCGGGATGAGAAACGGAACCCCAGGGAAGGGCTCTGGACCTCGAGCCACGCGCGACGTCGGATGTCTGGTCGGGAGGCGTCCCCCATGGCGACGTCAGCGGGAGATGCTAGCGTCCTCTTTCTAAGGAGGCAACGTCGGGCAAACCTTCATACAAATGCTTGAGGGCTGTGCCCGGTTAAGGGGCCTCTGACTTGGATCGACCTAGAATAGGCCCGAAATGAAGCTCGAAACTCAACCCGACGAAACCGGATTGAACGGAATTCACAACGGTTATAGCAGCGCCGATGATGAAACAAACGTTCCAGGAATTGCGACCTGATCTCTCTACCGCCCTCTATGCCCCTGTGCGTGCAGGCGGCGACGGAGCGACGCTGCAGTGCAGCACAACGCCCTTCCTCCTCGTCCTCGGCCCTCCTCCTTGTCCTCGTCTTCAGCGCCCTCCTCCTCCTCCTCATCCCCTCGTCATCCATCATATTTCACATCCTGCTATACCTTCTATCTGTACTCAGGGTGCGATGAATTGCGGCCCCGTTCCCTCTGACCTATCGCTACATCCTTACCCAATGCTTGTCATCGGAAGATTTGAACGGCGTTTTGCCATTGCTTCCTCCGATGTTTCCCTGGCTTCCACATAATATGCTCTGTCCAGGCCTCCAAGCCGCCTCCCTTTTATCTATTGGGCGCCTCCTGGGGCCCTCCTGGCAGGTTCTTCAAGACCTATTTGCTGCCTTTGGGCTCCTTGGAACCTCCTCGATTCGTCGTGGAGTCCTCCGGAGGCCGTCCGCGCGGGTCCAGCAGCAAACCCATTGCACAGACTATCCACCTCTGCCGTTGCTGCGGTGAGTGCTTGTCAAGTCCTTCTGGGGCAGAGGACTTCTGCAACCAGTGAGTGCCGATCCGCCCACCATTCTACATTCTAGGATCTAGAGGGAGAGAGAGGAGCGATATGTATACATATACAGAGGAAGGGACAAAAATAACGAGCGAACGCGAGAACGAGAGAGAGAGAGAGAGACAGAGACAGGGGGAGAGATACCAATTACGAACACAGTGTCGAGTCTGCAATGTCGGAGACCGCAACGGCTCTCTTCTTGCAGTCGACCCGCATCGTGAGGATGCGCGATAAGGATGCAAGGGCCTTGGAAAACCGTCTCGAAGCTTGCCGAGCGGGGCGCGGCCAGCGAGAGAAGACCAGGACGGACCGAGGATGCAGCTGCAAGGGGTGCCCTTGGGAAGGTCCCTTCTCCTTCCTGTGCGGGTGGACTGGAAGGCCCCAGGGGGGCCGAACACGTCCACGTCCAATGACGCCCCCCCCCCCTTGGTCACCTCTCGGGGAGACGTTAGACTCGGGTTCGAGGGACTCGGCTTGGCCTGACGGGGCCACCATGAAAATGCCGAGACCCCATCGGAAATTTGACGCGAGCTCCCGCTGCAAACCTCCCACGAAAATCGGAACGTCAAGATCCAGGACGCGCTCGTCCAAAAAAGCGTCGACAAGCCCGAGCTCCGGCGCACTCGAGTCTTACGTTTCCCTTGACCAGAGCCTGTTTTTTTGGATTCAGGCAAGGTTACTTGCATGGCGTTTCGCCCCCCCCCCCCCCCTCGCCCCTCTTCAAGCGAACACTAGCGTGCAAGTGCCTTTCGACTTGCGTGATTTCCGCGCCCCCCGAACGTGCAAGTTGTTTGCGGCTTGCTTCAGGCTCAGCCCCCCCCCGTCCATGCAAGTAAACTTTGCCAGAGTCTGAAAAAAAACAGGCTCCCACCTCGCGCTTCTCGCACCGCCCCGCCCGGAGAGAGGGCGGCGCCCCCCTCCGGACCGCGGCGCGCGGGACACCGCCGGCCACCGCCGCGCCCCCGCGGGTGGCCCCAGTGCCCGAGGTCCCGGACGGCTCTTCCTTGGAAGGAGGCTGCTCCTCAGAGGGCGCCGCCCGTAGAACCATGGAGGAGGCCCGCGCCTGCTATGGCAGCAGGGGGTGCTTCTGAGGAGCCCTCCTCCTCCTCCTCCTCCTCCTCCTCCTCCTCCTCCTCCTCCTCCCCCCTCCTCCTCCCCCTCCTCCTCCCCCTCCCCCTCCTCCTCCTCCTCCTCCTCCTCCTCCCCCTCCTCCTCCCCTCCCCCTCCCCCCCTCCTCCTCCTCCTCCTCCTCCTCCTCCTCCTCCTCCTCCTCCTCCTCCTCCTCCTCCTCCTCCTCCTCCTCTCCTCCTCCTCCTCCCCCTCCCCCCCCCCACCCCCCTCTGCGCGCGGCCGAGAGCTGAGACCACGGCGGCTCGAACCAGCCCCGGGACCCGTCGCGGGGTCCGAGCGAAAAAACCATGGTTCCGAGCCGCGTCCAGCCGTGGCGTCGCTCTGCGCTGGCTCGGGGCCCACCAGAGAAGGGGGGGGGCTTTGTCGGCGCAGCGAGCCGCGTCCAGCCGTGGCGGCACTCTGCGATGGCTCGGGGTCCACCAGAAAAGGGGGGGGGTCGTCGGTGCCCCGAGCTGCCGCGAACGGGTGCCCCCCCGCGTGCCCCACCAGTCGGCAGCCATCGGGAGCAGCTGGCGGCCGGGGGGCATCTGCTTTGGGCGGCTCGGTGCCAAGACTGTCAATACTGCATCCAATGTTTCTCCTTCGCCGCCAGCGTTGCTCGCCATGGCAGGCCTGTTTTACAGTTTCGCCGTCCTCACGAGCGGGGCGTGACGCTTTGAGGCGTCCGATCGGACCTTTGCTTTGCTTTGGTGCCCAGACCGATCGAGCTCCCCCCCGGGCCCCCCCCCACCCCATGCGGGAGCCCGCACGGCCCCAGGGCCCGCTGCCGGGCGACAAAACGCCCGGGGCGGCGCCTGGTGGCGACGGAGGGCCCCCCCGAGGGCGAGCTACAGTCATCGCCCTGGCCTAAGGAACGATAAATCAGGAACGAAGCCCCTTTTCTCCAGGGAATAACGCATGAGGAACGATAAATAAAACATAATGCAGAAGGAACGATCAATGGAACGACCGAGCCCCTTTTGAAAAGTAAGCGTTCCGTATTCAAGCCGCTCACTGTAAGGTTATCCAAACTCGCCCTCTTCGGAAAGACGGTCGGTGCCCCAGGCGGTGGACGGTGGGCACGGGGAGGCAACTCCCGGGAAGTTTCGGCCAAGCGCTGAAGGGCAACGGCGCACGATTGCGGGGCCGCTCCGACGGATTCACCGCATGAAGCTGGGATTCATCCGGACTGAACGAAACGAAGCTGGATTGGCCAGGATTGAATAAGATCACGCGGGATTAAACCGCACTCGGCCAATTTTCGACCACTGATATACCAATGCGCCAATGACAAATTCTGACCTCATCCTAAGGTTTGCACGCCCGAAGTGGGTACGGTAAAAATTGGTACGATGCTCACCAGCACATGATGATGTCCAAGATGGGCAGGCGGAATTGCCCCAGCTGGACACCGTCCGCGGCGACGCCGACAACGATCCCTTTCTAAAATGGGCAGGGAATACTGTCGGTCTTCGTACCTAATCTCGACCGCACCGAGTTCCGAATTCAACCTCCGGGTCTTTCGGTGGCAACTCGTGGGGGCCTGTCGTCTAACGACTCTAGCACCGCAACTCCAAGGACCGCTCCCAGTGCGCCTTCTGACCAGAATTCCGAGGCGAATCAGGCGGTGGCGACGAGGGCATCGCAGGAAGCCTAAGAAGAGGAACACGAGGGACTGGTAGCGGTATGGCTACCTCCTCTAAAAGAAAAAGTAATATAAACTTAAACTTTTGGCGCTCCGCGCGGACTTGGATCTACGCTGGACCCCTCTCCCTGGCGCTCCAACCTCACTTCCCCCAGGCGCGCCGCCGAGTTCAATTTTCGGGTTACTCAGATCTGCGGGGGCCGTTCGGGACGATCCAGGCACTCCCGGCACGCCCTCGGCGAGGCGCAGCCGCTGGAACGCATCTCGAGGCCGAAACACCGCCGAGAACCGAAGAGAGCGTCAGGAACACCTCGCACCCCGAACCTCGAACCTCGAACCTCGAATCTCGAACCTCGAGTCTCGAAAACTTCCCGCTGGGTGCGCCGCCGAACGACGGCGGCGCCCACAGAGGGCGGAGCGCCCGCCTGCGTGGCTGGCCCGCGCAGCATGGCCACGAGCCTCGGCACCGCGCCGCCGCACCGCGCCGCCGTCTGCGGCGCCCCCGCCTCGCGGGAGGGGCGCGGAGGCGACGACGGCCGTCGCGGCAGCAAAAGCCGAGTCCGAGCACGCAGGAGACCGTTTCGTGCAATCGGCGGTAACCTGGATTATCCGAGGGGGGGGGAGGAGGGGGCCGGCCGATGACCTAACCTCCGCGCTGCGGGCAACCCTGCATGTGCCCGCGACGCCCCGCCCCAGACCTGCACAACCGGCAAGGTTATCCGGGGGGGGTGGTGGAAGGGGGAGCAAGCCTGATATCCCGGGTTATCGCCTGACCATTAGAAAAACAATCTCCAAGCAACCGTTCTCGCATGGCGCTCCGAGATCGGGGGAACCCCCGTGAGCCCGCACTCAAAAGGTCACGCCGGCGAAGGGTCACTCTCTCGTGCAGCCGAGCCAAGGAGAGGAGGGAGGCTGGACAGGTGCCGACATCCAACGTCTCTAGGGCTCTGGTGGGAATCCCATAGCACCCAGCAGGGGCGCAGGGAGGGGCACAACACCCACGCGCCCCCCTGCGTTGCGCGCGTTCGTGCACCACCAGCGTGGCGACCTTCGGTGTCGCTCCCCCCCCCACCCGGTTTGCGTTGCGATCCCCTTGGGTGGCCACATGCGAACCCTACCCCCACCAACCATTGATTCTCCTCAATCGGTGAGAGGCTGGGGTAGGGTTCGGATGTCGCCACGTGTTCGACGCATGCCGAACCCTACCCCCCCCGCCCATCGAGTCGCCAGAACCGTTGATCGGCGAGGGTATAGGGTTCGGATTTCGCCGCCGCGCGGAGGATCACGAGCGGCGACCATGTCCGTATCTGCGCCCTCGCGGTCTGTACTCCAGGAAGCGAGCCCGCGGATACCTGGTCGCGCAGACACATTCCGCGCGGCGGGGCATCCCCGAAAAAACGCCCCGCATCCGCGGGGTCGCGGCCCAGGGGCCCAACCCGCGAGGCCGCGGATGCGGCATGTTTTGCGCCCACGGGAGGAGTAGGAGGATGAGGAGGAGCAGGCTCGAGGAGGAGAAGGATGGGGAGGGGGAGGGGAAGGGGAGGGGAGGAGGAGGAGAAGGAGGAGGAGGAGGAGGAGGAGGAGGAGGAGGAGGAGGAGGAGGAGGAGGAGGGGGAGGCGGAGGTGGAGGAGGAGGAGGAGGAGGAGAGATCGGCGGCACGCCGTGGGGGAATGCCGAGGGGTCCGGCCTTCTCAAGGGCGGCGGGGCTTCTTCGAAGCCCTCGCGCGCCCTCTGAGAAGCCGTCTGCGCCGACTCCGATCCCACGGACGACTTCCCGGAAGGCCACCCAGGCCTCCAGCATGCCCCTCGGACACCCCGAGAGGCGCCTCAGGGGGCAGCTGGTCCACGACCTTTGCACGGTGGCGGTACGGGCCGAGCACAGACACGCTTCCGACAGCCACGTGTTGAACAATCACAGGGGCTAAGGACACGTGGCTGCTGAGAAGGCCGTCTGCCTGCCCCCCCCTGGCCGCGCCGCGGAGGAGAGAGGCATGATCTTCAGCCTCGTCAGGGGGACGTCACGCGACCACCTCGCCGATGCTGGCCAAGCCATTCCTCGGCTCAGGAACCGTGCCTGCGCCATACGAGGCAACTCATGCGAGGTGTGCTCAAGACCCATGAGACTAATATTAAGCCCGACGAGGGGGCCATTAAGCCAGATTAGCCAAGATTCAGCCCAAAATTGAACCAACTGATGCGGGATTCAGCGAGATCAAGTGGGATTGCGCGGGACTGTGCCCGATTAGGCTGCCCTGCGACCAAGGATGAACCGGCGCTGGTGATGAGTAAAACCACTCAGCACTTGCACCTGCATGCTGCGCCCTCCTGGCTGGCCCAAATGTCCGTGCACACCGATGCCCGGCTCGGGACGGGGCCGGCCAGGATCAGTGATCGGCAGCGCGCCCGGGCGGGGAAGGTGAGCAGGAACAGGCCTGCTCAAAGGCGGCGGGGCGTCTCGGAAGCCCTCTGGCCTCCTGAGCAGTGCCCTGCGTCCTCGGGGAGGGGCCCAGAGCGCTTCTCAGAAGGCCCGAGGCCTTCCGAGCCCTTCCGAGAGGGCCCGCCCCGGCTCATTTCCCCCCCCAGGCTCGCCGCCGACGTGAGGTGGTCGGTGGAGGTCGCTCGACTCGTCGGTCGCCTCCTCTCCCTCCCCTGGAAGGCAAGGCGGCAAACCGCGGCCTCTGCGGGGCCACCCGGGGAGCTCTGGGCTCCCTGCGAGCCGCCGGGCAGAGCGGGCCCCGTGCGTCGGGGGGCCCGCGAACGGAGACTGGGGCCCGGCTCGAGTCGTGGAGACGAAGTGTGTGCGCGCGCGCGTCCTCCCCCCCCTTCCTCCCCCTCCCCCGCTCGTTTCGTCCCTCGTCGTCGTCGTCCCTCCCGTCCTTGCCACTGGGCTCCTCTTGCGTTGGTAAAAAAAGTGCGGCAGGCAGCTGGGGATCTCGAACTCGATACGCAGTACCCCGCGGTTGCGGTTAAGAGTGGAGGGGGCGGCGGGGTAGTTGGCATTCTGCGAGTGCTCTTCAAGCTATGCAGAGATCCCGTCGCAGGCGCCGATTTCTCACTAATTACACAACGCGCCCGCCACAGGCGCGGATTTTTCAGTCAAAGCTATGTGGATGGGTCGCTGGTGGGTCGCCTGGTGGTCGCCGGGTGGGTCGCGGGGTGGGTCGCAGGGCAATTCGCGGGGCGGATCGTAGGCGGGTCGCGGGCGAGGACGACGAGACGACAACAGCAACGCAACAACAACGCAACAACAACGACGACACAACAACACCACCACCACCAACAGCAGCAACAGCAACAGCAACAGCCACAGCAGCAACAACAACAGCAACAACAACGACAACAGCAACACAACTACAACACTAGCAACAGCAATGATAATTACAACACCACCACAAACAACAACAGCACAGCATCAGCAACAACAACCACAACAACTACAACAACAACATAAACAACAACGACAACAACAACAACACCACCACCACCAACAACAACAACAATACCACCACCACCAACAACAACAACAATAACAATATCAACAGCAACAACAGCAACAAACACTCTAAGACTGTTCGCTCTTTCCTGCTCTCGTGCAAATCAACACGTATATCCCAAACCGTCGATACCCGCCCTCTTCGTCTGCGATCGTACCCCCTTTCGGAGTGTATCTGTCCCACCTGCAACGTATGCATTTCGTGCCGCCCGTAGGTAAGGAAAACGAGGACGGATGGAAGGAAGGGACCGAGGGGGAGGGATGAGATGGAACACTAAAGAAAATAGCAGGAGGGGGGCTAGGATGCAGGCAAGACTTGTGTCCACATCCAGTCCAGCTTGGAGTTTCGGGCTCCCTTCTCCAGAAACCCGAGGCGCACTGGATGTGGATAAAGATGAGGCCCCTGGAGGCTTGATTGTTGTCCATATCCAGTGCGCCTCGCCCTTGCAGCGTCCCTTCCAAGGAAATCCAAGACGCACTGGATATGGATATGAGCATTGCCCGCATAGGAACAGAAACCACGTGGCAAGACCAAACGGGCAAATCGGGCGGGTAGACCCTAACGGACGGTCGGAAAGGCGGGCCTAGACGGCCAGGTCGAGCAGGCGGCTTGCTAAAGCGTGCGTCTTGAATGAGTCGCGAGGAAGTCTCGAGCGATAGCGCGATACCACAATAAATCTTGGAGAAATCCACAGCGAGAGCGTGAATCCTGAGTGTCGAGAGCGTGGCGTCTGAATGAACTGCAAGGGTGTCCCACGCGAAAGCGTGATTCCTGCATAATAATATGAGGAAGTCCATCGCGAGAGCGCGATTTGGGAATCAACTGTGCGGAAATACCAGGCGGAAGCCGCTGTTGTTGTAAACCGAGGGCCAGGGGCACAGTTTGAGCAGGAAGACCTTCCCCGGTAAGAAATCCAGCGAGCCCCTGGAGGGGCACTGCAATTTCAAAGACACGTATGTTACGCGAATGCGTGAGTCCTGCATAATTCGCCAAGAAGTCTCGGGCGGGAGAGCGATTCCCAAGTAAAATGAAAGGAAATCCCGGGCGTGAGCGCGATTCCTGACTGGCGAGGGCGTGGCGCCTGACTCAATTATGAAGAAGTCACAGGCGAGAGCACTATCTTGATAAATTGCTAAGAAATCCCTGGCGAGAGCCCGATTCCTGAGTAGACTGCTAGGAAATATGGGGCGGGAGCGGTCGCTGTTGTAAACCGGAGCCAGGGGCACAGTTTGAGGAGGAAGACTTTCCTTGATAAAAACGGGGTGCGAGCCCCAGAAGGGGCACTTCAATCGAAAGACACATCTGTTACCGGAGGGGGGCATCAACAATCATTATTCTTCAGTAGTACCAGTTCAACAACAACACCAACGCCAACAAAATCTTCGCCCCCGACCATGACTTCAATTACGCGCCCAGGGACAGTGCATGCCCGTTCGGCCCAATCACTCTGACGAGCGACGGGAAAGGAATGGGTATTGCGTGAGATGACGTAGCGACCGTGCGCCGCGGCTTACGCGGGCCGTCAGTGCGGCACGCAACATTGGAGACGAGGGCGCTTACGCGCGACCTTACGCGGGGAACGTAAGCATCAATGGTGGCACAATCGACCCCGGTTTCTTCCATCGCTTAGCTGGGGATCTCGAAATCCTTCCGAGATCAGAAACATTGGGAGTTATCGAATGTATGCACAGGGGCACAACCAGTGTGGAACAGACTTTCTAAGCACAGACGGCTCACACAACGAAGATAAGTGTCCCCTCAAATCACTTGCCATGCAGCAGCGGGGCGCCGAAGTCTACACAGCCTGGACACGCACCAGCCTGAACGGACCGCGCTACTGAAGTGTAGCTGGGCGGTCTTTCGCAGGCCAGAGCAACCGCCTGGCCCTCATGGAAGGGCAGGGGAAAGGACAAGCAGGCGAGGGAGGGGGAGGGATGACGAGGGCGACAATGAGGACGAGCAAGCGCCCAGACAGATGCCTTCGGAGCGGCAGTGAGTGGACCAGGGCAGAAACGCGAAGCTGGCTTCGGGCACGGGGTTGTGCAGTGCGAGCGGATGGCCACGAGATGGGTGGATGGCTGCGGGAAGCATTTGCGATCGGCATTGCCTTAACACGGGGATTGAGAAGAGAGGAGCATCAAATGTTGGCGACATTTGACTCGGCAAGACTTCGCAGAGGTTCCCAGTCCGGGGGTGAAGACGGCCCCGACCTCCCTCCACTCCAAACTGGCTCCGATCGGTCATATGTGTCCCTCCCACTCAGCCTTGTCGAGCCTTCCGAGTTGCTGCCGCCACAACATGTTCTTTTAAATGACAAAGACCACACGTTCGTGAATGTATGCTTCCGATACGAACAATACACCAGCGGAGGACGGATGCGTGTCCTCTGTCCAATGTGGGCCCAACCAACAGGGTATACGGGATCATACGCATGTAAATCTATAGATATAACTATATTGTGTATGAATTCGCAACGCTTCTGGCTGTCACCCCTGACTCGACGGTGTTACAGTCGACGCCGGACCCTTCCCTGAAGAGGCCGTATAAGCATAGTTATAGGAGGTATCCAGATTTGCTCCTGCGTGAATCGCAGTCTGCTGTGTGGCAGAAACTTGTCGCTGATGATGCTCACGTCCAAGTGCGCCATCTATCATGCCGAAGACCAACGGTGGCACCCCGCACAACCGGAGGCGACGAGGATGCGGTGGAATGCGCAAACACGAATATACGATGCGTGGCCGAGCGCATACACCTGCGCCCTAGGGCAGTCCAGCCTTGCAGAAGCCTGCTGCCTGGCCAGCAGGATCGGATGCGTGGCACAGAGAGGCGAGGCGTGGGAGGAAGGGATCTGCGACATCCCACGGGGCGGGGAGGAGGGAGAAGGGAGGGGATGCAGCTGAGGGGAACGGCGGAAAGCCGCCCTTCATGTGCACTGACAATTTCCGCTCCCGATGGGCACGAATCGCGCTGGCCAGAGAATCTGCTCATCGGACGCTGTCTCGTCGGTCTAAAGAGGGTCGGGGAGCGGATGTGTGGCATGTGTTTGTCCATCCCGAGGCGCCGTCATATTCATCAATGCCCCAGCAGCGTACCCCTTCGCCACGTCGTCGCCCGACTCGAGCAACTTCAGCAAGTGCTCAACAGCGCCGTCCTCCACGAGGAGGGCGAAGAGAAATAGCGGTGGATGTGAAGCTTTCTCTCCATCCGTCCTACTCTGCGTTCGCGCGAGTCGAACGGCGGGCGGCACATGCCGTCGCGCAAGCTCCTTCCTTCTCCTCCTCCTCCTCCTCCGAGAGAGAGAGAGAGAGAGAGAAAGAAAGAGAGCCGAGGTACGCCCACTGAGATACAACGCCCAAGACTGTCTGCATTCGCTGTTACGCCGTCAAAACTGATACACCGTCGAGCCAGCATGGTCTATGACGTATGCCCCCCCCCCTCCTGGTCGACGCCTGCGCAACTCCGAGAAAGGCGCCCATGCACCGCACTGTGCTTGAACTCACTGCAAGCCACGCTTCCACTTAGTGCAATGCCCAGTTGTTTAGCTCTGAGCCCGAACAAAATATGCACCGCACCATGCAGTAGAGGCCTCCTCAATGGGGTCCGAGTAGATGGGGTAGGAGGATCGCGCCGCATCGTCAATACATCGCCGATGTATTGGCGATGTATAGGCGACTCATCGGCGACGTCGGCGAGGAGAAAATCGGGCTCCGCATCGAGCCGCATCGCCGATACATCGGCGTTGCGGCGTGATCCTCCGACTCCATCTACTCTACTCCGACCACACCTATCTAGGAGGCCTGGAGTTCATGGGTCTAGAGGGACCACGTCATGGATGTCCGCGCGGACATCTTGGATCGAAGCTGGATCTCCCTCTCCCTGGCGCGCGGAGCGCGCAAAGGGGCGGCGGCGGAGGCGCGGGCAAGGGGGGACAAAGCGCCGATCCGAGAACTCCGCGCGGAGCGACAAGGAATTCCTCGAGGCCTCCTAGATGGGGTCCGAGTAGATGGGGCCGAAGGACCGCATCGGCGATGCACTGGTGACGTCGGCGATGCATCGGCGACTAGAGGTCCGCGCGGCTCTCTTGGACCGGCGCTGGACCCTTCCCCACCCCCCTGGCGCGCGGCGCGCTCGAAAGGGCTGCGCCAGAGGCGCCGCCCAGGGGGCCCCAGGCGCCGATCCAAGAAATCAGCGCGGGGCGACGAGAACCTACGCATGTGCAACTTTTTTGAATGGGCCCAGGGACACACAACTGAATAAACACACAACCCCAGGATCCCCCACATTTCCATACTTGGGAATCGGCAAGGAACTGTGCCTGAGTGGTTTTGCTTCCCTCCTGACTCTTGCCCTGCGAGGGTCGGGCATCGGCAAGGCCTCGTAAGACACGAAACGCTGGCACGGTGCACGCGAGTCGCCCGCGGAGCAGCGACGTCAGCCGACCCCCGCGGGCACACCGATCGCCCAGAGCTGCCCGCTCGAGCCCGGCGCAGGCCACGGCGACGGAGAGCCACGCGCTGGAGCGGGGCGGTCGGGCAACGAGCAGGCCTCGCGCGAGGAGCGGCGCCGCGCGGGGGGCGCGACAACACGTGCTGCATCACTAAGGAAGAAAGGCACACGAACGACGAACAAGCGAACAAGAGCAAAGGACGAACGGCACGCGAAAACAACGAACATGAACGACAGCAGCAACAACAACAACAAGCACAACAACAACCACAACCACAACCACAACCACAACCACAATCACAACCACAACCACAACCACAACAACAACACCAACAACAACAGCAGCAACAGCAACAGCAACAGCAACAGCAACAACAACAACAACACCAACAACAACACCACCACCACCAACAACAACAACAATGACAACGACAACGACAACACGGGTCTTACGCGAGGTGGCACAGCGACCGTACGCGGTGGTCTACGCGGGCCGCCAGCGCGGCACGCTACATTGGAGACGAGGGCGCTGACGCGCGACCTTGCGCGGAGAACTCACGCGCGACTGTCGGCGCAATCGACAACGTTTTCTCCCGTCGCTTACATGGTCCAGCCTCGTCTCTTCTCTCCTTCCCTGCCGCCCTACTCCCCTCGCCTCGCGATGTTTAATGAGGATCCCTGCTCTCCAAGCTTCGGGGCTTGTTCAAGTGAGACGAGTTTCGCCCCTGAACGGTTCCAGCCGACGCAGTTTTTATTCGGACAGCGGGGCTGACCGAAAAACAGAAGCGGGCCAGGAACGAACCTGGAACGGGCAGGAGAGCGAGACGCCGCCGAGGAGCAAGGAGGGGAGAGGGAGAGGGAGGGACGACGACAATAAAGGACAGACCAGGCCGACAGCCGAAGGGGTGGAGGCACCGGGGGGGGGGCAATCAGCGCGCTGGATTCCGATACCGCTCGGATCGTGCAGCCTTGAACGATCAGCTCTCCAATCGCCAAATCGTTCCATCCTGGCAGAGTCTGGGCTACACTCGGACTGCTGAAATGAGACTAAGCAATGAAGCCCTTTTGTGGGGGTCGCGCACGCGCCCGCGTGGACGAGGAGCGTCAGAGCGACGGCCATGCGAGGACCCGAGGAACATCGAGCCCCTTCCAAACCCAAACCGTTCCTCGTGCCAGCGCCTCGGCTGCACCAGCAGGGTGCAGCCTGAAACGCCCGCGCTGGGGCCGCCGCCGCATCGTCACCGGAACGAGTCTGCACTGCCCGCCGTCGCCCCCCCGCCGGGCGCAGGCAGGCCACAGAGGGCCGCTCCGTCCTTGGCGAGCTCCTCCTTCTTGTCGGGGCACTTCCACGAGAGGTTCATGATGCCGAGTGCAGCCTCCGGCCGCTGCATCTGGCGATCATGCAAGACGCAGCAAATGCCTGTTCCTGCTCGCTGTGCCCGGGACCACTGTACTGTGACGGTGCGTCATGGGCATGTCAGGGCAGAAATCCCAACAGCGATGGAATCTAGCCTGACACACAACTGTGAAATTAGAACTGGCACGAGTGCAGATTAAATCATGGGTGCTCGGATCCTCTGGGCTATATTGGCGATGATGGCAAGAACATGGTTGATTCCGATTGAGGGGAATGATGGCAAGAGCTTAATGTCACCCTGTTGGCGAAGCAGGGTTGCAAATCTATTCGCAGACGCGCAAAATGAATAGTCGATCATCGGGTAGGATCCACTAATCTGTGCAAACTCTTAGCTTCAAGGCCAGCGATTTTCTTTCATCAGGCCAATCATATCATTCAAAAGCTAATTGCCTGCCCACAGCATGAAGACTTGAAGCATCCTCGTGCAGTCCAGACGCCTTCATCTCACGCACATCTCCGATGGCAATCAATGCAGGAATAATGGTAAGTCCATTTGCTCCTGACGCGACCGCAAACGTGGGCGGTACAACAATGCACAGCAAGGTCGCGCCAAATTGCGATGATTTCATCCAAACGCTTCGCCGGTTGTTTTGTTTGTTGAGCTGGCGCCCACAAAATTCACCATTAGTGCTTGTCTTTGCAAATATAGATGCAGCGCAAAGAACCTCAACGACCTCTACCACTAAAAGACCGATAACCGAGATAATTACGCGTTGGAATGAAGATCTGAAATAGTTTGACATGTCTGACCTTCGAAAACGCGAACTCTGCATGTAATGCATGCCATTGCGCATACTATCGACTCTGGAAATAATTAATCGTCGTGTCGGAATGATGTACTGAGTTACCGATTGGTCGAAACAATAATGTGTTCAAACTCAAGAAACTCTACAGACTGCCTTGTCGCTATAGGAAACCGCGTCTGAAACTTAGGTGGATTACACTGACGATCGGAATTCGCAGAGTCCTGTGATTGGGGATCGGACGTCATATAATGGGTCTGCGTGTCGCCGTTCTGGTTGGACGGCGGTCATCAACGGAAGTTGGAATCGCACATACTGACGTCACACGGCCACCTCAGCAATACTCATCACGCATCTACTTGAGGCTATCGCGAACAGCTTCTACAAATTCAGCACTGGCACCACACACGTTTAGTACGTACAACGGTTCGACCTCTGCTACCATGTGTCATCAAGCTCGGTTCCCAACAACGGATGCACTTTATTGACAAAGGGCATTCGGTCTGGAGAAAGGCCCAGCGAGGCCGTTCCGAAATCACAGTGCACATCGGCGTGAATACTAACATTTGATTCGCGAGGACGAGCAATGATGCTGAAAGGGAGGAATAGGCGGAGGAGCCGAACCAGGATGAGTTGGAAGCGAGCAGGAGAGAGGCAAAAGGGGAAAGGGCATGGATGGGGAGGAACGGGTGCGAGGAGAAAGAGGCAGGATAGGGCTGCGAGGCGGAGGGACAAATAATTCTGCCTATAATTGAGCTGAACGTTAAGCCTACCGTCTGTTGTTGAAGCTTAGACGTGCCCAGATGAGCTTAGGTTAAGCTTACATCGGTGTGCATATGTGTGCGTGTGAATCTATATATATATATATATATAAACATATGTATATATGTGTGTATCCACACACACACACATATATATATATATATATGTATCCACCACCGTGCCTTTCAGGCACGAGCTGGAGTGTCCTCAGGTCCCTTGCTCAACCCCCTTGAGCCTCAGTCCTAAATCATGCGGATTCGTTCAGGGCCCCGGACCCCAACTTCTTGAATATATTGGGGGTTGTCGCGTGACTCAAGACGGGCCAACAGTTCCTCAAGAGGCCCCAAAGATGGCCCCTAATCGCTGAACGATCGGTTCAAAACACCCAAGGTGATCTCCAGTCAGCCGAAAAACGCCCAAGACGTCCCAAAAGGCCCCCACTAGCCTTCCCAAGAGGGCCCCAGGAGGCCAACATCATTGAGAACCCTCGGGTTCTCAATGTTTTGGGGAGAACCTCCACTTTTCGAGCTCCCGACGCTCCAAAATTACCAAAAAAGACCCCAAAGACCGCCCCGAGATGGCCCAAGAGACGCCCAGGACGGCCACAAGACGGGCTCAAGAGTTCACGGCGTGCCAGACGTCTGGCAGGGGTTCGGTTCTTTTCTAAAGAACTCCCCCTGGGGTTTCGGCCCAGCCCGCCAGCCACCCAGAAAAGGTGGGAGGTGAGGTTGCGTCCACTCGAGATGTCCTCAAGCTGGCCTCCCAAACGGCCAAGATTGTCCAAGATGGTCTGCAAGATGCCTCTAACAAGGTTAAGATGGCCCCAGGTGGCTGGCCTCCAAGACGGTCCCAAGACGCTTCTAAAGTGACCATGATGGCCCCAAGACGTCCCAACATGAAGGCCCAAGACGGCCTCCAGACGGCCCGAGAGGCCCCTCAGAATCCCCAAGCGGGCTGAAAGAAGAACTCCAGAAGGCACACATCCTTGATATGTTGCTCTATGATTTTCACTGATTGTCGCGCGTTCTCCCCGTTTCGGGCCTCCGAATCTCCAAGTCGGGCCCATAGGCCCAGAAGATCGCCCCAAGATGGCCCTGTAGGCCCGCAAGACGGCCCTAAGACAGCCCAAGAGGCCCCCAAGACGGCACCCAGAAGGACTCAGAGACCTCCAAGGCGGCCCTCAAGCGGGCCCCAAGACAGCCTCCGAAGACCTAGCTGTCCCATTCGAGGCACCCACAAGCCCCTAAGATGTCCCCAAGAGGCCCTAGGAGAATCCCAAAAGGCCCCAGGAGGCTCCCAAGAGGCCCCTTCCAGCTCCGCCCAACGGGCTCCCAGGAATGCCCCAGGAGGCCTCAAGAGGGTCTCAAGAGGCTTTCACTTCTTCCTCCTCCTCCTCCTTCTCCTCCCTCTCCTCCCCTTTCTCTTCCTCTTTCCAGTGTTCCCCCAGGGGTTTTCACAAGCTTGGCTGGACTTCGGCCCAACGTTTGGCCGCATGTGCGCTTCCAGAAAGCAGGGAACGGCGATGATTCGCCGCAGGCGTCTTCGACAACCTTCGAAGGGAGAGGCGGGGTAGCGACGAGCGGTGGCAAAACCGGAGGGGAAGAAGACGGGGACCGTCACCAAGACCTAACGCGGAAACGCCGCTTCGATCTCGGCCACCGCCGATCGCGGTCAGCGTCGATGCGCTGATGCTCCTCGCGCATCGGCGACGCTCGACATTTGAGGAATACCAAACGGCATGAACATACACTTTTGGCGCTCCGCGCGGATTTCTTGGATCTGCGCTGGGCCCCCCTCCCTGGCGCGCGGAGTGCGCCAGGGGCGGCGCAGGACGCGCCGCCGGGGGGCCCAGCGTGGACCCAAAGAACTGCGCGCGGAGCGCCAAACGTGCTGTGCATGGCCTTTTTTTTCTTCTTCGAGACCTGGGACCGTGACCAAGATCGGCATCGACAAGACGCCGCACATTCTGTCCACCGCCCCGCCCCCGCGCTGCTGCCCTCCGAACGGCGCCCGCGGCGCCTGCTCGACGCCGGCGGCCAGCAGCTCCAGGAGGGGCCGCTTCGCCCCCGCCTCCCACGCCTTCTGGCACGGGGCGTCCTCCCCGGGGGCGCCGGCCGCGGCGGCGACGAAGGGCGCCCCGGCAGGGTCAGGCAGGATCGCGCTAAGAATAGACACCACCACCTTGGTCTTCCCTGCCCTGGTGGTGGTGGTGTACTCCAAATTTCGTAATAAAGGGAGGGGGGTCTCATTTCGGGGGGGGGTCTCTTCCAGGCTATCTTGGAGGGCCTGGGGGGTCTGGGGACGACGTTTTGGAGGGTTCTCCCACGAGGGAGGTCTGACATGGCTTGTCTTGGAGGGTCCAGACCCCCTCCCTTTTATTACGAAATCTGGAGTACAGGTTCGGGCCCCGCACAGTCCGCACCGCATCCGGAGGTCGGATCGGATCGGAGCGTGCGTGCGTCTGCGGCAGCTCACGGGGGGCATCCCATGCCATCTGGTTGGCTCCTGCGACTGGGCGCTGATCGACGTTAGCCGACGCTACATCGAAGCCAAATCGACGCCACATCGAAGCCAAATCGACACCACATCGAAGCGAGTCGACGACAAAACCGCGCTATCTCATTAACTACCAAACGCCAATCCACCCGACTGCTCTCGAATGGCGGAGTTACGAGGGTCTACAAGGCCGCCATGATTTGCGATCGAATGCGTCGATTCGGGCCGCATCGGCACGGAGCTGGAACGGAACCAGATCGGCCGCGCCCGAGTGCACAGCAGCACCACGTGATCATCGGGCCGCACCAGCTCGTCGGAGAACCAGGATCGAGTCGGATCGGGTCGGCCGAGCGAATTCGGTTCCGAAGTGGACAGGTTGGAACGACGTGTATCAAAGGATACGCCCACCTCGATCCCTGACTGCGTCGGGCTTTGGAGCGGACGCAGGCGTTTGCCACAACTCTCGGATACACGATAGGAGGGCGCCCTTCCTCGATGGGGCTGCGTCTGGATAGCCCCCCTTGGGGTGCATCCTCGAGTCCCCCTTCTTTTCCCGGATGGCTCCTGGCTAAGAGGGTCGTTAAATAAGACACAGGCGGGCAGGCCACGCCGGCTCCTCTCCAAGGCTCCCGGACGGGCATCCTCGCAGCGCCTCCCGTGATTTTGCAGCGAATCCCGAGGGCGTTGCCTTACTCCTTCCCAGTACGCGTGCCGGAAGCCTTCCCACAGCTCCGTCGAAGCTTCCTCGGGGCTTTTGCGAAGCTCCTTTCGCAAGCTTGCAAGCTCCCCAGGCATGCGTTCCAGCTTTCTTGCAAGCGTCCCCCACAGGCATTTCACGCGCTTTGGACTGCGCTGTTATCCGGGATTTGGACGCTACAAGTTTTGAGCGTTTTTTCTTAAGAAATCAGGAGTTGGGGGCGAAAAGCAGCCTGCGAATTATGGACCCTGAAGGCTGCCCTCCGGCCTGCACGCACGTGCTGAGAGGCGCGCGCGCGCGAGCTCCAAGGAGCACGCGCGCGCGAAGTTCTCCACTGCCCTGGGAAGAGAGGCTGCCCTCCTGGAGCCGAGGCGGGGATGTGAATCCATGCCCACCGCCCGGTGAGTCGATCCTTGGGGAACCTCGGCGGGCGGTGGACATGTGTGCCATTGTTCCATTCGCCCGCACGCAAGTCACTTGCATGGGGGGGGCGTGGCAAGGGGCGTGGCGAGGCCTGAAAGGAGATTGGCACATTACACAGGGTCCGGACCCACTTGCACGCCTTTTCCGCCGAGCGCTGTTTGACAAAGCGGGGGAAGGGTGGAGGGGGGAAGTCTCACACAAATAAGCCTGCCAGAATCCGCAACACTCGCGGTCTATGCTAGGAGAGGCCCCTCCTGGGAGCATCTCGCAAGAACGAGTAAGGGCAACTGAAGCCGATTGCGGAGCCATGAAGCTGAAGCATCCCAGAGAGAGAGAGCCCAGGACTCCGGTCGGGAACCTCTGCACAGCGTGTCGCGGCGGCGACCCCGGCGACACACTCTGCCTGGGACAGCCTCGAGACGTTCACGCTCGGCGGCTGGGACGTGGACAGCGCTTCGCACCCGAGCGCGGAGGGCCATAGCCCGCGACCCGACACGCTAAACCAGAGTTCCTGACCGTGGGCCCGATTAAGCAGATTGGCCAGAGACGTCACGGGGTTCTCCCAGTTCTCGAC
Organism: Prorocentrum cordatum; assembly: GCA_963575745.1. NCBI lineage: Eukaryota > Dinophyceae > Prorocentrales > Prorocentraceae > Prorocentrum > Prorocentrum cordatum. Next base: position 13,757 of record CAUYUJ010018250.1, on the reverse strand, counting down.
CACGGATCTGCCACTGCTGGCGCCGAAGCGAACCTCCCAGGAGCTGCATCCTAAGACATGGATGCGCTTGCCACCCCGAGGGGCCGACCGTCTCCATGTCCACCGTGGCCCTTCGGCGCCCTGCCCTGTCCCGCTGCATGCTCCGCTTGTGCGCTCCAGGAAGCAAAACACACTCTTCGGCGGCAGTTCATGGGAGCCTCCCAGACCATGTTGTCGGCTCCTGCGAGCCGACGCTCATCCACGCTAAATCGACGCTAGTCGACGCTAGATCGACGCTCATCGGCGCTAACCGACGCTAAATCGGCGCTATCTCATCGACTCCCAAGCGCTAATCGACGCGAATCGACGCTAAGGACGGAATTAACAGGGTACGCCAGGATCCCATGATTTGCTACCGAAGCATTCTGAGCTTGGGTAGGGAATGTCTGCACGAACGACGCCCGCACAGCAACCATACCCACCGAACTCGACGGAAGCTGTTCGCGAATGGGTCTCCAAACGATGCGTACCCGAAATGCTAACGCAGAGGTTCCGCAGGAAGCGTCTTATGCGACGCAATCGCTTCACATGAGGAGGAGGAGGAGGAGGAGGAGGAGGAGGAGGAGCAGCAGGAGGAGCAGGTAGAGGGGGACACAGGAGGAAGGACAATCAGCTGGCGAATGATACGAATTCTGCCTGGAACGTTGCCGAAGGAGGCGTACCCGAAAAGCTCACGCAGCGGTGCCGCAGGGAGCGCCGTCACGTGCACTCTCGGGTGCTGCCTCTCGTCTCTCTCTCCCTTGGGCCCTTGGGACTCCTCGGCCGCCAGCATCGCGAGCGCGAAGGCAGCCTGCCTCTTCGCGTCTTCGCCCACGCTCCTGGGCTGCGCAAGAGCATACTCGAAGGAACGCATGAGAACCGCCCCCCGCCCCCCACATGAGGAGATGTAGACCAACAAGATCGCTCGCGCGGGGCCCCTCCCCCTGCGGCAGCTCGCAATGGCCTCGCTCACAGGGCACCTACACTTACGCACATTCGCCATGATTCCAAAACGCGGACATGGAAAATCCATTGTTGTGGGGGCTGGGGTCGGTTTCCCACTGTTCATCTAAAACGTCTCGTCCCGCGCTTCGGCTTCAATACACGAGACTGAACTGCTGCATCCGCATCCCTGCCAGACATACGTCTTCCTACAGTGCCGAATGAGTATTCGTTGTAGCTTCCAGCGGTCCCGTTCCAACATAGTTTCTGACGTGTGGTGCGCCATGGCCAAAACTGTCACACATTCGATCAATATCCCTCTTTCCGAAATACCGTAACGCCGGGCAAGGCCCGTGCCGCCTGCTCCCTCTGCGCCAGAACAGGTCCAGGTGACGAGCGAAGCGTTTTTGCTGGCGTTGCCAATGAGCGAATGCAGCCGTCAGAGAGACGAAGCGAACCCTTCGCGCTCCACTTCCCTCCCCCCCCAAGATCCAACGCACGCCGCCAATCGGCGAGCACAGAGCGCCTGCCAACAGAGCAGACAGGTCAAGGACCGACTGGAACTCACGAGCGGCGAACACATCCACGTCCACACCCTGGCGTTCCGGATTCTGGGGCGCGATACCGTGGATACTGAATCACATAAACACGCTCCGCGCGGCAATCCGCCACATAAAGCCTCTCGCATCCATGAGATCGCGGGCCCACGGGCCTAGCCCGAGAGGCTGTGGATATGGATACGCTTCCCGCCCACGAGGACCCAGGCGTGCAAAGCCCAGCAATCCGCTGTTGCAAAAATGCCGGCGCATTTGTGTCGCAACGTGCTCTGTCTCATCTCTTTCTCTCTCTCTCTCTCTCTCTCCGTTGCCAGGGTATTGAGCAGGGGCCGACACCCCTGGCACTCTTAATTGGCCTACCACAACATTCCCAAAACAGCGCTTGCGCTTGGAGGCGTTTATTTCTATTTGAAGGAACTGGGCCTGGGTGGCGGTCTGGCGCGACTCCGTGCTCGCCGTCGCCGCCCCGTCGCCGCCCGCCGCCTGGCAGTCTGGCGCAGCTCCGTGCTCGCCGTCGCCGCCCCTGTCGCCGCCTCGTCGCCGCAACAAGGAGTGCACAACATAGATCGCATCAAAATAGCTTGCACCGCGGAGATCGTACCGGATAATTCCCCCCCCCCATAATTTGCACCACATGAATTATACCGCATCGATTTTCTTTTCTGAAACAATAGATCCCCACCAAGATTTTCCACCCCCTTTTTCCGCATTCCAATTTCAATACGACTCTACCCCATCGCCCATCCGAAATATGAATCCATTCCATCCCAGGCAGGCCAGTATCGACACCCCCAATCGATCTCTGGAAATAATGCTTTGCGCACGCACTCGCTTCTAAAAACGACCCGTGCTCAATAATCCCTTGCAACAGAAAAACGAAAAGAAAGGCACACACGCGCGTCGTCGCGCGAACCAGAATAAATCATTCCCAAACCTTCGGCTTCGTGAAGATTGCAGAATCGTGCGTCCAAGACCATATATAAAAACCATGGTGTCGCAACACTGATCGTAACAAAAATGTGCGCGCGATCTGGCGAATTCCTCAAACGTAACCATCGGCGTTTTTCGACATTTGCACGACATGCAACCAAGTGGGCTTCGCGCGCACATGTCGAAATCCTTGCAACGCCCTTGCGCGCGTGCTGTTGCCACACTCCTTTGCAACACATTCAACGTCATTCACACGCGCGCGTCGTCGCGAGCGCGCGCTGAAACCCGTCAACAAAAACGTCGGGCAACCTGGGGGTTGCAAAACCGAGTGCCCCGGAACCTTATGAAAACAGATTGCTTCACAACAGCGGTTATCAAAAAAACCTGCGCTCGCGCTCTTGCAATTGTTTTAGAAACCGTGTTTTGTTTTTCAAACCTTTCTACTGCACTCTGCCCAGCGGGCCTCTCGTGCCGCATGCCGACATCATGCGAACGCCCCAGCGCGCGTGCTGCGGGGGCACGACCCGTGTCAACTGATACCATGCGGGCCACTCTCGCGCGTCGACTGCGCGCTCATGTCGAACTCCTTCCAAAACCTGCATCACCGACTGCGAATGCGCCGTCATCGTCGTCGGCGTGATCAGCATCGGCGCCGTCACTGGCCGTGCCGTCGTCGCTGCCATTATCGTCGCCAGCCCCGCTACTATCATCATCATGTTTACCGTTGCTGGCGTTACGATGATACCGCGCCCGCCCAAGTCACCGAATCGTACTGAAGTGCCCGCAGGGATGTGCCCAGCGGTCAGCGCCACCGCGGCCGCGTCGTTCGCGCCGCACTAGCTGGTCGCTGCGCGCGCGTGCATGCGTGGGTGGCGCGGCCGCAGAGATGCACCAGCAAACGCCAAGCGCTAATCGGAATCGCCGCCGCATAGATTTTGCAACCAAGTTGCGAATGGGTGGGTGGGATAATTGAAAGAGCATAGGAGGTGGTCAAACGCAATGAACCTTAGTCAATTGCACCGCATAGGTTGCACCGCATAGACAGCGCAACACATATGGCACAACAGACTGTGCAACATCGATGGCCCACCGTACATCACGTAGATAGGGCGACAAACAATACACAACCTAGCTTGCACACCATCAATCGCATCACATTGAGTGCACCACACAGGATGCACAACCTACATAACTAGAAACACGCAACATGAAACCCACGTGGTCTAATACGTTCTTGGGTTACAAGAGAATGTGCGGACAACAAAATCAATGTTCTTCATAAGTGAAATCGATGTCCGATCAGGAGGGTCTCAGCCAAACATGCCCTGAGAACACTCCGTGCAACTCACGAAGAAGTTCCAAGAACATTCATGGGTGGGCCGATCGCCCGGTCGGCACAACTCGCGCCACCTCTCGAAGGGGTGGGAGGCGGGGCCTGGCTCAAAGGGAGGGCGCGGACGTGTCGTCACGGAGGATGGTCTGGCGGGGTCGTGTACCCGACGGGGGGGGGGGGGGCGCGTCGACCACGAGGGGGGGGGGGGCGGCCACATGGGCTCCCGCGCGGGGCCACGCGGCACCAAGCCTGCCACGAGCGGCAAGCGCACCCACGTCGGGCGGGGGTGGCAACGGGGGGTGACCAGGACGGGGGGTGGAGAGAAAAAGGGTTGCACCGACCTGGAATCGGGGATGCATCGCCGGCGGGGTGAGCTGTCGGGCTCTCATTGGCGATGACTGGGCGATTGGGGGTCGATGCGTCCCCCGCTCAGCAAATTCCCCCCTCAGAGTTGCCCCCGACAAGTACCTGGCCCGGGGGACCGAGACGGCGAGCTCGAAGCCCAGTTTCCCTGGGGCCCGCGCGGGGCCCAGCCTCAAGTCTATCCCGCTGAATCAGCAGAGTCATCGTGGACAAACACGTGGGACAGGCAGAACCGACTCCAAAATCCATGCTCTTGGCTACAATAAAGGAAACCAAACTGTCACGCGAGAAGTCCTGCTGCTCGTGATGGCCACCAGAGCGGAGACCATCTGCGGTGCTTCCTCGAAGCCTGATGCAAGCGAAAATGACCAAGGCAGTGGAGAGCAAGGATCGACAACATGGCCCAGTGGAGAGCCCAGCCCTTTCCTGAACACACTGGCGTCTCCTTTAGGCGAAGCCAGGACGATACTAAACTCGGGCGAAGATAAATTGGAAATCCCTGAGATCTGGCGACTCTGGAGGAAGTCTCGAACGCCGCGGCCCTCTCAGAGCGTTCCGGGAAGCTCTTACACCGTTCCAGAACGCTGCTCTGACACGGGCTTCTTCTCGTCCCAGCCCCGTCCGATCCTGCACTCTCTGGCCCTCTGGGATTTGATTATTCTTTATTGACTGCCTACCAGACCACCCCAACCCAACCCGAAGACCCGAATTTCGGGTTGGGGGGTGGTATGGGCTCAATATGTGTTTTTTCCATGTTCCCGGACCCCCCCCCACTGGAAATGGAGGGCAAAATGAGGCCTTCGGGTTGGGTTGGGGTGGTTTGGTGGGTGGTGATTTATGGCTGCTCCGCTCTCCAGCCCCTCCCTTCCGCACTCCGGCCAGCGTCACAAGACAGCAAGAGCTGCCCAAGTAGGGCCTGTCACGGATCCTATACGGATTCCACGGGGCGGCGCTGGACCACCCTCCCGGGGCAGAGGAGCAGGCCAGGGGCGCCGCCAGAGGCGCCGCCAGGGGGTCCGGCGCTGATCCAAGAGATCCGCGCAAATGCCTTCGGAACTTTGTATCAATTCTGCTCGTTTTCCTTCGATGCGTCCCCTGTGGCTCCCACTGGGCACCCCTTCAGGAGACCATTGTCAGACACGCCGCTCCGATCCCAGGGAGGGCCGAGTAGCCCTGGCCTGGGAGTTGGGCCAGATATAGCCGCCCTCGCCCCAGTGTTTGAGCGAAACTGCCGCCGAAAACCACAGAAGCACACCCGCCTTTACCAATCATTTGTTTGTGTTGTTTTTGTTTTTTGAGGGAGAAGATGGGAGCGGACCGCAAAATTCAAGAACCACCGTCGTAACGCGAATGCCAGCTGCACTTGAAAGCCGTTTTCCTTCTCAACAAAAGTGTGGAAACGGACGCAGGAAACGACAAGGCAAATAACACAAGAAACGAATTCGCCGGAAAATGTATCACCCCCGTGCCAGCGAGCCAGCAGCAGTGCAGAGATGATAGCAAAAACCTGCAATAGCCCCGGAGACATCCGGCCCCTAAAAGCAAACATCTGCTGTCTCGGCCGCGTGGCCGGCGTAATCGTAAGAAGCTCCGTGAATCACCACGCAAACTGCACGCTCACGATGAAATGAACCGCCCAGTCGCAACATCAGCTGACCATGGCGAAAGCCTGGATTGAAGGCGAAGTGGCATGAGCCACAACGCAATGCCGAGGAAGCGAAACTAGAATTACCTGACACAGGACGCCATATAAACACAACGCTGGAGGGGGTGGAGCAGCAGCAGAAGCAAGAGAGCAGCAGAGACGAGAGAACACAGAGACAATCCTGCAGTCTCAATCGAATCGACAGGTAAATCATACCACACGCAAGCAGAAGGCCAGCATCAAGCGGAGCCTTTCGTCACACTGGGAGCGTTGTCGCTGAAGATGTTGGCCAGTGCGCCAGCGGCGTACTCCTCGCTGGGGGGGAAGGCGAGCGAACGCCGCAGCCAATTTGAAATATTCGCGATAGAGCCCGTGGCTGGCCCCCCGCGCCCCCCCGCCCCGGTTACGTCACGATTCGCGCCCGCGCCGTCTGGGAACCAGCCACTCTCGGCTTCACATAAGAGTGACCCCGGGTAAGAGTGACCTTTGGTGCGCGGCTTTCGCGGAGCTGCGGGGGGGCCAACCCCGTCGCGCAAGACACTACTGCCGCATCGCCGAACCCCGATGGGCCCGCACCAACGGTCACTCCGGCGGAAGGTCACTCTTATGTGCAATCGACACTCCTGAGCGTTCCCCCAGACGGCGCCGGCGCGAATCGTGTCGTGACCGGCCCCCTCCCCTCCCCCTCCCGCCCCCGATAACGCCCGCTATCGCCAGGGGGTGAAAAAATGGTCTCTCGTAAACGTGGCACTGAGGCAAGGAGTCGGAGTCGGTGCAGCCAAGCGGTGGGAAGCAAGCTGCACTGAGAAGTCGCCTGCCCGTCGGCTTGCTTGCCGTCCGGAGCTCCTCGAGCTGCAGATCTCGAGGGAGGGCTGCGAGTGAAAGGGCCCCAGGCGCAGGCTCTCCGGGCGCGGCTCCGGAGCTCCCCGGGGCCGCCCAGGACGGCCACGGCCCGACCAGGCCGCCCCGAGGCGGCCGTGCTGCGCCACTCCGGGGGAGCTCGTCGGAAGCTCGGCGCCCAGGACGGCCCGAGGACCTCCACGGGCCCTCCAGAGGCCCGATCGGGGCGGCCCCAGAGAAGTTGGCACCGATCAAACAACAACACACATGCAACGCATCGGCCGCGCCATGCAACAACATCGTGGTGGTGCCCTGGCAGTGTTCTCGAGCCTCGTCGGGAGAGGTCGGCAGAACATCCTTCGGCGGCGATCTCAAAGGCCGGTGGGCTTCTGCGAAACCTCCGCGCCTTCTGAGAAGCCGTCTGCAGATTCGGAGAAGGATTGCAAGGCTTCTCAGAAGGCGGGAGGGCTTCTGAACATCCCCGCGGCCTTCTGAGACGGCCTGCCCACTCTCACTTCTTCACGCGCCCGCCGCCGAATCATGCGTGCATGTTGCTGCCGTGATGGCACGGTGGCGGGGCGTGCCGCAGTCTGCTAAACACCACCGTCACTCCCGGCTATTTGCCACACTGTAGAGCCAACGAAAGCTGATGCCCCCAGGGACGCTTCCAGCCTGGTTCTGGGCCCGCAGGGTCGCATTCCGCATCTGGACCTCGATCACAATGTCTGCAGACGTACTGTCGGAGAGTCTACGGAATCGGCTCAACGATATAATCTCTCTCGCAGGCGTGCACGAAGCACCGCTGCCGTTCCCGAGGCATCCCCTGCGCAGGCCTCGCGCACCGAACCTCTGCTCCTCCGGCGTGCCATCCCCCGCTGCTGCTCTCTTTCGTTCCTTCAATCGGGGATGGACAGACCCCCCTTTAGTAAAACGAGGTTTAGTGAAAACGACCTGAGGCCCAAACCTGGCGGGCGCAAGCTTGGAAAATAACGGCCACGGCGCCCTCTCGAGAACCGAAAACGGACAATTCACTAATCGACGTGTCACTGTTGGGGGTTCTGTCCACCCCCGATTCAAGGCCCACACTGCAGGAGACCGGAGCAATTTCGTACAGGTCATATGAAGCAGCGTGGCACCCTGACAAGTGCAGCTTCTCGCTTCAATAACCACACCACCTGCTCCTCTTCCTCCTCCTCCTCCTCCCTCCTCCTCCTCCTCCTCCTCCTCCTCCTCCTCCTGCTCCTGCTCCTCCTCCTCCTCCTCCTCCTCCTCCTCCTCCTCCTCCTCCTGCCTGCCTGTTACCTACTAACGAGACGCACTACAGTCAACCCGTATAGCAAGGATGCGCGATAAGGACGCAAGGGCCTTGGAAGGCCGTGTCGAAGCTTTGCGAGCGGGGCGCGGCCATCGAAAGTGGCCAAGGATGGGCCGCAGGGGCAAGGATGCAAGGTTAGCCTTGGGAAGGTTGCCCATCCTTACTATGCGGGTTGACTGTAGCATACAGTGCAATCGCACCTGTCACGATAGCGCTCAAAACAAGGTCGTGCTTTCCCGGGCTAGGGGCGAGCCAAGGCGAGCAATGCGGTGGTGAAAACCATCAGACGAGTAACATACTTACAGTAGACCAGCCACCATCGAGAAAGGAGGAGGCGAGACGAGGAGACAACGACGGAGGGACAACAGGAGGTCGCAGCCCCAAAAAGCGCTCAAGAAGCCCCCAAGAGGCTCCCAAGAGGCCCAAGGGAGCCAAAACCAGGCGTTGGCAGAACTGGGTTTAGGGGAACCCAGTTTAGTGATTTGTACCAGGGGCGCCCCGGTACCAGAACTGCCGTCACCCGAAAAGCACCAGTTACGGCAAACCTGGTTTAGTGAATCTGGCCAATTGAGGGGCCCCAGGGCCCTACCACTAATCGGGTTCCCTTAATTACCCGGGGTCCTGGCTATTCCCGACAAAAGAGCACTGCCAAGACAACCCCCAGAGGTAAACTCAAAGATTGTCCTTCAAGTGTTGGATGTAGTTCGTCATCGTCGTCGTTGCCGTCGTTCCCCTTCAGGGTCGGCGGCACTGGCAGTAAGGCTGTCGCAATCACCAAACGAGAGGCATGCGCAACGCCAGCCAGAATCGAGACAGGAGGCGGCGAGACGAGACGACCACAGCAACGAAGCCAGGGACAGCGAGAGGAACGCAACGCTGCAAAGCACACGATCCCTGCACACTCCCCTCGGCCCCCTGCCGCACAGAATCAGCGTCTGCCTGGCCAACGTCCGCGACCGCCGTCGACCGCACACTCTGGGCGGACAGACGGCGGCAACGCGGCCAGGGCCCACCGAGGCCAGAACGGGGCAGCGCAGACAGGGCGCCCAGGGGCCGGCGTCGCCCGAGCTCGCCTCCCCTCTGCGTGCCGTCGGGCTCGCCCGCGGCGCGAGCGGGGCCACGCGAGGCCAGGCGAGGCAGATCTTCTGCCATCATGCGCTCGCCGCCGGGGGACGCGACCTCCCAAGACCCCACGGGGGGCCGTGGACACGGAGAACGCAGCCGGGCCCCGGGAGGCCGGAAGGGGGGCCTCAGCCACCGGCTCCCGACCTTGAGACTCCAAGGTCGATCTATAGTGCGGGGTCGAACTATAATGCGGGGGTTATACTTTTCTGCGGGTCGATCTATAGTTCGGGCGCGCCGAAAATAGTTCGACCCGCCGTTTTGGGGCAAACGGGGCTTCAGCGCCCATGCTCGCGCTCGCCCCACTGGGAGGGGTCCAACATATATTTGAGCCGACAGCAATGAATGACAACGATACACACAGAAGCGTTCTTTTCAAAGCATGCGCACAATCGGCTGGCCGCAGAACTTAGAGATGCATGCCACCGAAAACGCTCTCATGGACCTCCTTTGGCCCCTCCTTCGGCCAAATGCAGCTACAGATCCACCGAAATCCTCATCCCTATAGTTCCAGTGCTTCGCTGGTTCACCGCCGCCCATGCACAGCTCCAGAAACATGTGCATTTTAGGCTTCACTTTAAAATGGGCAGGAAGCGCGTCTTGCAAAGCGGCCGTCTGCGTGGCAAACTTACTCGAATGCTCTCTAAGAATGTCCACAGCAAATGGGTGATTGTCAGAGAGTGCCTCGTAACACCGACATAAGCTTTTCATCCCTGCGTGAATGGACGATTCTACAGCTGCCCGCTCGTCGACGCCATTCCTCCTATCAAGGAAAGCCTCCGCCATCTCCAATGCCCATGGAACCATGTGCCTGAGCATCCCCGCGCCGCACCTCATCTTAGCCGTCGTTGCTTTTTTTCCTTTCACAACGCCCCGCGTCAGTCTCGATAGGCGGCTGGTCTTCTCACCTGGCGGCTGCCTGTCGTAGAACGCCATCAAATGACCATGTAGTGTGGAGACGCGGCCTTTCTGGGTAGTTCCAGCCACCTTTTTGTGCGTTACAAGATACCATAGCAAACCCCCTATGAAGTCAGCCGCTACTCCAAGATCAACAACGTGTAACCAATCTAGCTTCAGCAACTTTTCGTTCGCATACGGCACTTGGAAGAGAGGGCACACCTGCTCGCCTGAAACGATAATCTTCGCAAGGACTTCTGGCCATGTGCGTCGGTGCGTTCTCCACGGCGCGTCTCTCCCAGTCTGCGATTTCACCTGCGGGGAGTAGCCAAAAACACTCCTCCTCCTCCTCCTCCTCCTCCTCCTCCTCCTCCTCCACCCCTCCTCCCCCTCCTCCTCCACCCCCCCTGGAAGGGGCCGCAAAACGACGACGACGCACCCCCTCCCAGAGGGGATTTCCTTCCTCCCCTGATGTGTTGCGCCCCCATGGCCTCGTCCTTCTTGATGTTGCACAGGAAGCATACTTCGTCATCTTGCCAGCCAGGTAGCTTGAGCACCTCCTTCATCATCTTCCAGTCCCCTTTGATCTGGCAAAGCACTCCGCCAATTGGTAGGGTTGCATCGGCCACTTGTCGGCGCTTCCTCCAGGCGTCCTGCGCGCCGAAGGGAGAGCCGTCGTGCCGTGCCGCCGGCCAGCGCTTCGCAGCCAAGTGAACAAAGCTCCACTGCACCACTGCAAAAACATCATCAAATGTGTTGGGGCCCACGTGCTCTTTGAGGAACGCTGTGATTGGGACCCGCAGGTTTTTCCAGCGCCCCGCAGCCCCTGGCAACATGAGGCTGATGATCTCTGCGCTCATCGATCGGTCCCAAAAGCAAGGGACCCCGTCCTGCCACACGCCCAGGGCCACCAGGTCGTTGCAACCACTCTCCGCCCTGGCTCTTTGCACGTGGCGCAGAGACACGCCGTCGAGACTCGACGTCTCCAGTAGCACGCTCCGCTCGCCAAAATGATGAAGTTGATGAAGTATTCGTGAGGAAGCATCATCGCTAAGTCCATCAGTTGTTCTGTTTCAGACTTGGGGCCCCAGCCCCTCACCTGGCAGTGATAGAGCGGAGGCCACCCTTTCCTGAAGAAATCCCGCCTGAACTTCCTGGCAGCGTTTTTCATGCCCGACGTTGACTCCGTAGTGTGCAGGTCGGAGAGACCTGTCGCAGATGCAGAGACGCAGTCATTGATCAGCTGAGCGCCGCGCTGCCCGCTGACCACGTTGCTGCTTATCAGGTCCTGCACGTTCGCTCTCAGCCGCCTCTCCGGCGGCAAGCCCAACCTGTCATAAGGCAACCGCCGCCTGGAAAGCATCCCGCGGGGCCCGCGGGAGACAGGCGCGAGCGCGGCGGCCTTGAGCCACTGCAGTGGCTACGGACATGCGCGGATGAGGCAAGGGGCCCTTGCCCTTTCCCGCGCCCCTCCTCCGCGCCCTCCTTCAATCCCTTTCATGCCCCTCCCCTCCTGCTACTCCCCTCCTGATGATACCAAGCCCCCCTCCCCCCCGCCCCCCCCTCCCCCCACGCCCCTGCGATGAGGGGGGCTTCTTTACTGGCAAACCCAGAAACACGCGGCCCCTCACGAAGGGGCACCCCTGGCAGAGGAAGCGGCAAGTTCTCGTTTTCCCACGGGCGTCGGAAAGGCAGCGCTGCATGCGCGTCGTCGGGCGAGGCAGAGCATCTCAAACCCTACTGCATATATGCATGTAAATACTGATATGTAGATGTAAGATGTAGGGCCGCAGCTCAATTGAGGAACTTCTTGAAGCGCTTGACCGAGAGCTGAATGCCCTCGTACATGTGCTCGTGTGTGTTGTAGGCGGCCTGGACCTCATTCTTCAGCTTATCGTACATGTCCGTGTCCTTGCCGACAGAATCAGCGCCCTCAATTTTCGCAATCAGAACCTCCATCGACGTCCCGTGCTGGTCCGCATTGTCCACGCACTTCTTGCGCTCATCGGCCCAGTTCTGGAAGCTCTGACGGTCCTTCTGATCCTGATCCCCAGCCTTCGCGAGCAACTGATTCTTCGTGTGCTTTAGGAACTTCAGCTCCTTCTGATACTTGACCAGCATTTGCCTTGGTAGGGATCATAAACAAGCAATGCGCCGACATGCTTTTCAACGCAAACAACGCACGACAGAACGGATACGAACCAGTTTCTATCGCCATCCCCTCCAGGAGGGGCGGCGGGGGCGTGGCGGGGGAGAGGGCCCCCCTCTGGGTGGGGTCTGGCAGAGCACCAGAGATGGAAGGGCAGGGGGCGGCTGCCGAGGACGGCGCGCGATCTCGTCCTTCTTACTCACGATCTCTGGCCAGTGCGGATTCTCGATCTTCACCTCGCCGCCCCCACCCGACCCCGAAGCGCTGGACGACGGGAGCTCGGCCATCATGATGCCTGCAGCTTCGAGTTGCTTCAGGTTCTTCAGGTTGGACGTCCCCTTGAAGGTGCGCGAGTCCTTCGTCACCAGCTGGTCATCGTCCATGTTGCGCTCGACGAAGTACCACTCCTTCCACAGAGGCCTGTCCTTGACATCTTCCTTGATGGGGAATTCTTCTTTGGTGCCATGCTCTTCGCTGTTCTCCTCCCACCATTCCAGCACGAAGGCAGTGGCTTCCTGGATGTTCGCAAAGTCTTTGATGGTGAGGTTCTTGAGGGCCAGTGCCTGCGATACATTCCGGTACCCTTTCTTGGCAGAGCGCGTGTGCACCTCTTCATTCGTGCATCTCTCTTCGAAGGTGGCCAACCAGTCAAGTGTCTTATCCTTGTCACTCACGAAGGTCTGCAAGAAACGCTTCCGATCGGCTGGGTCCTTCATCCCGTTCCAAAGCGCCTGGGCTGCTCTGGCGGATTCTGCTGTGCTCGTAGGTTTCCCGCTGCCGTCCTTCTTCTCCGACTTGTACTTGAGCCACGCCCTCATCTTGTCGGCCTCCTGCTTGTCGAGCCCGTGCCCCTTCGGGGCCGCCTTCGACTTCTTCGCCGCTGGTGCGCCCTGGCCCTCGATCTTCTTCTTCGGCGCCATGCTGCACAACGGTGTGAAGAGAGTGCCCAGCAGGAGCAGAGGAGAGACTACTCCTGGGGCGGGCATGGCTGCCGCGGGACTGACCCCTGAAATTTGGGATACAGCAGCAAAATCGAAATGCCCTGCGGCAGCCGAAACGCCTGCGAATGGCAAGTAGATCGTCGGGGGCCTTCCCCGCGCACTTCAGTGGTGCGTGTGGGCGTGGTGTGGTGCTGTGGGTGTGGCGTGCGTGGTGGTACATTTCAGTATCGTCGAGCCTTCCCCTCAGCCAGGGGTTCGTTTCTCTCCCCTCGAAGGGGCTCGCAACCCACGCGGTCGCCTCCTCCCCCTCGAAGAGAAGGGGTGCTACCTCATCAGCGGTGAGGCGGGGATGGGGAGGGGATGTGCCAGGGCCTCCCCCTCAGTAAGGGGTGCGCGCCCCCTCAAAAAGGGGCACCCCCCTCTCTGGATTGCTTTGCGCGGCAGGCAAGCACAGGGGCCCGAACGACTCACCCATGATGCAATGCTACTGCTCCCCCCTGCTGCCCCTGCTCACACTGCCCCCCCTCAATAAAGGGGCTCACCCTCAGTGAAGGACGGCGGTGCCCCTCCGCAAGGGGCCCGTCAAAGATGTTTCAGGGGCCCCCCTCAATCAGGAACACCGCGCCCCCCAACCCCCCTAGGGGGCCCGTCAGATACCGCCCAGCCCCGCCGCGCCCCCCCCTCCCCCCCCCACACCCCACCCTC
>CAUYUJ010018249.1:163974-209961 GCA_963575745.1 Prorocentrum cordatum | reverse complement strand
TTCCGGCGCGGGGTGGAGCTAGTTGCCCACCCGGCCAGAAAGGACAAAGTGGTAACTTTTGGGTGGTTTTGCGATTTTTTGAAAGATATTTGACAATTCATTTTGAAAAAGCAGATTTTTACGCCGAGCATTGGCATATGAACTTCACTCTGACAGCAGCTCAGCTCTCTCGATGCATTTTTGCATGAGCTGACTTCCGGGAACTGAGCGAACATCAACATCGAAAAAATCGAATTTCAAGATTTTCGAAAAATCTTCATTTTTTTGACTGTGTGTCGATTCTCTGCAATGTGAGAGGAGCTCTACGAGGTTCCCGGCGGTGACCAGGTTGACGGTTCACCGCCGGCGCCAGTTTTGTTCTCGAAATTTGACAATTCGTTTGAGCTCTAGTATTTTTTCTCATGATATTCGATCTTATTCCTGCTCGCCATCTTGATCTCAGCTCGATCGGGTAACTTTGAAGGCCAAAACGCAGGCAGGCGGGAACGGCCGTTTCGAGTCATCTTGATACGTGTTGTCGGTATTTTGTACTTAACTCGAGCTGTAGGGCAGCTACAGAGCTGATAAGCACCTATCGCACTCAGAATCATCAGGCGCGTTCGTCTGTTGAACCGAGAGGTCTGAACTCGGTCTGCTACCCGAGCTAGGTCTGCAAACCTATTCGTAATATTCGGGTCAACTTGATACCCGTGGTCGGTATTTTCTGCTTAACTCGAGGTCTAGGGCAGCTACAGTGCTGGTCAGCACACCTATCGCACTCAGAATTATCAGGCGCGTTCGCCTGTCGAATAGGTCTAAACTCGGTCTGCTAGCCGGTCTAGGTCCACAAATCTATTCGTATTATTCGAGTTATCTTGACAAACGCTCTCGAATTTCTGTACTTAACTCGAGCTGTAGGGCAGCTACAGAGCCTATAGTCACATAAATCGATTGGAAATCATCGGGCGCGTTTCTCTGGTGTATCGAGAGCTCTGAACTCGGCCTGCTGCCCGAGCTAGGTTTGCGAAACTATTCGTAATATTCGAGTCAACTTGATACGCGTGGTCGGTATTTTCTGCTTAACTCGAGGTCTAGGGCAGCTACAGTGCTGGTAAGCACAGCTATCGCGTTCAGAATTATCATGCGCGTTCGCCTGTCGAATCGAGAGGTCTGAACTCGGTCCGCAGCCGAGCTAGGTCCGCAAACCTATTCGTATTATCCGCGTCATCTTGATAGACGCTCTCGGTTTTTCGAACTTAACTCGAGCTCGAGGGCAGCTACAGGGCTCATTGACAGAGATCGATGGAAAATCATCAATCGCGTTCGTCTATTGAAGCAAGAGCTCTGAACTCGGCCTGCTGCCCGAGCTAGGTTCGCGAAACTATTCGTATTGTGCGAATGATCTTACGTGCTCTGAATTTTCTGCACCCAACTCGTGCTGGGGGAGGGCTACAGTGCTGCGGGTCACATATATCGTTTTCTACACATCAGGCGCGTTTTCCGGTCGATTCCAGAGCTCGGAACTCGGTCTGCTGCTCGAACTAGGTTCGCAAAACTATTATATTATTCGAGTCGATACTGTGAATTTTCTGCACTTAACTCGGGCTGTAGGGTGGCTCCATGGCTGGGAATCAGATGAGTGGATTCGCAGACATCAGACGCGCCCGCCTGTCGCATTCAGAGGTCTGAACTCGGTTTCATACTCGAACTGGGTTGCGAAACTGTTTGTTTTTTTGATAGCGTTATCTTGAGAGCTCCCAAATCGCTTGGGCTTAAAAAAACAGTAGTTCTTTGGAGTTTTTTCCAAAGTATATATTGTCAGGAAGCTCTACGAGTCCCCCGGCGGTAAGAAAGGTTGACGGTTTACCGCCGGCGCCCAGTAATTCCGGCGCGCCCCAGAGCTAGTTGGCAAGAAAAATCTCGACGGAACTTTTGCTGACTTTTGCTCGGTTGAAAATTTCGTTCTCGAAATTCAACAATTCGTTTGAGCTCTAGTATTTTTTCCCGTGATATTCGATCTTATTCCCGCTCGCCATCTTGATCTCAGCTCGATCGGGTAACTTTGAAGGCCAAAAAGCACTGTGGCGGGAACGCCCGTTTCGAGTCATCTTGATACGCGCTGTCGGTTTTCTGAACATAACTCGAGCTCCAGGGCAGCTACAGAGCTGGTAAGCACAGCTAATGCATGCAGAATGATCAGGCGCGATCGCCTGTTGAACCCAGAGGTCTGAACTCGGTCTGTGAGCCAAGCTAGGATCGCAAACCTGTTTGTATTATTCGAGTCAACTTCACAGAAACTCTCGGTTTTCTGGTCTTAACTCGAGCTGTAAAACAGCTACAGAGCTGGCAAGCACACCTATCGCAGTCAGAACCATTAGGCGCGTTCGCCTGTTAAATCTAGAGGTCTGAACTCGGTCTGCTAGCCGAGCTAGGTCCGCAAACCTATTCGTATTATTTGGGTCATCTTGATAGGCGCCCTCGGTTTTCTGTACCGAACTCGAGCCGTAGGGCAGCTACAGAGCTCGTAGTCACAGAAATCTATTGGAAATCACCAGGCGCCTTTGTTCGTTGACTCAAGAGCACTGAACTTGGCCTGCTGCCCGAGCTAGGTGCAAAACTATTCATATTGTTCGAGTCATCCTGAGAAGTGCTGTCGGTATTGCTAGGGAGGCTACAGTGCTCCTGGGGACAGCAATCGATTTAGAGACATCATCCGTCTGCAGAAACCAGAGCTCGGAACTTGTCTGCTGCCCGAATTAGGTCTGCAAAACTACTGTAATTGGAGTCATCCTGAGAGGTGCTGTCAGTTTTCTGCACTTAACTCGGGCTGTAGGGGGCTGCAGGGCTGGTAATGATAGAAGTCGACTCGCAGACAAGACGCGCCCGCCTGTCGCATTGAGAGGAAATAAAATATTTAATATGAGTCGGAATGTTGCTAGGTCCTCCGTGTTATCAACTTCAGTCGAGCTGGAAGCTCTACGAGTCTCCCGGCGGTAACCAAGGTTGACGGTTTACCGCCGGCGTCCAGTCGTCTTGTCACGCGCTGTCGGTGTTCTCAAGATAACTCGAGCTTCAGGAAAGCTACAGAGCTGGTAATAAGCAGACGCGTTCGCCTGTTGATCCCAGAGGTCGTAACTCGGTCTGAGCCGAGCTAGGTGCGCAAACCTATTCGTATTATTGGAGTCATCTTGAAAGTCGCTCTCGGTTTTCTGTACTTATCTCGAGCTACATGACAGCTACAGTGGTCGTTGTCTGTTCAATCTAGAGCTCTGAAATCGTTCTGCTACACGATCTAGAAGCACGAAAGTATTTGTATTGGTCGAGTCATCTTAAGAAATGCTTTCGGTTATTTGCACGCAACTCGGGCTATAGGGGGCTTCATGGCTGGTAATCACTGGAATCGATTCGGAGACATCAGGCGCGTTCGGCTGTCGAATCCAGAGCTCTGAACTCTGTCTGCTGTCCGAACTAGGTTCGCAAAGCTGTTCGTATTGTTCGAGCAATGCTGAGAGGTCTTCGGGTTTCCTGCACTTAGCTCGGGCTGTAGGGGGGGCTGGTAATCACAGCAAACGATTCAGAGATATCAGACGCGTCCGCCTGTCGCATGGAGAGGTCTGAACTCGGTCTGAAACCCGAGCTAGGTTTGCCAACTATTCGTATTGTTCGAGTCACTTGTAAGCGTCCAAAACCCGGATAGCGAAGCCAAGCGTGGAATGTCGCACGAGGACCTCTGCCTGGCCGCCTGAAACGATGCGCGGGACGCTGGAAATCTCGCAGGAGACGCTTGCAGGGGCGCCGTTGACGTTGCGTGGGGCCCTCCAAAGCGCGAAAGCAAGATCTGCCTGGGAGCCTGGAAGAACTGCGGAAGCTCTTCCGAAGCTCTGCCGAAGCTCGCGCACCCTGGAGCCACGCGTATTCGGAAACGCTGGGAAGCCACGCTCCCGGACCCGCTGCGAACTCCGGCGAGTTTCTCCGGCGAGCGTGGACCGGCGAGCGTGGGCGTGCCCCCCCCAGCACCCACCTCCGGCTTCTTCTCTGAAACCCTTAGCTCTCCAAGGAGTTATCCGGGAATCTTGAGAGGTGCTGTATTTACGCACGGAACTCGGGCTGTAGGAGAGCTACAGAGCGCGTGCATAAGACAATCCAGAAGCGGGGCGTTCGGCTGTTGCATTCGAGAGGTCTGAAATTGCTTGGGCAGAAAAACTATTTTTTGAGTGTAATTTTTTTGGACATTACACAAGTTGTCAGGAAGCTCTACGAGTTCCCCGGCGGTAATGTGTAAGCGACCCTGATAGCGAGGCACGGCGCGGAGCGCAGAACGCTCCAAAGCGCCGCACGGCGACCTCTGCCAAGCCGCCTGGAACGATGCGTGGGGCGCTGGAAATCTCGCAGGAGACGCCTGCGAGGGCCATTCTGACTTATAGTGAATATTTTTTGACCTCTGAATGCGACAAGCGGACGCGTCTGATGTCTGCGAATCGACTCCTGTCATTACCAGCACCGCAGCCCCTCTAGAGCCCGAGGTCAGTGCAGAAAACCGACAGCATCTCTCAGGATGACTCGAACAATACAATAGTTTCGCGAACCTAGTTCGGGCAGCAGACCGAGTTCCGAGCTCATTCGACAGGCGGATCTTTAAATAGATTCATATGACAATCAGCACTGTGCGCCCCTCTCAGCGCAAGTTGAAAACCGAGAGCACTTCTCAAGATAACTCGACCAATACGAAAAATTTCGCGATTCTAGATCGAGCAGAAGACCGAGTTCAGAGCTCTGGATTCGACAGACAAACGCAGCTGACGATTCTGAATCAGTTTCTGTAAACATCAGCTCTGTAGCTGTCTTACAGTTCGAGTTAAGTACAGAAAACCGAGAGTTCCCTGTCAAGATGACTCGAATAATACGAACAGGTTTGCGGACCTAGCTCGGCTCACAGCCCGAGTTCAGACCTCTGGGTTCAACAGGCGAACGCGCCTGATCATTCTGCATGCATTAGCTGTGCTTACCAGCTCTGTAGCTGTCCTAGAGCTCGAGTTATGTTCATAAAACCGTCAGCGCATATGAAGATCACTCGAAACGGCCGATCCCGCCAGAGTGCTTTTTGGCAGTAAAAGGTACCCGATCGAGCTGAGATCAAGATGGCAAGCGGGAATAAGATCGAATATCACGGGAAAAAATACCAGAGCTCTAACGAATGGTTGAATTTCGAGAACAAAATTTTCAACCGAGTAAAAGTCAGCAAAAGTTCCGTCGAGATTTTTCTTGCCAACTAGCTCTCCAGCGCGCCGGAATTACTCTTAAGCTTCCAGCAACTAGCTTAGGGGAGCTCTACGAGTCACCTACCACGATACCTCTGCCTAGGAGCCTGCGAGCACTGGCGAAGCTCTGCCGAAGCTCTGCCGAAGCGCTTCGCGCACCCTTGAGCCACGCGTATTGGGAAACGCTAGGAAGCCACGCTCCCGGACCCGCTGCAACCTCCGGCAACTCGCTGCGAGGATCGTGGACCGGCAGAAGTGGGCGTGTCCCCCTCACCACCCACCTCCGGTTTCTTCTCTGAAACCCCTAGCTCTCCAAGGAGCTATCCGGGAACAAAGGTTGACGGTTTACCGCCGGCGCCCAGTGATTAGAAGCAGGGCCGTGGTGGTGCCCGCCAGCAGCCCACCTCCGCCGCTCCACGATCCCCGCAGCGACTTGTAAAACGTCGCAGCGGGTCCGGGAGAGCTTCCGGCAAGCGTGAACGCGTACCTGCACGCGTGCAGGAAAGCGTGGAAGCGTTCCTGGCAGCGCTTCAGAGACGCTGCACAGGGGCCCCCCAGAGCCCCAGAAGCGCCTCGCGGGAGCGTCGGACGGCTTGCCAGGACAGCTTTCCGGCGTGTGTTCTCTTTGCTCTCCGGGTTTAACTTATAGAGATTCCCTTTGCTAGTTGCTGGAAGCTTAAGCGTAATACCTCGTAGAGCTCTTCGACGCTGAGCTTAGAGGAATTCGGGCGCAGGGTGGAGCTAGTAACTCGTAGAGCTTCCCTTAGCAAGTTATTGCTGGAAGCTGAGAGTAATTCCGGCGCGCTGGAGAGCTAGTTAGCAAGAAAAATCTGGACGGAACTTTTGCTGACCTTTGGTCAGTTGAAAATTCCGTTCTCGAAATTCAACAATTCGTTTGAGCTCTAGTATTTTTTCCCGTGATATTCGATCTCATTGCCGCTCGCCATCTTGATCTCAGCTCGATCGGGTAGCTTTTACTGCCAAAAAGCACTCTGGCGGGATCGGCCGTTTCGAGTCATCTTGATACCCGCAGCAACAGAGCTGGCAAGCACACCTATCGCACTCAGAATCATTGATCGCGTTCGCCTGTTGAATCTAGAGGTCTGAACTCGGTCTGCTAGCCGAGCTAGGTCTGCAAACCTATTGGTATTATTTGGGTCATCTTGATAGACGCCCTCGGTTCTCTGTGCTGAACTCGAGCTACAAGACAGCTACAGAGCTGGTGAGCACACCTATCGTATTTAGAATCATTAACCGCGTTCGTCAGTTGGATCTAGAGGTCTGAACTCGGTCTGCTAGCCGAGCTAGGTCTGCAAACCTATTGGTATTATTTGGGTCATCTTGATAGACGCCCTCGGTTCTCTGTACTTAACTCGAGTTACAGGACAGCTACAGAGCTGGTAAGCACGCGTTTCGCATTCAGAATCATTAGGCGCGTTCGCCTGTTGAATCTAGACGTCTGAACTCGTTCTGCTAGCCGAGCTAGGTCCGCATATATATTCGTACATTTTGGTCATCTTCATAGACGCCCTCGGTTTTCTGTACTCATCTCGAGCTCTAGGGCAGCTACAGAGCTCATAGTCACAGAAATCGATCGGGAATCATCAGGCGCGTTCGTGCGTCGAATCGAGAGTTCTGGACTCGGCCTGCTGCCCGAGCTAGGTTCGCAAAACTATTCGTATTGTTCGAGTTATTCTGAGAAGTGCTCTCGGTATTCCGCACTTAACTCGTGTTGGGGAGGGCTACAGTACTGCTGGTCACGGAAATTGATTCTGAGACATCAGACGCGTCTGTCTGTCGAACCAAGAGCTCGGAACTCGGTCTGCTGCTCGAACTAGGTCCGCGAAACTATTGTATTATTGGATTTGTTCGTTTTTTTGTTAGAGTCATCTTGAGAGGTCTGAAATCGCTTGGGCTGAAAAACTAGTCGTTCTTTGGATTTTTTTCACATCCCTACGAGTCAGGAAGCTCTACGAGTCCCCCGGCGGTAACAAAGGTTGACGGTTTACCGCCGGCGCCCAGTTCGCCGACCGGGCATTAAGAGACAATGTGTTAACTTTGGGTCGAGTTTCTAATCTTTGTGCAAAATTCAAAAATTCGTTCTGAGAACAGGTATTTTTCTCACGCGTAGTAGGTTATGCCGCGACTGCCAGTTAAATTCTGAGGTCCGTAGCTGCAATATTACTATCGAAACACTTGCTGGAACCGACGGTGGTTTCGAGTCATCTTGATGCGCATTGACGGTTTTCTGTACTTATCTTCAGATAGGACAGCTACAGAGCTGATGCTTACAGAAACCAATTGAGAATCATGAGGCGCGTTCCTCTGTTCGATCTACAGCTCTGAACTCGGTCTGCTGCTCGAGCGAGGTTAGTAAACCTACTCGTTTCGGGTCATTTCGACGAGTGCTCTCTGTTTTCTGTACTGAACTGACGATATCTTGAAAACAAAAACTCCCTTAATGTGTAGCGGGCAGCCCCGCACGAGAAGAGCTCTACAAGGCTCCCGGTGGTAACCTGGTTGACGGTTTACCGCCGGCTCCCAGTTCTGGCGCGTTGGAGAGCTAGTTGGCAAGAAAATTCTCGACGGACCTTTTGCTGACTTTTGGTCGGTTAAAAAAACCTCGTAGAGCTTCCCTTAGCAAGTCGTTGCTGGAAGCTTAAGAGTAATTCCAGGGCGCTGGAGAGCTAGTTGGCAAGCAAAATCTCGACGGACCCTTTGGTGACTTTTGGTCGATTGAAAATTTTGTTTTCGAAATTTCTCATTTCGTTTGAGCTCTAGTATCTTTTCCCGTGTTATTCGATCTTATTCCCGCGCGGCATCTTGATCTCCGCTCGATCGGGCACCTTTTACTGTGAAAAAGCGTCCAGGCGGGATCGGCCGTCCCGGCGGTAACGAAGGTTGACGGTTTTCTGCCGGTGCCCAGTTTTGTTCTCGAAATTCAACGATTCGTTTGAGCTCTGGCATTTTTTATGAACACATTCGATCTCTTGCCCGCTCGTCCTCTCAATCTCAGCTCGATCGGGTAAATATTTCTGGAAAAAAGCGTCGCGGCGGGATCGGCTGGTTGGAGTCATCTTGATACGCGTTGTCGGTACTAACTCGAGCTTTAGGGCAGCTACAGAGCTCACCTTCACAGAAATCGATTGCGAATCATCAGGCACGTTCGTCTGTTCCATCTAGAGATCTGGACTCTGCTGCCCGAGCTAGGTTCGCGAAAATATATTCGCATTGTTCGAGTCATCTTGAGAGGTGCTGTCAGTTTTCTGCACTTAACTCGAGCTGTATGGGGGCTACAGGGCTCGTACTCAGAGGAATCGGTTTGGAGACATCAGGCGCGTCCGTCTGTCAAATCCAGAGCCAGAACTCGGTATGCCGCCCGAGCTAGGTCCGCAAAACCATTCGTATTCTTCGAGTCATCTTGAGAGGTGCTGTCCGTTTTCTGCACTGAACTCGATCAGTGAGGGGGCTGCAGTCAGAGGTTTGAACAAGGTCTGATACTCGAGCTAGATGCGAAACTATTTGTATTGTTCGAGGGATCTTGAGAGGTGCTGTCGATTTTCGCACGTAAGTCGGGCTGTAGGAGAGCTACGGAGCCCGTGCGCACAGAAAACGATCCAGAAGCATCGGGGGCGTTCGGCTGTTGCATCAAGAGGTCTGAAATCGCTTGGGCTGAAAAACTATTCGTTCTCTGCAATTTCTATCCACATTATATATTGTCAGGAAGCTCTACGTTCCCCGGCGGTAAAAAAGGTCGACAGTTTACCGCTGGCGCCCAGTTGGACGCTACCAAACGGTGACTTTGGGTCGGTTTTGCTAAGATTTGGAGGATATTCCCGGAGAGCTCGCTGAGAGCTAAAGGGTTAAAAATTAGAAGCCAGACAGTGGTGGTGCCCGCCAGGGGCTCCTCCACGGCGCTCCACGTACCCCGCAGCAACTCGCACGGTCGGGCAACGTGTCCGGGAGAGTTTCTGGCAAGCTTCCACGCGCGCCTGCGCGCGCGCAGGCACGCATGGAAGCGTTTCTGGCAGCGCTTCGGCGGCGCTGCAGGGGAGCTTCCCAGAGCTCTCCAGGAAAGACTGGGCGCAGGCGGTAAACCGTCAACCTTGCTCAGAGGTGCCTGAGCATGACTCGTAGAGCTTCCCTAAGCTAGTTGCTGGAAGCTTAAGAGTAATTCCGGCGCGCTGGAGAGCTAGTACCTCGTAGAGCTCTTCGCCGTCGAAGAGCTAGAGGAATTCCGGCGCGGGGTGGAGCTAGTTGGCCGACCCCGCCTTAAGAGACAAAGTGGTGACTTTGGGTCGGTTTTGCTAAGATTTGAAAGATATTTGACAATTCATTTTGGGAAACCACATTTTTCTCACGTATAGTGGGTTATGACGCGTCTGCCAGTTAAAGTTTCAAGTCCGTAGCTGCAGTATTACTATCGAAAGACTTGCAGGAACCGATTTTGGATGGAAACCGAAAAATCGTGATGTTGCGAGTTTTTCGGCTCACGCTTCAGAAGCTTTCTTGATGTGTTTCGAGGAGCGCTGTGCAAGACAAGAGCTCTACGAGGTGCCCAGCGGTAACCTGGTTGACGGTTTACCGCCGTTCCCAGTTGGCAAGAAAAATCTCGACGGAACTTTCGATGACTTTTGGTCGGTTGAAAATTTTGTTCTCGAAATTTGACCATTCGTTAGAGCTCTAGTATTTTTTCCCGTGATATTCGATCTTATTCCCGCTCGCCATCTTGATCTCAGCTCGATCGGGTCAATATTACTATCGAAAAGCACTCTGGCGGGATCGGTCGTTTCGAGTCATCTTAACACGCGCTGACGGTTTTCTGAGCATAACTCGAGCTTTAGAACAGCTAGAGAGCTGGTAAGCACAGCTAATCGATGCAGAATGATTCGGCGCTTTCGCCTGTTGAATTCAGAGGTCTGAACTCGGTCTGTTAGCTGAGCTAGGTCCGCAAACCTATTCGTATTAATTGTGTCATCTTAACACAAACTCTCAGTTTTCTGTACTTAACTCGGGCTGTAGGACAGCTACAGATCCGATATTTACAAAAACGGATTCCGATTCATCCGTTGCGTTTGTCTGTCGAATCCAGAGCTCTGAACTCGGTCTGCTTCCGAACTAGGTTCGTGGAACTATTGCATTGTTCGAGCCATCCTGAGAGGTGCTGTCAGTTCTCTGCACTTAACTCGGGCTGTGGGGGGGCTGCATGGCTGGTAATCACAGGAATCGATTCGGAGTCATCAGGCGCGTCTGCCTTTCGAATCCAAAGCTCTAAACTCGGTCTGCTGCCCGATCTAGAATCGCGAAATTATTCGTATTGGTCGAGTCATCTTGAGAAGTGCTTTCGGTTTTCTTGGGCGAGAGGTGCTGTCGGTGTTCTGCACTTAACTCGGGCTGTAGGGGGGGGTGTAGAGCTGGTAATGACAGGAGTCGATTCGCAGACATCAGACGCGTCCGCCTGTCGCATTCAGAGGTAAACAAATATCCACTATAAGTTGGAATGTTCCTATCTGCTGTCGGTTTTCTCAACGTAAGTCGGGCTAGGAAGCTCTACGAGTTTCCCGGCGATAATCAAGGTTGACGGTTTACCGCCGGCGCCCAGTGTATAATACCTCGTAGAGCTCTTCGGCAAGAGCTAAGCGGAATTCGGGCGCAGGGTGGAGCTAGTACCTCGTACAGTCGGCATCGATGAGCTAGAGGAATTCCGGCGCGCGGTGAAGCTAGTTGGTGGAGACCCGGCCAGAAAGGACAAAGTGACAGCTTTTTCCCGGAGAGCTCTCGGAGAGCTAGAGGGTTCAAAATAAGAAGCCGGACGGTGGTGGTGCGGCAGAAGCCCATCTCCGCCGCTCCACGATCCCCGCAGCAACTCGCTGGAGCCGGCAGCGGGTCCGCAGCAATGCAGGATCTCTTCAGAAGGGTTCGACAGAGCTCTGCAGGCGCCCCAGCAGGGCTTGACAGAGCATTGCCGGAAGGCACGCGTCCACGTGCGCCGGCACGCGTGCAGGCACGCATGGAGGCGTGCCTTGCAGTGCCTTCGAAGCACTTCAAGATGCCCCAGGCAGCTCTCCAGGAAAGATTTCCCCTCCCCAAAGGCCTTCTGGCTCTTCGGGTTTGACTCGTAGAGCTTCCCTAAGCTAGCAGCTGGAAGCTTAAGAGTAATACCTCGTAGAGATCTTCGGCATCGATGAGCTAGAGGAATTCCGGCGCGGGGTGGACCTAGTAACTCGTAGAGCTTCCCTTAGCAAGTAATTGCTGGAAGCTTAGAGTAATTCCGGCGCGCTGGAGAGCTAGTTGGCAAGAAAAATCTCGACGGAACTTTTGGTGACTTTTGCTCGGTTGAAAATTTTGTTCTCAAAATTTGACCATTCGTTAGAGCTCTAGTATTTTTTCCCGTGATAGTCGATCTTATTCCCGCTCGCCATCTTGATCTCAGCTCGATCGGGTGAATATTACTATCGAAAAGCACTGTGGCGGGATCGGCCGTTTCGAGTCATCTTGATATGCGCTGACGGTTTTCTGAACATAACTCGAGCTCTGGTGCAGCTACAGAGCTGGTAAGCACAGCTTATGCATGCAGAATGATCAGGCGCGTTCGTCTGTTGAAGCCAGAGGTCTGAACTCGGTCTGCTAGCCGAGCTAGGTCCGCGAACCTGTTCGTATTATTCGAGTCATCTTGACAGAAACTCTCGGTTTTCTGCACTTACTCGAGCTGTAGAACAGCTACAGAGCTGATATCTACAGGCACCAATTCAGAATCATCAGTTGCGTTTGTCTGTCGAATCCAGAGCTCTGAACTCGGTCTGCTGCCCGATCTAGAATCGCAAAACTATTCGTATCGTTCGAGTCGCTTGCGAGATGCTGTCGGTTATCTGGACTTAACTCGGGCTGTAGGGGGGCTTCATGGCTGGTAATCACTGGAATCGATTTGAAGACATCAGGCGCGTCCGCATCTCGAATACAGAGCTCTGAACTCTGTCTGCTGCCCGAACTAGGTCTGCGAAACTATTCCATAGTTCGAGTCATTCTGAGAGGTGCTGTCGGTTTTCTGCACTTAACTCGGGCTGTAGGGGGGCTGCAGGGCTGGTAATGACAGAAGTTGATTCGCAGACATCAGACGTGTCCGTCTGTCGCATTCAGAGGTCAAACACTATTCACTATAAGTCAGATTGTTGGTAAGTGCTGTCTGTTTTCTCAACTTAAGTCGAGTTAGGAAGCTCTACGAGTCTTCCGGCGGTAACCAAGGTTGACGGTTCACCGCCGGCGCCCAGTCGGTCGACCCGGCCAGAAAGAACAAAGTGATGACTTTTGGGTGGATTTGCGAATATTTGAAAGCTATTTGACAATTCATTTTGAGGAAGCAGATTTTTCGCACCTGTAGTGGGTTATTTCGCGTCTGCCAGTAAAATGTTCAGGTCTATAGGTGCAGTATTACTATCAAAACACTTGGCGGAACCGATGTTGAATAAAAATAGAAAAACGTGATTTTTCGAGTTTTTTGTTTCTCGCTCCAGAAGCTTTCTGCATGTCTTTCGACGATCGCCGTGCAAGAAGAGAGCTCTACCAGGTTTCCGGCGGTGACCAGGTTGACGGTTTACCGCCGGTTCCAGTTCGGACGCGCTGGAGAGCTAGTACCTCGTAGAGCTCTTCGGCATCGATGAGCTAGAGGAATTCCGGCGCGGGGTGGAGCTAGTACCTCGTAGAGCTCTTCGGCATCGATGAGCTAGAGGAATTCCGGCGCGGGGTGGAGCTAGTTGGTCGACCCGGCTAGAAAGGACAAAGTGTGAATTTTTGGGTGGTTTTGCGAAGATTTGAAAGATATTTGACAATTTATTTTGAGAAAGCAGATTTTTCGCACCTGTGGACGACTATGAGGGCCTCTGCGTCTTAATATGAGCTCTCTAGGTGGAGCTTTACTATCAAAACACTTGGCGAAACCAACTTTATGTCGACCTGAAAAAAATCATGTTTTCTCTTTTTCGAGAAATGCTTCCAGAAGCCCTCTCTTTTGTTGCTGAGCACTCTTGCGCGTGCAAGGAGCTCTACGAGGTTCCCGGCGGTGACCAGGTTGACGGTTCACCGCCGGCGCCAGTTGGCAAGAAAAATCTCGACGGAACTTTTGGTGACTTTTGGTCGGTTGAAAATTTTGTTCTCTAAATTCAACAATTCGTTTGAGCTCTAGTATTTTTTCCCGTGATATTCGATCTTATTCCTGCTCGTCATCTTGATCTCAGCTCGAGCGGGTGAATATTACTATCGAAAAGCACTGTGGCGGGATCGGCCGTTTCGGGTCATATTGTCGTACTTAACTCGAGCTGTAGCACAGCCACAGAGCTGATATTTACAGAAACCGATTCATAATCATCAGTTGCGTTTGTCTGTTGAATCCAGAGCTGTGAAATCGGTCTTCTGCCCGATCTAGAATTGCGAAACTATTCGTATTGGTCGAGTCATCTTGAGAAGTGCTTTCGGTTTCCTTGACTCAACTCGCGCTGAGGAAGGGCTACAGTGCTGGTGGTCACAGAAATCGATGTGAAGACATCAGGCGCGTCCGCCTGTCGAATCCAGAGCTCGGAACTCGGTCTGCTGCCCGAATTAGGTTTGCGAAACTATTGTATTGTAGCAGTCATCCTGAGAGGTGCTGTCGGTATTCTGCACTTAACTCGGGGTGTAAGGGGGCTGCAGGGCTAGTAATGACAGGAGTTGATTCACAGACATCAGACGCGTCCGCTTGTCGCATTCAGAGGTCAAACAAAAATTGACTATGAGTCAGAATGTTGGTAGGAGCTGTCGGTTTTCTCAACTTAAGTCGAGCTAGGAAGCTCTACGAGTCTCCCGGCGGTAACCAAGGTTGACGGTTTACCGCCAGCGCCCAGTTGGACGATACCAAGTGGTGGTTTTGTGAAAAATTGAAAGATACCTCGTAGAGCTCCTGGGCATGAGCTAGAGCTCGCCGAGAGCTAAAGTGTTTAAGAATAGAAGCCGGACGGTGGTGGTGCTCTTTTCCGTCGCTCCACAGGCCTCGCAGCGACTTGCCTGAGCCGGCAACGGGTTTGGGAGAGCTTCCGGCAAGCTTCCACGCGTGCCTGCTCGCGTGCAGGCACGCATGGAAGCGGCGCTGCTGGGGAGCTTCCCAGAGTTCCCAGGAAAGATTTCCCGTTCCCAAAGGGTCTCTTCGCTCTGCGGGTTTTGGGCGCTACCAAGTGAAAAATTGAAAGATGCCTCGTAGAGCTCTTTGGCATGAGCTAGAGGAATTCCGGCGCGGGGTGGAGCTAGTTGGCCCACCCGGCCAGAAAGGACAAAGTGGTAACTTTTGGTCAGTTTTGCGAAAAATTGAAGGATATTTGAGAATTCATTTTGAGAACAGATTTTTATTCCAAGCATTAGTATTTCAACTTCCTTCTGCGAGCAGCTCAGCTCTGTCGAGGCAGTTTTACTATCCAAACATTTGGAGGAACCGACGTCACGTTGACACCGAGGAATGCAAATTGACGTTTTCGTACAAATGCTCTGAGAAGCTTTCTGCTTGAAATCTGAGCACTCTCACGCGTGCAAGGGGCTCTACGAGGTTCCCGGTGGTGACCAGGTTGACGGTTCACCACCGGCGCCATATTTGACAAGTCATTTGAGAAAGCAGATTTTTTGCACCTGTAAACGACTATGAGGGCCTCTCTGTCTTAGTATGAGCTCTGTAGGCGCATTTTCACTACCAAAATACTTGGAGGAACCATCTCCATGTCGACACGAAAGAGATCAATTTTTCTTTTTTGGCAGAAATGCTTCCAGAAGCTCTCTCTTTCGACTCTGAGCACTCTTTTGCGTGAAAGGAGCTCTACGAGGTTCCCGGCGGTGACTAGGTTGACGGTTCACCGCCGGCGCCCAGTTCGCCAACTTTAGATTAGAAGCCGGACGGTGGGGGTGCCTGCCAGTTGCCTATCCTCGCAGAAGTAACTCGTAGAGCTTCCCTTAGCAAGTGATTGCTGGAAGCTTGAGAGTAATTCTGGGTTGCTGGAGAGCTAGTTGGCAAGGAAAATCTCGACGGACCTTTTGGTGACTTTTGGTCGGTTGAATATTTTGTTCTCAAAATACCTCGTAGAGCTCTTGGGCATCGATGAGCTAGAGGAAATCCGGCGCGGGGTGCAGCTAGTTGGCCAACCCGGCCCGGGCGGCCAATGTGGTGACCTGGGGTCGGTTTTTGAAGATGGCGAGAGATTTTGAAATTCGTTTTGCAAATTTGAATTTTTATTCTATGCAGTGAATCATGGCGCTCTGGATGGTGCAATTCTCTGGGCCCTAGCTGCATTATTTCGATTAAGAGACTAGGGGGAACCACGATTGTGTACGACCGAAAAAAAGATGTCTTTATGTCTGAAGCTAGTATGCAGGAGCTTTTTTCTGCTGTTATCTCGGAACCGACCTGGTCTATGCAGAGCTCTACGAGCGTCCGGGTCCCGGCTCTACGAGGGACCCGGACGCTGCACAATTTATCACTAATTTGAAGACGGCCATCGCTGCAGAGGATGAAGCTAGGATCGATTACGAGGGCACATTACGTATGAATGGAAGTAGAATGATGTTGAGTACGATCAAAATCAAATTCATTGTAGGAACCGACTCTTCGATACTATACAACGTGAAGCGTGCTTTTGATGATGCTTTAACTCCGAATCCCCAGAGGAATGCGGCTCAGGTTTCGAGGTCACCTCCAGACTATGACAGCATGTTCCAGGGCATGTTACAGCGACCCAGTCGGGTCCGAGTACGTATAGAAGCTCCACCATGGAAACGTGATCATATCGGAGCTGTGGGGCGTTTCTACGGGACATACCGCGAGTGCACCAACGGTGAGGCTATGGAGATCAGGGGGGAGACAGGATCGGGACCCAACGGACGGAGCACAATGTGGACCAAACCGCAGGATCCTCAGCACCGACCTGTGGAACTGGCATCCTTTCGTATCAATACGGGGTGGACAGTGGACCGCGAGATCTGGGAGGGTGTACTTATGCGCAGCGGTGTGACGACTACATACGACACATTTGTGGCGAGTCTTGCCGGCAGGGCGTGACGGTGCAGAGGTGCCAGTCGGGCTGGTGGCCCCACAGCCCAGCATAGGCTAGGCACCCAGAATCTTATGAAACAAGGGGCTACAGCAGATCGGGGATTTGCTTGCATGAGGGCACTTCTTTCTCACGGCTGTGAAGTGTTCTGTTTACAGGAGTGTGAACACTTACCGTCCAATTCAATTCAGCTGCTTGGCTGGCACCTAGTTTACTCAAGTGACAGGAAGGCTTCCATAGCTTTGAGGGGGAAGTCTTGTCACAACATAGTTCGTTCTTGGAACAATCATGCTCGTCTTGCTATTGTGTGCTTGCGTCATCCGTGTATCTTTCTTGTCTCTGCGTACTTTCCGAATAGATCGGAGAATCGTTCATTGGAGGTGGCTTTTGAGATGCTGAAAACAATCGAAACAACATATCGGAGGTGGAAGGAGGAGTGCAGATACACATGTGAGCTTGTGATTGCAGGGGATTTTAATGTTGAGCTTGCGCCCGACATCACCTGTTCAGGAGGCACGGTGACTGGAGGCGCTGTGCAGATTCTCGACGGGAGGGGATATGGGAATGATACGGAGGATAGGCGGTGGGAGGAGGACATGTGGCGATCTCAGCTGCAGGAGTGGCTATGTCGGATGCGCTTGCTGGCAGTCAATTCTCTCGGCTCGCCGTACTCTCGGCAGCCGACCTTCGTGCATCGTGCGAACAATGCTCGACGCAAGTCTGGGGCGAAGACTATTGCGCCAAAAGTGCTTGACTATCTCATGGTCCCACAATCCTGGGAGGGTGACTTGGTTGAATGCCGAACGGATTGGATCCCAGAGACCCCGACTACCAACTTCTCGGATCACGCCTGTGTCTACGCCGAGTTCCAGATGCAGAACCCTCAGGTCACGAAATATCAAGGCCCCCCTAGCCACCACACAAGCCACAAAGAGTTCCAATCGTATCGGGAGGAGGCCCAATTCCAGGTCCTGGCGGACGTGCAGATCCCGACGGTGCCCCCACAACGTATTGCTGGAACGATCGCTGAACATGCGTTACCACTCCTCGCGGTGAGGGCCCCCAGGTACTCCAGAGGGCTCCCACCAAGTAGGACTCCTCAACATGCCGACCTGGAGGTACAACTCAGAGAGGCACGTGCTAGGAAGGACAGAGCGTTGGCTCGAGACCTTCGACGTCGCATCAGACCGCTGGCGCGGGAATATCGCCGACGGAAGGTGGAGTGGGAGGCACTACCATCTAGGAAGGGGAGGAGGACACGTGTGACGGAGTTGAGGGTGACGGACACTGGGGGAGGGGATGTGGGTCCTACGACTATGATGACGGAGGACAGGGAACTATGGGCGGAGGAGGTGGAGCGATATGCTGTGCAGAGTATGACTTGTGATGACTCCAGAGCCCGCAATCGGGAGCTAGTGTCCACACTGCGTCGCCATGCATCTCAATCAACAGCCTCTTCGGACAACACACTTACGATCACATACTCTACTATTCTGCAGGCGCGGAGCAGACTCCGAACAGGACGGGCCTGTGGGCCCGATGGCATCTCGGTTGAACTTCTCAAGGCTCTTTCGTGGAGGTCAGTGCGTTCTATTGGTAAGGTTTTCTCTGATATATTCAACGGGCTTCGCCCGACGCCAAGGGAATGGCAGGAAGTATACCTAACACTTATGCCGAAAACGAGTAAACTGGAAACATTGCGACAAACAAGGAACCTGCTTGTTGGAAATACCTTGGCCAAGTGGTATCTCACGTGCGTGACGATTTTACTGGAAAGATGTGTGGAACCCTTCATGAGTGATATGGCGGTCTACGGTTTTACCAGCGGACGGCGTTGCTGGGAGATTTCATCGGCCATGAAATGTATTGCACAGCATGCTTCCACATGGGGGCGAGATCAAACGGCGTGGCTCCTCAGCTGTGACATCGAGCGGGCGTTCGATGCTGTGACGCTGCCGACAGTCTCGAGAGCGATGACGGCCCTGGGGATCAGTGCACGGTTACAGTATGCGTTATTGGAGCCTCTCTCATCTACCTCATGCACGGTGCTGTTTGAAGGAGTGACAATCCCAAATGTGCAATGGGACAGGTCACTCCGCACTGGGGGTACCGAATCACCTATCGCGTTTACTATTGTCACTATTGCTATGTGGCGGGATGTGATTGCTCGCCTGGACCAGCGCGGTGTCGGAGTCGAGATGCCATGCCATGACGATCACTGCCGGTACGCACGGTGGAATCATGCTCTCTGGGCCGACAATATTTTTCTGGCCGCCAAGTCAGCATCGGAGGCGCAGGTAGCAGCCACTGCCTTCACTACTGCTCTCAGGGAGTGGGGGATGGAGTGGAAGGAGGAGAGTTTAGAAATGATGGTGTGTGGTACTCAGTACACTGATACGGTCACGGTTCAGATTGGCTCGCGGATTGTACCTTTCAAGCGTGTTGAGAGTTTGAATGTGCTGGGATATCAGATTCCCAGAAGTTTCACTGCTATCCACACGGATGTGCAGGAGCGCGTCCAGCAGGCCCGACGGGCGTTCTTTGCGCAGGTGCAGTATTTTACGTGCAGGGCGTTGCCTCTGGTGAAGAAGTTTCGTCGATATCAATCGACTGTGCAGAGCCGCCTTTTATATGCAGCAGAGGCCATCACGATTGACAGTGAGTGTGTGAGGGTTATTCATGCGTTCGAGGGTATGTGTCTTCTGAGAATGTCAGGGAGGAGGAAGCCAGGAGATGTGGGGTGGGAGGTATGGCGGCCAGCTGCACTGACACGTGTCAGGACAATCTTCTGCGATGGGGGTTTCCCATCGGCTGTGCAGATGCTGTGCTGGAAGAGCTGGGGCATGATGCGCTCCACGAGGCAATATTTACTATCTTTGGAGGAGGACAGGACGGCAAGGACGGAGGTTGAGGTGGAGGGATCAACGACTCAACGTGCTAAACGTGTTCGCTTTACGGAGGGACGGGGGGAGGATATACCTGCTGCGACTGTGATGGAGGCGGAGGGGAGGAGTACGGACATGGAGAGGAGGCTGGAGGATCTCTGCTCGCAGGTCGCCTGTTCCATTGCCCGCTCACAGCCGATGCCCTCTGGAGAGGGAGCTACCCACACTCTCAGAGACGAGCCGCTTGCCGTCTCAAAGGGGAGGAGGGCCTTTCGAGACTCCCGACGTGCGCTTATGATGTACAATGTTGGCTGGGTCACGGCTCGCGACACAATAACAGAGGTTCTACGACAACACGGCAGCAGGGCCTTATCTAGTTCGGGCAAACGGCTTCGTGGAGGCCCTGTGTCTGTGGGCGGACGGTCTTGGCAGTTCCCATACATTCAGTTCTTTGGGGAAAAGTGGTGGGAGTCTGTACGGGGTGATTGGGTTCAATTCTTGGAGGTATGGAAGCAACTCCTTATACAATACAACAAATCTAAGGTCTATGATTACTTTGTGGTGTCTTGGAAGGGCTCTCCTAATGGACCTCGAGGCTCCCCTGAGGCTCGTGAGAAGGCCGATACTGAGATGGTCGATACCGCGACCAACCCTCTGCACCCCAAGTATGACCCCAAAGAGTCCGCCAAGCTTGCAATACGATATGCGATGATCCAGGAACGCGCGACTGTGTGGGACATATCGTCAGAGGGTTTTGCTGCTGAGTTCAAGGGTGACTCACTACTTATCTGCTCCTGGCTCCAGGGTAAATGGAGATGTGAGAATCGTGGCTACTGCAAGAGGACAGCTGCCATGATTGATTGTACCTTTGAGCTCGCCGCGTGTTTCAATCTGAGGCCTGCTGCCTTGGGACGTGAGATATGGAGACACGAATTCAGGGAGGACAATACACGAGCGGATGAATTGACGCATGAGGCCAGATATGGCCGCACATTCTACAGAACTCATCGTTATCTATATCCATTCGAAACTTATCTCGTACCGTTCGCTATCAGGGGAGGCTTTGATGGCGGGGTTGACCAGCAAGGATCAGGATGTGGTTTCTGGCTTCAGATCGGCTTAATCAATACTCAGTGCAATCCCAGTGAGATAGGAATCGCTTCCGCGAGAACCGTGGGCCCCTTCCCTGCTGGGCATGAGTTTGCTGTTTCTAGTGCCGTGCCCCTCGTTTGGAGGGATGTGGCCGAGGCCGCGTGGCTCCTCGAAGGAGCTACAGTCACAGAATGTGAATTGTCGGCAGCCGAAGCGCTGCTTAGCGCTGCCCGTGTGCTTCTGCGGGACCGGTCCTCGCCCAGCTGCACCCAGCTGGGAACGCGAGTCCAAACAAACAAACAAACCTGTTTGACGGTTTACCGCCGGTTCCCAGTTCAACCATTCGTTAGTGCTCTCGTATTTTTTCCCGTGATAGTCGATCTCTTTCCCGCTCGCCATCTTGATCTCAGCTCGATCGGGTACCTTTTACTGCCAAAAAGCGTCCCGGCGGGATCGGCCATTTCGAGTCATCTCGATACGTGGTGTCGCTTTTCTCAAGATAACTCGAGCTTCAGGACAGCTACACAGCTGGTAAGCACAGCTAATCGACTCAGAATGATCAGACGCGTTCGCCTATTGAACCCAGAGGTCTGAACTCGGTCTGCTAACCGAGCTAGGTTAGCAAACCTTCGTATTATTCGAGTCATCTTGACAGACGCTCTCGGTTTTCTGTACTTATCTCGAGCTACAGGACAGCTACACAGCATACGTGCAGAATCTGATTCAGAATGATCAGTGACCGTTGTCTATTGAATCTGCACTCGGTCTGCTGCCCGATCTAGAATCACGAAACTATTCGTATTGTTCGAGTCATCTTGAGAGATGCTGTCGGTTCTCTGCAATTAACTCGGGCTGTAGGGGGGCTATTGTGCTGGTGGTGACAGCAATCGATTTGAAGACATCAGGCGCGTCCGCCTGTGAAATCCAGAGCTCGGAACTCGGTCTGCTGGAACTCGGTCCGCGAAACTGTTCGCATTGTTCGAGTCATCCTGAAAGATGCTGTAATCAAAGGAATCGATTCGGAGACATCAGATGCGTCCGCCTGTTGCATTCAGAGGTCTGAACTCGGTCGATACTCGAGCTGGGTTTGCCAAACTATTCGTTTTGTTCGAGTCATCTTGAGAGGTGCTGTCGATTCACGCGCGTAACTCGGGCTGTAGGAGAGCAACAGAGCTCGTACATAATCCAGAAGCATCGGGGGGCCTTCGGCTTTTGCATCGAGAGGTCTGAAATCGCTTGGGCTGAAAAACTATTCGTTCTCTGCAGTTTTTTTCGACATTATATATTGTCAGGAAGCTCTACGAGTCCCCAGCGGTAACAAAGGTTGACGGTTTACCGCCGGCGCCCAGTTCGTTCGGCCCGGCAGTGGGTCCGGGAGAGGTTCCGGCACGCGTCCACAGGTGCCTGCACGTGGGCATGCACGCGTGGGGGGGTGCCTGGCAGCGCTGGAGAAGCGCCTCTGGGG
Source organism: Prorocentrum cordatum (assembly GCA_963575745.1). Lineage (NCBI taxonomy): Eukaryota > Dinophyceae > Prorocentrales > Prorocentraceae > Prorocentrum > Prorocentrum cordatum. The sequence goes on along the minus strand of CAUYUJ010018249.1, from coordinate 188,225 downwards.
AGCCTCCCAGAGCTCCCCAGGGAAAATTTCCTATTTCCGAGGGTCTCTTCGCTCTCCGGGCTTTGGACGCTACCAAGTTGGCCGACCCGACCTTAAGAGACAATGTGACGACTTGGGGTCGGTTTTTCTATCTTTGTGTAAAATTTGAAAGTTCGTTTAAAGAACAGGTATTTTTCCCACCTGTGGCAGGTTATGCCGCGTCTGCCAGTTAAATTTTCAGGTCCGTAGCTGCAATATTACTATCGAAAGACTTGAGGGAACCGTCGGCCGTTTCGAGTCATCTGGACACGCTTTGACGGTTTCCTGTATTCAATTCGAAATTTAGGACAGCTACAGAGCTGATACTTTCAGAAACCGATTCAAAATCATCAGGCGCGTTCGTCTGTTCCATCGAGAGGTCTGAACTCGGACTGCTACTCGAGCTAGATCCGCGAAGCTATTCGTATTATACGTGTCATTTTGACGAGTGCTGTCGGTTTCCCTTAACTGAAGATTCAGAAGAGCTACAGATCTGATACGCATATAAACCGATTCAGTATCACCCGGCGCGTTCTTTTCTTGCATCGAGAGGTCCGCACTCGGTTTGGGACTCGAGCTAGGTCCACGAAGCGAAGGTGCAAAATGGAAAAAACTCATTTTTCAACCTTTTTTCTTCACGCTTCAGAAAGCTTTTTCGTGCTCCGAGCAGCGCCGCGCGAGAACAGAGCTGTACGGGGCTCCCAGCAGTTACCTGGCTGACGGTTTACCGCCAGATTCCAGTGTCGAGAAAAAATGCAGAGAACGAATAGTTGAGCCTAAACGATCTCACACCTCTCGATGCAACAGCCAAACGCCCCTCATGCTTGTGGATCGTTTCTGTGCGCACGAGCTCCGTATCTCTTCTAAAGCGCGATTTACGCGCGAAAATCGACAGCACCTCTCAAGATCACTCGTACAATAGGTTCGCGAATCTAGCTCGAGTATCAGACCGAGTTCAGACATCTGAATGCAGCAGACGGACGCACCTGATGTCTCCCGAATCGATTCCTATGATTATCAGCCCTGCAGCCCCCTTACAGCCTGAGTTAAGTGCAGAAAATCGACAGCAGCTCTCAAGATGACTCGAACAATACGAAAAGTTTCGCGAATCCAGCTCGGGCAGCAGGCCGAGTTCAGGGCTCTGAATGGGACAGGTGGACGCGACTGATGTCTCAGATTCGATTACAGTGACTATCAGCCCTGCAGCCCCCTCTACAGCCCGAGTTAAGTGCAGAAAACCGACAGCACCTCTCAGGATGACTCGAACAATAGGAATAGATTCGCGGACCTAGTTCGGGCAGCAGACCGAGTTGCGAGCAGTTTCGCGAACCTAGCTCGGGGAGCAGACCGAGTTCAGACCTCTAGATGGACCAGACGAACGCGCCTGATGATTCGCAATCGACTTCTCTGAGAATGACCTCGGTAGCTGCCCTACAGCTCGAGTTAAGTTCAAAATGCCGATAACGCGTATTAAGATGACTCGAAGCGGCCGATCCCGCCGCGATGCTTTTTTGCAGTAATATCTACCCGAGCGAGCTGAGATCAAGATGGCGAGCGGGAATAAGATCGAATATCACGGGAAAATTACTAGAGCTCAAACGAATTCGAGAGCAAAGTTTTCAACCGACCCAAGTCAGCAAAAGGTCCGTCGAGATTTTCTTGCCCACTAGCTGTCCAGCGCGCGGGAATTACTCTTGAGCTTCCAGCAACTAGCTAAGGGAAGCTCTACGAGTGAATATTCCGTCCCCAAAGGTTGTCTTTGCTCTCTGGGTTTTTCCCAGAGAGCTCGCTGAGAGCTCGAGGGTTTAAGAGAAGAAGCCGGACGGTGGTTGTGCCCGCCAGGAGCTTCTCCGCGGCGCTCCACGTTCCCCGCAGCGACTCGCCTGAGCCGGCTACGGGTCCGGGAGAGCTTCCGGCAAGTTACCTCGTAGAGCTCTTCGACATCGATGAGCTAGAGGAATTCCGGCGCGGGGTGGAGCTAGTTGGTCGACCCGGCCAGAAAGGACAAAGTGGCAACTTTTGGGTGGTTTTGCAAATATTTGAAAGATATTTGACCATTTATTTTGAGAAAGCAGATTTTTCGCACCTGTAGTGGGTCAAGGCGCGTCTGCCAGTAAAATTTTCAGGTCCGTAGCTGCAGTATTCTATCAAAACTTGGGGGAACCGACGTTGGATAAAAACAGACAAACATGATTTTTATGAGTTTCTGAGGTCTTGCTCTAGACGCTTTCTTCATGCTTACCAAGGAGCGCCGTGTGAGAAAAGAGCTCTACGATGGCCCCAGCGGTAACCTGGTTGACGGTTTACCGCCGGTTCCCAGTTCCACGCGTGCCTGCGCGCGTGCAGGCACGCATGGAAGCCTTTCTGGCAGCGCGGCAGCAGCGCTGCAGGGGAGCTTCCCAGAGCGCCAGAAGAGCTTTACCAGAGCGCCGGAGGGCTCGCCAGCAAAGCTTTCTGGTGTGTTTTTCCTTTGCTCTCCGGGTTTTGGACGCTACCAAGTGGACGCTACCAATACCTCGTAACTCGTAGAGCTTACCTTAGCAAGTTGTTGCTGGAAGCTTAAGAGTAATTCCGGGGCGCTGGAGCTAGTTGGCAAGAAAAATCTCGACGGACCTTTTGGTGACTTTTGGTCGTTTGAATTTTTTTCTCGAAATTCAACCATTCGTTAGAGCTCTAGTATTTTTCCCGTGATATTCGATCCTATTCCCGCTCGCTGTCTTGATCTCAGCTCGATCGGGTACCTTTTACTGCCAAAAAGCACGCGGGCGGGATCGCCCGTTTCGGCTCATCTTGTCACGCGGTGACGGTTTTCTCAAGATAACTCGAGCTTCAGGGCAGCTACAGAGCTAGTAAGCACAGCTAATCGATTCAGAATGATCAGGCGCGTTCGCCTGTTGAACCCAGAGGTCTGAACTCGGTCTGCTAGCCGAGCTAGGTCCGCAAACCTATTCATATTATTCGAGTCATCTTGACAGACGCTCTCGGTTTTCTGTACTTAATTAACTCGAACTACAGGACAGCTACAGAGCTGATACGTACAGAATCTGATTCAGAATCATCAGTGGCCGTTGGCTGTTGAATCCAGAGCTCTGAACTCGGTCTGCTGCCCGATCTAGAATCGCGAAACTATTCGTATTGTTCGAGTCATCTTGAGAGATGCTGTTGGTTCTCTGCACTTAACTCGGGCTGTAGGGGGGCTGCATGGCTGGTAATCACTGGAATCGATTCGGGGACATCAGGCGCGTCCGCCTTTCGAATCCAGAGCTCCGAACTCTGTCTGCTGCCCGAACTAGGTCCGCGAAACTATTCGTATTGTTCGAGTCATCCTGAGAGGTGCTGTCGGTTTTCTGCACTTACCTCGGGCTGTAGAGGGGGCTGCAGGGCTGGTAATCACAGGAATCGATTCAGAGACATCAGACGCGTCCGCCTGTCGCATGCAGAGGGCTGAACTCGGTCTGATACTCGAGCTAGGTTTGCCAAACTATTCGTACTGTTCGAGTCATCTTGAGAGGTGCTGTCGATTTACGCACGTAACTCGGGCTGTAGGAGAGCTACAGAGCTCGTACAGAAGACAATCCAGAAGCATCGGGGGGCGTTCGGCTGTTGCATCCGAGAGGTCTGACATTGCTTGGGCTGAAAAATTGTTTTTTCTGTATAATTTTTTCGACATTATATGTTGTCAGGAAGCTCTGCGAGTCCCCCGGCGGTAACAAAGGTTGACGGTTTACCGCCGGCGCCCAGTAGAGCTCTTCGTTCTCGATGAGCTAGAGGAATTCCGGCGCGGGGTGGAGCTAGTGCCTCGTAGAGCTCTGATACCTCGAGAAGCTCTTCGGCAGCGATGAGCTAGAGGAATTCCGGCGCGAGGTGGAGCTAGTTGGTCGACCCGGCCCGGGCGGACAAATTTATGACTTTTGATCGGTTTTGCGAAAATTTAAAAGATATTTAACCGTTTATTTTGAGAAAGCAGATTTTTGAGCGTCGCATTGGCATATAAATTCCTCTCTGACAGCAGCTCAGCTCTCCCGATGTATTTTCTTGAGAGTTGACTTCCGGGAACTCAGCGAATATGAACGTCGAAAAAATTGATTTTTTTCGAAACATCTTTATTTTTTGACTCTACTTCGATTCTCAGCACTCTTACCAGTGTAAGGAGCTCTACGAGGCTCCCGGCGGTGACTAGGTTGACGGTTCACCGCCGGCGCCAGTGGTAGAAAAGCTAGAGGAATTCGGCGACAGGGTGGAGCTAGTTCGCGAAATAACTCGTAGAGCTTCCCTTAGCAAGTTGTTCCCTGAAGATTAAGAGTAATTCCGGGGCGCTGGAGAGCTAGTTGGCAAGAAAAATCTCGACGGACCTTTTGCTGACTCTTGGTCGGTTGAAAATTTTGTTCTCGAGATTCAACCATTCGTTAGAGCTCTAGTATCTTTTCTGGTGATATTCGATCTTATTCCCGCTCGCCATCTTGATATCAGCTCGATCGGGTATCTTTTACTGTCAAAAAGCACTGCGGCGGCATCGGCCGTTTCGGGTCATCTTGACACGCGGTGACGGTTTTCTGAACATGACTCGAGCTATAGAAGAGCCACAGAGCTGGTGAGCACACCTTTTCGATTCAGAATGATCAGGCGCGTTCGCCTGTTGCATCCAGAGGTCTGAACTCGGTCTGCTAGCCGAGCTAGATCCACAAACCTATTTGTATTATTCGAGTCATATTGACAGGCGCTCTCGGTTTTTTGTACTTAACACGAGCTATATGACAGCTACAGAGCTGATACTTACAGAAACGGATTCAGAATCATGAGTCGCGTTGTCTGTTGAATCCAGAGCTCTGAACTCGGTCTGCTGCCCGATGTAGAATCGCGAAATTATTTGTATTGTTCGAGTCATCTTGAGAGGTGCTGTCGGTTCTCTGTACTTAACTCAGGCTGTAGGAGGATGGTAATCCCAGAAATCGATTCGGAGACATCAGGCGCGTCCGTTTGTCGAATCTAGAGCTCGGAACTCGGTCTGCTGCCCGAACTAGGTCTGCGAAACTATTCGTATTGTTCGAGTCATCCTCAGAGGTGCTGTCGGTTTTCTGCAGTTAACTCGGGCTGAAGGGGGGCTGCAGGGCCGGTAATCGCAGGCATCGATTCGGAGACATCAGATGCGTCCCACTATTGCATTGAGAGGTCTGAACTCGGTCTGATACTCGAGCTAGGTTTGCCGAACTATTCGTATTGTTCGAGTCATCTTGAGAGGCGCTTTCGATTTACGCACGTAACTCGGGCTGTAGGAGAGCTACAGAGCTCGTATAGAAGAGAATCCAACATCAGGGGCGTTCGGCTGTTGCATCGAAAGGTCTGAAATCGCTTGGGCTCAAAAACTATTCGTTCTCACATTTTTTCGACATTATATATTGTCAGGAAGCTCTACGAGTCCCCCGGCGGTAAGAAAGGTTGACGGTTTACCGCCGGCGCCCAGTGTCGAAAAGGGACGCGATCATACCTTCCGCGGCCTGGCTCAGCCAATTTTGCAGTTCTAACAATTCGTTTGGGCTGCTATTTGCGCAGAGCAAATCTTGGCATTACAGAAGTTACCTCACAAATTCTTAGTTCATTCCGTCGAAAAATTCGAAGCCAGGGACCGACTTCACGTTGGAAGTCCAAAAATACCTCGTAGAGCTCTTCGGCATCGATGAGCTAGAGGAATTCCGGCGCGGGGTGGAGCTAGTTGGCCGACCCGACCAAAAGAGACAATGTGATAACCTTGGGTCGTTTTTGCTTTGATTTGAAAGATATTTGACAATTCATTTTGAGAACCGCTATTTTTCTCACGTGTAGGGGGTTATGCCGCGTCTGCCAGTTAAATTCTCAGGTCCGTAGCTGCAATATTACTATCAAAAGACTTGCTGGAACCAACTGCGTTCCGAGTCATCTTGACACGCGTTCACGGTTTTCTGTACTTAACTCGAGATGTCGAGAGCTACAGAGCTGATACTTACAGAAGCCGATTCAGAATGATCAGGCGCGTTCGCCTGTTGCATCGAGAGGCCTGAACTCGGTCTGCTACTCGAGCTAGGTCCGTAAAAGTCATCTTCACCAGTGATGCCGGCTTTCTGTACTCAACTCAGGATTCAGAGGGGCTACAGAGCTGGTGCGCACATAAACTCATTCAGTATCACCAGGCGCTTGCGTCTGTCGCATTGAGAGGCCTGAACTCGTTCTGCTAGTCGAGCTAGGTCCACAACACTATTCGTATTTCTCAAGTTCTCTTTAGAGGCGCTGTCGGTATTCTGCACTTAACTCTAACTGTAGCACAGCTACAGAGGTGGTACGCACAGAGACCGATACATAATCATCAAGGGCGTTTGGCTGAAGCATCTAGAGCTCTGAACAGAGTCTGCTTCTCGAGCTAAGTCCGCAAAACTATTTGTACGCGATCGATTTTTTAGAGTTTTTCGGCTCTCGCTTAAGCTTGCTTCACGTGTTCCGAGGAGCTGGGCAAGAAAAGAGCTCTACGAGGTCCCCGGCGGTAGCCAGGTTGACGGTTCACCGCCGGCGCCCAGTTGGCCCACCCGGCCAGAAAGCACAAAGTGTTAACTTTTGGTCGGTTTTGCCATTATTTCAAAGATATTCGACAATTCACTTGGTAGCGTCCAAAGACCGGAGAGCGAAGAGACGACGGGAAATCTTTCCTGAAGAGCTCTGGGAAGCGCCCCTGCAGCGCTGCTGACGCGCTGCCAGAAACGCTTCCATGCGTGCCTGAACGCGTGGAGGCACGCGTGGAAGCTTGCCGGAAGCTCTCCTGGACCCGTTGCCGGCTCAGTCGAGTCGCTGCGGGGAACGTGGAGCGCCGCGGAGGAGCTCCTGGCGGGCACCACCACCGCCCGGCTTCTAATCTTGAGCCCTTTAGCTCTCAGCGAGCTCTCCGGGAATTTTGAGAAAGCAGATTTTTCGCACCTGTAGACGAATGTGAGGGCCTCTGCGTCTTAATATGAGCTCTGTAGGCGCACATTCACTATCAAAACACTTGGCGGAACCAACTTCATGTCGAAATGAAAAAAATACATGTTGAATTTTTGAAAAATGCCTCCAGAAGCTCTCGCCTTCGACTCTGAGCACTCTTACGCGTGGGAGGAGCTCTACGAGGTTCCCGGCGGTGACCAGGTTGACGGTTCACCGCCGGTGCCAGTTTTGACAATTCATTTTGAGAAATCAGATTTTTCCCACCTGTAGTGGGTTATGACGCGTTTGCCAGCAACATTTTCAGGTCCGTAAGGTGCAGTATTACTATCGACACACTTGGGGGAATCGACGTTGGATAAAACAGAAAAACATGAGTTTTCGAGTTTTTCGTTTCTCGTTCGAGAAGCTTTCTTCATGTGTTCCGACGATCGCCGTGCAAGACAAAAGCTCTACGAGGTTCCCGGCGGTAAGCAGGTTGACGGTTTACCGCCGGTTCCCTTTGAGGTCGCAGCGGGTCTGGGGGCGCTTCCGGCACGCGTCTCGTGCCTGCGCGCGGGCAGACACGCGTGGAAGCGTTCCTGGCAGCGCTTGCGCAGCGCTGCAGGGAAGCCCCCAGACCTCTCCAGGGAAGATTTCCCGTTCCCGGGGGTCTTCTCGCTCTCCGGTATTTGGACGCTACCAAGTGAGGTCACGGTGGAACTCAAAGGAAACTCGATAGCGGTAGTAAACTGGATGGGGGGAATATTGGACGTGCAAGACTTGGGGTACCAGCAACGGGTGGCTCAGATCATTGATTCTCTGGGCAATGCATGAGAAACATGGTTGGAAAGCACCTGCATATGGCAGGGACAGATGGGGACATTTCTATCGAGAAGGCAACAAGCGAGCTCATGCATTGACGTGGTAGATGCGTGGCAAACTAGGGATTTCAGGCAAACTTGTGGAAAGGCAGAATCTAAGTATTGAAGGTGAGACACTCATCGTGGTCCGTGGTTCGTTCGACGGCGGCGTTTCCAGTGACAGGGAGAAGGCCAAAAGAGGTGAAAGTTCGTGAAGGTCACGGTGCCGACCGATTGCGGAGGAGGCGTTTTGGCCTGGACCCGCGATCGTCTGTGACAGAGTGCGAGCTTGAAGGGGCGGCCAGGCTCGCGATCATGGTCTGTGAGATTCTTCAGTTCGTTGCTGCTGCCTAATATTCGCTTGTTCTTTTTACTGCACATGCCAGGTGCCCATGCCAGCCTGGCTCGGTATTCTCGGATAGCCTCCATTTTCATCCTCGTTTGGAGGGTCGACTTTTCGGCCTCGTTTAGAGCGCCACTTTCATACTTCACTCAAGCCTTGGTGTTCGATTTCGACATGCCTAAGCCACGCTGGCTCGACACGTGTCATTCTAGATGCCTCAGCCGCCCTGGCTTTGCAGTCCCATCGCACTGTGTTCCGTTTCTGACTTGATATTGCGGGGCTGTGTGTCGCGCATTTTTCTTTTCGGCCTCGTTTGGAGTGCCAAGTACTGATGTTGTTCACGGGCTTGTGTTTTCGGCATGCCTAAGCCACCCTGGCTTGGCACTTTTATTTCAGATGCCTCTGCCACCCTGGCTCGGCAGTCTCCTTGTGCGGTGTTTTACTTCGAACTTGATATAGCTGGGCTGTATCGCCCTTTCTCTTGTCGGACTCGTTTGGAGTGCCACTTGGTGGAGTGTTTCTCAGACTTGTTGTCGCACTCTGTGTATTTGGATGCCTCGGCCACCCTGGCTCGGCACGTTTTGCGCGGTTCTCTGTTCGGCTTCGTTTAGGGTGTCTGACGTTACGTGATCACGTGACAGGGCCCGTGCAGGCGAGTGTCTGAAGATTGAAGCGGGATGTTCTTGCCGCTGCGATCCGTCTCTATCTCGAGTGTTTCTCTCTTGCCCGCGCCTTGTTTTGTACCTTTGTGCAACTCAACGAGTGTCGCAGTTTTTCGTGGCTTCTTGTGAGCCCGCTCGCTGCCCCATCAGGGCCTGATTAGCGAGATCGCAAACCGCAAAAACGTGGTTGACGATTTACTTCCGGCTCCCAGTTTTTCCAGCCGTAGGCGTTTCGATATCGTTGGCGAAAATACCTGATGACCTTCTGCTTCGAGAAGTGATCCCTAGCTTCTGAGCCAGCCCACAGCTCAAATGAAGTAAAGACAACGATCGTGCTCTCTGAAGAATCAGCAGAGGACGATTTTCTTTTGGTTCCAGCTCTGCTAGCAGACCGCGTTCGGTCATCCAGATACTAGAGACGAGCGCTCCTGATGATGTTCTTCCGATTGCTGTGCCGAACAGCTCTGTGTTCGCAGAGCTTCCTGAGAGCGAAGAGGTGAAACTAGAGAGTAATGACTCGTAGAGCTTCTTTTAAGGGCGAAGCGGCAAAGCTAGAGGGCAATGCCGCGCGCTGGGGGGCAAGTTGGCCCGGCAAATTTCGACGAATGCTTTGTGCCTCGTAGAGCTCTTCGGCAGCGATGAGCTAGAGGAATTCCGGCCTGGGGTGGAGCTAGTTGGCCAACCCGGCCCGGGCGGGCAATGTGACGACCTGGCGTCAGATTTTTGGAGGCTGTGAGAGATTTGAAAATTCGTTCTGGAAATCCATATTGTTATTCCCTGCCGTTGATCATGGCGCGTTCAATGGTGCAATTCTCAGGGCTGTAGGTGCCGTATTTCGATCGAAAGACAAGGAGGAACCGACATCGTATAAAACCCAACAAATATATTTTTGTGAGTTCTCAAGCTGACATTCGAGAATGCTCTTTCCTCGTTCTCTGGGCGCTCATTTGCGTGTTGAGAGCTCTGCGAGGGTCCCGTACGCCCCACAGTTAGATCGGGTGTTTCGCGCGCGTGCCATCAGAGCTGGATTCGATGGTGGCGTCTCTTGCGACGGCGTGGAAGTCGGGTGCTGGATAGATGTTGGACGTGTATCGAGAATCTCAAGGCAACCACTCAGCCACGATACCATTTGGACGGAGGTGTATAGTGCGGCGTTCTCGCTTGACCCAACTTCGACGGTGACTGATGCCGAGAGCTCGGCCGTTGAGCATGCGATTATGATATTGCCGCGGGTTGTACAAGCGTATTTCGGATTTGAGATAATGTGAATAAGTGATTGTTTCTCACTCATGCCATGCTTGTGTGTGTGTGTGTGTGTCGTGCGTGCGTGCTTGACTTCGCACCCTCATAAGAGCTTAGGCTTCCGCCTTCCTGATCGTTTGGATCGGTGAGGCTCCGCCTGCTCCCGATGCGTCCGCCCCCTTGCTACCGACTAGGCTGGGCAGCCTGCGCAGTCGACCGCAAAGACCGCAAAAGAAAGCCAGGTTGACGGATTACCGCGAGCTCCCAGTCTTTTTTTTGCGTTATTAAAACCATTTGGTCAGAATTTGAAAAGTCGTTTGAGCTTTAGTATACTTTTCCCCATCTGACTCTTAGAGCTTCCCTGAGAGCGAAGCGGCGAAGCCAGAGAGTAATTCCAGCGCGCCGGGGGGGCTAGCTGGCAAACACAAATCCCGACGGAAGTTTTGTATTTCTTTGACCGGTTGAAATTCATCTTTGTCGAAACTTGAAAATTCGTTAGAGTTCTAGTATTTTTCTTCTCTTATTCGATCTTGTTCCCGCTCGCCATCTGGATCTCAGGTCGATCGGGCAATCTTATTATTGCAAAAAAGCACCCGGGCGGGATCGGCTGTTTAGTGTCATCTTGGCAGGTGCTGTGGGTTTTAACAACTTAACTCGAGCTGCAGATCCGCTACAGAGCTGTTCGGCACAGCAATCGAAGGATAACCATCATAATCGCTAGTCTCAAGTGTCTAGATGGCCGAAATCGGTCTGCTACGAGAGCTGAGACGAGAAAACTATTTGTATTCTGCTATACTTTTAGAGCTGTTTGGAACCGCAATCGGAAGGTAATCGTCAGAAGTGGGAGTCCCGAGTTTTTCGATGGCTGAAATCGGTTTCCTCCGAGAGCTGAAATGTTAAAATAAACAGCTATTCGTATTTTTTGGTGTATTTGTAACTGAGATGAGAATGGCGATTTTCGCAACTTAAATTGAACTGCAGATCAGCTACCGAGCTGTTCGGCATAGCAATCGAAAGGGAATCATCAGAAGCGCTAGTCTCAAATATCTAGATGTCTGAGCTCGGTCTGCTACCTGAGCTTTGGCCCGACAAAAACTATTCGTACTCTGCTCATTCTTTTAGACATCATGATGCATTTCTTGCTGTAAGTCGAGCTGCATATGAAGTAGAGAGCTGTTTGGCACAGCAATCGAAAGCAAACCATTAGGAGCGCTAGTCTCAAGTATCTAGATGCCCGAGCTCGGTTTGCTACGACAGTTGGAACCAGTAAACTATTCGTACTCTGCTTTTTTCCAGAGATGATGATGCCTTTCGCGATGTAGCTCGAGCTGCTGATGAGCTTAGAGCTGTCGGGCACAGCTACCTGACGAAGATCATCAGAAGTGCTAGTTCCGAGCTGGAAAGCACACCGCTCAACAGGGAGTCATCATACCGTCGCCTATAGTATCGAGACGTATGAGGTTGGTCTGCTACCAGAGCTACAATTCAGCACTCTGCAATATTTTGTAATAGATAATTCTGTATTAATTTCGAGCTGTAGGCTGCTGCTCCTGCTTCACCTTCCCCTCTTTCTTCCTTCTTCTCCTTCTTTTCCCTCTGCCCCGCCTCGTTCTCCTCCTCCGCCTCCTTCGCCTCCTCCTTCTCCCCCCCTCCTTTTTTTTCCTCTTCCTCCTTTCCCCTCTTCCTCCTCCTCCTCCTCCCTTTCTCCTCCTCCTCCTCCCCTCTTCCGCCTTCTCCATCTCCTTCTCCTCCTCGCTCCTTTTCGTCTCCCATGTCCTCCTCCATGAAACCGCGCCCTCGCGCGCGCGGAATGCGAGATTGCCGCGCCCGCGTCCCATTCATGTATATCGTAAGGAAGCTCTACGAGTTCCCGGCGGTAACCAAGGTTGACGGTTTACCGCCGGCTTCCAGTTCGATCTTATTCCCGCTCGCCATCTTAATCTCAGCTCGATCGGGTACATAGTACTGTCAAAAAAACACTCAGGCGGCCGTTTAGTGTCATCTCGGCAGATGCTGTCGGTTTCCCTAGCTTAACTCGAGCTGCAGATGAGCTGCAGAGCTGTTCGGCACAGCGATCGAAAAGGAATTATCAGAAGCGCCAGTCGCAAGTATCTAGAGGCCCGAACTCGGTCTGCTACCGGAACTGGGTCCGAAGAACTACTCGTACTCTGCTAATGTTTTTAGATGTAATGATGAGTTTCTTGATTTAACTCGAGCCTCAGATGAGCCGCAGAGATGTTCGGTGCAGCTAGCGAAAGGGAGTCACCATAAGCGCCAGTCTCAAGTATCTAGATGCCCGAACTCGGTCTGCTACCAGAGCTGGGCCCGAAAAACCATTCGTGCTCTGCTAATTTGTTTGAGTGTAGTGATGACCTTCATGTTGGAAATCGAGCTGCAGACGAGCTACAGAGCTGTTCGCCACAGCAATCGAAAGAAAATCGCCAGGTGCGCTAGTCTCAAGCTTCTAGATGCCCTTACTCGGTCTGCTACCAAAATGGGAACACACAACTATTCGCATTGCTAATTTTTGAGAGATGATGATGCCGTCTTGATGCAACTCGAGGCGCGCGACGTCTGATATCGGTCTGCCGCCAGAGCTACAATTGAGCACTCTGCAATTTTTGGTGAGAGATAACATCTGTTTTTCTGTATTGCAATTCGAGCTTGAGGATACTCCTCCTCCTCCTTCCCTTCTTTCTTCCTTCTCCTCCTCTGCTGCCCCTTCTCGTTCTCCTCCTCCTCCTTCTGCTTCGCCTCCTCCTTCTCCTCCTCCCCCCCCCCGCTTCCCCCCCCTCTCCACCTCCTCCTTCTCCTTCTTCTTCTTCCTCCTCTCCCCTTCTCTTCTTCCTCCTGATCCTCCTCCTCTTCCTCTTCTCCTTCCTCCTCCTTCCTCCTTGATCTGCTCCTCCTCCTCCTTCTCTTCCTCCTCCTCCTGTTCCTCCTCTTCATCATCATCAGCATCGTCGCCATCGCCCCTCGCCCCCCCCTTCCACCCTTTCCCCTCCTGCTCGTCATCCTCCTCTTCCTCCTCCCCCTCCATGTCCTCCTCCAGCTCTTTCTCCTCCTCCTCCTCCCCTCTTCCGCCTTCTCCATCTCCTTCTCCTCCTTGCTCCTTTTCGTCTCCCATGTCCTCCTCCATGAAGCCGCGCCCTCGCGCGCGCGGAATGCGAGATTGCCGCGCCCGCGTCCCATTCATGTATATCGCAGGGAATCTCTACGAGTTCCCGGCGGTAACCAAGGGTAGCGTTTTGGGTAGCGTTTCAACCAGCTCTTACACCATTCTCTAACCTGTTCCAACACCTTTGCAATCTCACATGTGGTGCTGCATCCTTTTCCTTGTTCCTGCATTCTATTCCGATGCTTATGCCTCAGTGGCTCGGCAGTGTGATGATAAGAGGTGCCTTCTCTAGCTACCCTGTGCTCCGTTTGGGAGTCTTAGGGCTCAGCTGTCACAGCTGTCCGCGCCCTGACTCAAACTCAAACTCAAAAACCAAGGTTGACGGCTTGCCGCCGGCCCCCAGTTCCGGCGCGCTGGGGGGCTAGTGGGCAAAACAAATCTCGACGGAAGTTTTGTCTTCTTTTTGAGTTGTTGAAGAAGATTTTTTCGAAATGTGAACACTCGTTAGAGCTCGAAAACTGCCCCCCCCCATGTTCGGTCTTATTCCCGCTCGCCATTTTAATCTCAGGTCGATTGGGTAAATATTACTGTCACAAAGCATTCTGGCGGGATCGGCTGTTTAGTGTCATCTTGGCTGGTGCTGTCGGTTTTCTGAACTTAACTCGAGCTGCAGATGAGCTACAGAGCTGTTCGGCACAGCAATCGAAAGGGAATCAGCAGGAGCGCTAGTCTCAAGTATCTATATGCCCGTACTCGGTCTGCTACCAGAGCTGGGTCCCAAAAATCTATTCGTACTCTGCTGACTTTTTCAGAGATGATGGATGATGCTTTTCTTGATGTAGCTCGAGTTGCAGATGAGCTACAGAGCTGTTCGGCACAGCAATCGGAGGGAAACCATCAGGAGCGCTAGTCTCAAGCATCTAGATGCCCGAACTCGGTCTGCTACCAGAATTGGAACCAACAAACTATTCGTACTCTTCTGATTTTCCAGAGATGATGATGCCTTTCTTGATGTAAGTCTAACTGCAGATGTGCTACAGAGCTGTTTGGCACAGCAATCGAATGAAAACCATCGGGGGCGCTAGTCTCCAGTATCTAAATGCCCGAACTCGGTCTGCTACCAGAGCTGGATCCGAACAACCAATCGTGCGCTGCTCATTTTCAAGAGGTCATGATCGTTTTCTCTTCTTGATTTGAGCTGTAGGCTGTCTAAGAAGCTGAGAGGCATTTCTCGACGCAGAAGGTCAATCGGTACATTTGCCGACGATATCGAGACGTCTGCATTCGGCCTGCAAGCGCAGCTACGACTGGAGAAATGTTTCGCACTGTAAATAGTCTACCAGCAATGATGTGCGTTTGCTGAATTAAATTCGAGCTCTAGGCCAGCTACGGAGCTGAGATGCACGCCAATCGACAGGGAATGCTGCGCAGCATCAATCAGTCCACAGTCTAGACGCCTGAGATCGGTCTGCTACCAGAGCTGCATCTTTCAGAAATATGCGAGACGGCGTTGGATTTCTGTATTCTATTTATAGGCAAGCTAGGGAGCTGGAAAGGACACTGATCAACAGGGAATATTCAGGCCGTCGCCTGTAGTATCGAGACGTCTGAGATTGGTCTGCCACCAGAGCTACAATTGAGCACTCTGCAATATCTGGTGAAAGGTAATATTTATTTGAAGTGCTAAATTCATAGGCTACTCCTTCTCCTCCTCCTTGCCCTCTCTCTTCCTTCTCCTCCTTCTCCTCCTCCTACCCCTCCTCGTTATCCTCCTCCTTCTCCGTCTCCTCCTCACGCCTTCTTCTCCTCCTCTACGTGATCCTTATGAAACCGCGCCCTCGCGCGCGGAATGCGAGATTGCCGCGCCCGCGTCCCATTCATGTATATCGCAGGGGAGCTCCACGAGTTCCCCGCGGTGACCAAGGTTGACGGTTTACCGCCGGCTCCCAGTAGCTCATCTGCAGCGCGAGTTACATTAAGAAAGGCATCACTATCTTTAAAACACCAGCAGAGTATACATAGTTTTTTGATTGCACCTCTAGTAGCAGACCGAGTTCAGGTATCTAGATACTTGGTACTAGCGCTCCTGATGGTGTTCTTCCGATTGCTGTGCCCAGCAGCTCTGTAGCTCATCTGCAGCTCGAGATGCATCGAGAAACTCATCATCATCTCTGAACAAATTAGCAGAACACGATTTTTTTTTCTTTTTCGGACCAAGCTTTGGTAGCAGATTGAGTTCGGGCATCTAGATGCTTGAGACCAGCGCTCCTGATGGTTCCCTTTCGATTGCTGTGCCGAGCAGCTCTGTAGCTCATGTGCAGCTCGAGTTAAGTTCAGAAAACCAAGAGCGCCTGCCAATATGGCACTAAACAGCGAATCCCGCCTGAGTGCTTTTTGATAGTAATATGTACCCGATCGACCTGGTATTCAGATGGCGAGCGGGAGTAATATCGAATACGGGTAGAAACAAATATTAAAGCGCTAAGGAAGGTTCAAATTTCGAGAATTTGAGTTCAAAGAGGCCAAACAACGAGAAAACTTCCGTCGAGATTTTTCGGGCCAACTAGCCCCCCAGCGCGCCGGAATTACTCCTCTAGCTTCGCCGCTTTGCTCTTATGGAAGCTCTGCGAGTAAGTTAAATACAGAAATCCAACGCCGTCTCTCCGAATAATGAGATTCTGAACTATTTATTTCATTGTAGCTCTCGTAGCAAACCGATCTCAGGCGTCTAGACTGTAGACTGATGCTTCGCAGTATTCCCTGTCGATTCGCGTGCATTTCAGCTCCTTTGCTGGCGTAGATCTCGAATTTAATTCAGGAAGCGCACGTCGTCGGTCCTAAACTGTTTACAGTGCGAATAGTTTTCGAGCCGTAGCTATGGTTCCATGCCGAATTCAGACATCTCGACTCCGTGAACGAATGTATATGGTGACCGTCTGCTTCGAAAAGTGCTTTTCAGCTCCGTAGGGAGCCTACAGCTCGAGTAGAAGAAAACGATACTTTTCTTTTAAAAATTCGCAGAGTACGAACAGTTTGTTTGTCTTCAGCTCTAGTAGCAGGCCGAGTCCACATGCAGGAGACTAGCGCTTTTCATTTCCTGTGGATTGTTGTGCCGAACAGCTCTGTAGCTCATCTGCAGCTCGATTTACAAGCAGAAAATCAACATTATCTGTTGAAAAATTGGCAGCGCACGGAGAGTTTTTGATTCCAGCCCCGAGTTCGGGCATGTCGGAAATACCGTCAATGATGATTCCCTTCTACTTGTGCCGAACAATCTGCAGCTCGAGTTCCATGCAGACACTCATCATCATCTCTGAAAAGAACCGTTTTTTGGTCCCAGCTCTGGTAGCAGACCATGTTCGGGCTTCTGAATACTTCAGAAAAAGCGCGCCTGATGATTCTACATGGATTAGGTGCCTCTCAGCTCTGTAGCTGATCTAGAACTCGAGTTAAAGTCAGAAAGCTGACAGCACCTGCCAAGATGACACTCAACTGCCGATCCCGCCTAAGTGCCTTTTTATGCAGTATTATATACTCAATCGACCTGAGATTGAGATGGCGAGCGGAAATGAGATCGACGACGGGTAGAACAACTATAAGACCTCTAACAAGTGTTCAATTTTTGAGGAATTATTTTTTCACCGACTAATCATATGCAGAAATTCCGTCGAGATTTTTCAGGCCAGCTAGCCTCCAGCGCGCCGGATTTACTCTGTAGCTTCGCCGCTTCGCTCTTAGCTCACAATGTTCGTTCAACAGACCTAAAGTTGCCACATTGTCCGTCTGGTCCGGGCGGGCCAACGAGCTCCACCCCGCGCCGGAAGGATCTCTAGTTCATCCATGCCGAAGATCTCTACGATATTTCACTCTGTAGCTTCGCTTCTCTAGCTCTACGAGGTATTACTTTCATTTTCGGGCGACTTTGCAAGGGTCTTCTGCGGACATTCCACGCGCCTTCGACTGCGTCGCTATCAGGGTCTTCCGCAGATAGCTCCTTGGAGAGCTAAGGAGTGTTTATGGATGAAGCCGGCAAGGCAGGGCTGCGCCTGTCCCTGTCCAAGGCCCCGGGGCAGGCATCCCTGGAGCAGGTTGCGTGAGCTACCGGCGTTTCCCGAGAGCGTTTTCCTATTTGTTTCGAATGCGCCTGTCGAAGGCGTTCACGCAGCGCATTCGAGGCTCCTGGGGAGTTTCTGCGAGGCTTCCTGTCCCGAGCTTGCAAACTCCCCAGGCGTCCTTGCATGCGTCCTTGCAGGCGTTTCGGACAGGCATTTCCCGCCTGCGCTGCTATCTGGTTTTCGACGCGACAAGTGATCGCCATAATCTGCGACCCCCCTTGCTCTCTACGAGCCGGCCCAGAAGCCTCTCCGCGGAGCAGGCCAGGGGCGCGCCTGCGTGCGCGCTGGAAAGCTTGCTTCGGGACTTGTGCGGCTGGCAAGCTTGGGAGAGGGATCCCAGCAGGGGCCTCCGAGGAGCTTCGGCGAGGTTGCAGAGGAGCTGCGGAAAAGGTTCCGACGCGAGTATTGACGACTAGCCTCGTGAAGTCCAAAACCTGGACAGTAGGGCGCCACAAGGGCGCGCCAAGGCTTGTCGAAGAACTGCGGAGGCTCCCAGAGAAGGATTCCTGCCAGAAGTCGGAACGAGTTCCGGGGGTGCCCTGCGGCTCCGGCTTCTTAACCTGGAATCCTTTTAGCCTTCTACGAGCTATCCATCCGGGCAGAAACTCTTTCGGGACACGCTGCGACATCGCGCATATCGCTGCTTGATGTCCTGCCCATGCCAAGTCGAATCCCCCCGCCCGCCCAAGACTTGTCCATGCGCATGCCGCGCCAAAGTTCAGTCGCCCTCCCCCGCCACCCCCAGATTTTGTCAGCCCCCCCCGCCCGCTCCAAACTTTTCCTTGCGCTTGTTGGGCCAGGGTATTGCCCCCCCCCGCCCGCCTGCCCTTTTCGACCGGGGAGTGCTGGGGCTCGGCGGGTCCGGGGGTCCTGGGCACCCAGGGGCTGCCAGTTTGTGGTTGACCCTCGTGCGTGACGTTGTGACGTTGGTAATCTTGGCGGTTGCCTCCTCCTCTTCCTCCTGCTTCCTCTTCGACTCTTGCTGTTGCCTCCTGCTCCTCATCGTCTGTCCACCCGTCGTCTTCCCTGATCCTCGCGCGTGGTTTCGTTTTTTTTTTTTTTTTTTTTTTTTTTTTTTTTTTTTTTTTTTTTTGTTTTTCTCCCTTTTTTTATGTTATATATATATATATATATCGGCGTCCCAGGACTATTGTCAGCCCGCACAGCGAGGATGGGCAATTTCCCAAGGGTGCCCTAACATTATTCGCTTTCGGCCCATCCTCGGCCGCTTTCGCAGGCCGCGCCCCGCCCGCGGGGTGTGGGCGTGGCCTTCCACGGCCCTTGCCTCCTTGTAGTGCGTCCTTATTCTACGGATTGACTGCAGATTCCACTCGACGGTGCGGCAGTTGTGGTTGTTGTTGTTGTTGTTGTTGTCGTCGTCGTCGTCGTCGTCGTCGTCGTCGTCGTCGTTGTTGTTGTTGTTGTTGTTGTTGTTGTTGTTGTTGTTGTTGCTGCTGTTGTTGTTGTTGTTGTTGTTGTTTTTGTTTTTGTTGTTGTTGTTTTTGTTTTTGTTTTTGTCGTCGTCGTTGTTGCTGTTGTTGTTATTGTTGATGTTCTGATTGTTGTTGACTACTTGTTGTTGTGGTCGTCATCGTCGTTCCTGTTCTTATGCTGATCACTAGTTGTTGTTGCTGTTGTTGTTGCTTTGCTGTCGTTGTTGCTATTGTTGTTCGTGTTGTGGCTGAATTGTTATTGATGTGATTGTTGTTGTTGTCGTCGTCGTCGTTGTTGTGGTTGCTGGTGTGGTTGCAGTTCTTGTTGTGGTTGTTGTTGTTCTTGTTGTTGTTATTGTTGTTGTGATTCATGCCGTTGCTTCAGTTCTGTGGTTTCCTTGTTGTTGCTTGGTCGTAGTTGTTGTTCTTAAGTTGGTGATTAGCTGTTGGTGGTGCTGTTGTGTTTTTGGTGGTTGTTGTCGTTGTCGTCGTCGTCGTCGCTGTTGTTGTTGTTGTTGTTGTTGTGTTTGTTATGTTCTTGCTGTTGTTGTTATTGTTTTGATTGCTGTTGTTGTTGATGTTGTTCTTATCGTTGTTGTTGTAGTTGCAGTTGTAGTAGGTAGTAGTAGTAGTAGTAGTAGTAGTAGTAGTAGTAGTAGTAGTTGATGTTGTTGTTGTTGTAGTTATTGTTGTTGTTGAATATTATTCCTTCTAAAGAATTATTATTGTTGGGACCCCTGGTGCGCGACCTCTGCGCCGCGCCTAGGCCGCAGCTACATTTTCATCATTTTTCTGCGAAAGCTTCAGAAAAGTGGATTACCCCCGGATCCGGTTTTTTGTTGACGCTCGTTTTCCCTTGCAAAAAACAATAGAAAATGAAAATTCTTGTTCTTACTTGATCAAATTGCAAGAATCCCTTGCAAAAAATAAGGTAAAGTGGACATTCGTGCGCGCAAGACGAAATCCTTCCAAAACCTTAGGTTTCGTAACGATTTTAACATAAAAACATCAAAAACCCAATGGTTTTTTAAGAAAAAATTGTCAAAATGTCCTTCCGCGCGCGCTG
Organism: Prorocentrum cordatum; assembly: GCA_963575745.1. Classification (NCBI taxonomy): domain Eukaryota; class Dinophyceae; order Prorocentrales; family Prorocentraceae; genus Prorocentrum; species Prorocentrum cordatum. The sequence goes on along the minus strand of CAUYUJ010018249.1, from coordinate 168,444 downwards.
TCCGAATCCCACAAAACCAATGGTTTTTCAACATTTATGTTACATGAGCTCGCGCGAGCTACTTTTTCTTGTTCTAACATAATCAAATTTCAATAATCCCTTGCAAAAAATAAGGTAAAGTGGACATTCGCGCGCGCAAGACGAAATCCTTCCAGAACCTTAGGTTTCGTAACGATTTCAACATAAAAACATCAAAAACCCAATGGTTTTTCAAAAAAAAATGTCCAAATTTCATCCCGCGCGCGCTGTCCGACTCCCACAAAACCAATGGTTTTTCAACATTTATGTTACATGAGCTCGCGCGAGCTACTTTTTCTTGTTCTAACATAATCAAATTTCAATACTCCCTTGCAAAAAAAAGTAAAGTGGACATTCGCGCGCGCAAGACCAACAAAAAACACGACGATCTCAGGAACTTGCCCCAAAAATGTGACCAACTCCGCTCTCTCTGTCTCTCTCTCTGTCTGCTCTCTGTCTCTCTCTCTGTCTGTCTGTGTCATGTATTGTATGTCACAATTGCAGGATGCTGGGCACACGCGCGCCCCGAATAAGTGACCAAGTTCTGTGGGTGTGTACCCCACGCCAGTGTAGTAGCCACGGTCGTCCGCACGCCACGAAGTGAAGTGTCCCAACGTCATAGGGCGGGAAGCTGGGTTTGGGTGGTCGCGAAGAGTCGTTTGGATATTTGGTAGAGCTTGAACTGCCCCCCCACGAAGTGGGGGTATTGTCTCGCGTCGCATGAAAACCCTGGCACTGGTGAGAACACTGAGCGTTCGGGTAAAATGATTGTTGTTGTTGTTGTTGTTGTTGTTGCAGCTGCTGCTGCTGCTGCCGCTGTTGTTGTTGTTGTTGTTGTTGTTGTTGTTGTTGTTGAACATTATTACTTCTAAAGAATAATTATTGTTGGGGCCCCTGGTGCACGACCCCCCTCCAAAACCTAGGCCGCAGCCTCATTTCCTTCATTTTCTAGCGAAAGCTTCAGAAAAGTGGATTAGTACCAGATCCGGTTGTTTTGTTCCCCCCCGCTGTCCCTTGCAAAAAACACTATAAAATGAAAATTCTTGTTCTTACTTGATCAAATTGCAAGAATCCCTTGCAAAAAATAAGGTAAAGTGGACATTCGTGCGCGCAAGACGAAATCCTTCCAAAACCTTAGGTTTCGTAACGATTTTAACATAAAAACATCAAAAACCCAATGGTTTTTTAAGAAAAAATTGTCAAAATGTCCTTCCGCGCGCGCTGTCCGAATCCCACAAAACCAATGGTTTTTCAACATTTATGTTACATGAGCTCGCGCGAGCTACTTTTTCTTGTTCTAACATAATCAAATTTCAATAATCCCTTGCAAAAAATAAGGTAAAGTGGACATTCGCGCGCGCAAGACGAAATCCTTCCAGAACCTTAGGTTTCGTAACGATTTCAACATAAAAACATCAAAAACCCAATGGTTTTTCAAAAAAAAATGTCCAAATTTCATCCCGCGCGCGCTGTCCGACTCCCACAAAACCAATGGTTTTTCAACATTTATGTTACATGAGCTCGCGCGAGCTACTTTTTCTTGTTCTAACATAATCAAATTTCAATACTCCCTTGCAAAAAAAAGTAAAGTGGACATTCGCGCGCGCAAGACCAACAAAAAACACGACGATCTCAGGAACTTGCCCCAAAAATGTGACCAACTCCGCTCTCTCTGTCTCTCTCTCTGTCTGCTCTCTGTCTCTCTCTCTGTCTGTCTGTGTCATGTATTGTATGTCACAATTGCAGGATGCTGGGCACACGCGCGCCCCGAATAAGTGACCAAGTTCTGTGGGTGTGTACCCCACGCCAGTGTAGTAGCCACGGTCGTCCGCACGCCACGAAGTGAAGTGTCCCAACGTCATAGGGCGGGAAGCTGGGTTTGGGTGGTCGCGAAGAGTCGTTTGGATATTTGGTAGAGCTTGAACTGCCCCCCCACGAAGTGGGGGTATTGTCTCGCGTCGCATGAAAACCCTGGCACTGGTGAGAACACTGAGCGTTCGGGTAAAATGATTGTTGTTGTTGTTGTTGTTGTTGTTGTTGTTGTTGTTGTTGTTGTTGTTGTTGTTGAACATTATTTCTTCTAAAGAATAATTATTGTTGGGGCCCCTGGTGCGCGACCCCCCCGCCGCGCCTAGGCCGCAGCCTACATTTTCATCATTTTCGTGAGGAAGCCTCAGGAAAACGATGTGTCCGGATCCGGTTGTTTTGTTGCCCGCTTTCCCTTGCAAAAAACAATAAAAATGACATTTCTTGTTCTAACATAATCAAACTTCAAGAATCCCTTGCAAAAAATAAGGTAAAGTGGACATTCGCGCGCGCAAGACGAAATCCTTCCAAAACCTTAGTGTTCGTAGCGATTTTAACATAAAAACATCAAAAAACCAATGGTTTTTCAAAAAAAAAAGTGTCAAAATTTCATCCCGCGCGCTCTTGCGGATTCGTAGGAAACCCAACACTTTTTAAACATTTCTGTCAAACGGGCTTTTGCGAGCAACTTTTTCGAACTTCTGCAACAACGGTTGCGCACCTGCCAGGGCCATCATCCCTGTCAAATAATACCATGCGGGACACATTCGTTTTTTCTTCGCGCGCGCACGCCGTCGTCGTCGGCCGCGGGGCCCTGAATAGTAGCCACGGTCGTCCGCATGCCACGAAGTGAAGTGTCCGAACGTCATAGGGCGGGAAGCTGGGTGTGGGTGGTGGCGAAGAGTCGTTTGGAAATTTGGTAGAGCTTGAACCGGCCCCCCCACAAAGTGGGGGTATTGCCCGCCTCCTATGAAAACCCTGGCACTGGTGAGAACGGAGTGTCCCCACGTGCTAGTAATTGTTGTTGTTGTTGTTGTTGTTGTTGTTGTTGTTGTTGTTGTTGTTGTTGTTGTTGTTGTTGTTGTTGTGGTTGTTGTTGTTGTTGTATTTGTTTTTGTTGTTGTTGGTGTTGTTGTTGATTCTGTTGTCGTTGTTGTCGTTGTCGTTGCCGTTATTGTCGTTGTTGCTGCTGCTGCTGCTTCCTTGCTGCCATTGCCCAAGGAGGCCCCGTCCAGCCCAGCCGGGGCCCCGGGCGTATGCCGCCGCCGGCCGGGCCCGAGGAGGCTGGGGGCCTGCTGCCCGAGGATCTTGGGCGCCCGAGAGCTCCACGGATCAGCCGCACCGCAGGAGCAGGAGGAGGCGGGGGAGGAGGAGGAGGAGGAGGAGGAGGAGGAGGAGGAGGAGGAGGAGGAGGAGAGGAGGAGGAGGAGGAGGAGGAGGAGGCAGGAGGAGGAGGAGGAGGAGGAGGAGGAGGAGGAGGAGAGGGAGGAGAGGAGGAGGAGGAGGAGGAGGAGGAGGAGGAGGAGGAGGAGGAGGAGGAGGAGGAGGAGGAGGAGGAGGAGGAGGAGGAGGAGGAGGAGGAGGAGGAGGAGAGGGTCAGCGGCACGGGAAGGGGTGCTGACTAACGGATACTTCGGACATCGTCCGGAAGTTGCTACTTTAGGGCCCCTCTCTTGCACTGCAGCGTTGCCCACATCGGGGAGGATCGGATTCGCCAGGTCCCTGGCCAGAGTGCCCGTTGGTGGAGTCCCCGTGAGAGGGGCGCCGGACAGAAATTGTGCCAGGACGAAAAGCTTACGGGCGCCCTCGAAAGCGCGCAGTGCTTCGCGCTCCGCGGTTCGGCCCCGAGGGCGGCGCGAGCGCGCCCTGAGGGGCGGCGCGAGAGCGCGAAATTGTTCGCACCTCGCGCTTCGCGCAGCGCGAACGGCGAATTCGGCGCCTCTGAAAAGTACCCCTGAGAACGAGGTCGGTCGGCGGCGAACCCGGGGGGGGAGTGAGAAGGAAAAGGCCCTGTCAGAAGGCTCGGAAGTCCCCGGACTTTGAGAAGTCTCCTGAGCCGTCCCCAGAGGCACAGAAAACTTCTCAGAAGGCGCGAGGGCTTCCGAGAAGTCCCGCCGCCTTCTGAGAAGGCCTTTTCCTTCTCGATTCCCCCCCTCGCTCGCCGCCGAGTCGGGACCTCTGAGGGGCCGCGCGCATGGAAGGAAATGCATCGTCAGGTGTCTGGGAACCGGGGTCGAAGCCCCAAGCCTGCGCCGTCGGTTCCCGGCAGTCCGCCCAGAGATCTGGGCAGATGTGTTCCGAGCAGACGGGGTCGGAGAATTGCGCCGCATCGCCGATGCATCGACGATGCGGCTCGATGTGGAGACCGTGTTTTCCCACGCCGACGTCGCCCGATGCATCGCCGATGCATCGGCGATGCATTGGCGATGCGGCGCGATCCTTCGACTCCGTCTACTCGGACCCCTTCTGGGGTGCATCTAGCATGGACATTGCCCCTGGAGGCCGTTTTCGATTTCCGGGACCGTCAGACCGGCTAAGGATGAAACTGCCGGTAGGGGAGGTGGTCGAACCCCCAGGTGCTGGCGCTACGGGAAAACCGCGATGTCGAAGGAGACGGTGTGCTGCGCGGCGACAGACGTCGGAGAG
>CAUYUJ010018249.1:133974-158974 GCA_963575745.1 Prorocentrum cordatum | reverse complement strand
CTGCCACTCCCGAGCTGGTCGCCACGATCCCCTGGCGCCTGCTGAAGGAGTGCATGAGAACGTTGTCAATCTCGATCTTGCCGCTCGACTGTGACCTCCTCGTCTGAAGGTCGCCTGCCCAGTCGCTGTCACCGTAGCCCACCAGCTCCACGTTCGTACCTTCCGTCGGCTTCGGAAGCCAGGTCACCGCGTCCCTCGTGCACATCAGGTACCTGACCAGCCTCTTGAGTGCGGTGAAGGCGCCGACGGTGGGGCCCGACAGCATCCGTCCTAGCAAGCTCACCTCATACTGGCAGTCCGCCCTGTCCTGGGCGTAGTACATTAGCGCCCCCACGCACGATCGGTAGATGCCAGCCTGAACGGAAGATAGGGCAGACGTGCTCCCCATGAGCGCCTTGTGAGCTGGCACTCCTGGCGTGGGCGCCGTGTTCGCGCTCCCGAGGCCGAGGGTCTCCACCGCGTAATCCAGGTACTTCGGGTTCGCCTTCAGCTCCGTCCCGTGCTCGAACTGCGTCCTCAGCCTCTTCAGGTGCTCGTAGGTTGTGCCGTACTCGTGGAGATCACCGCCGCTGAAGGTCACGTGCTGGCCCATCTCGTCGCGGAAGCCCTCCAGCGCGTCCCGTGGTCCTGCCATGTGCGGGTCGTCCATGTGGAGCTGGACCACCACCTCAGTCTCCGAATTGTAGAAGAACTGCGGGGCCATCTCGCACCTCGCCATGCGCATCTCGTCCATGAGGATGCCCGCCATGTGCTCCACCCAGCCAGGCGCCGCCGTGCGCCTGCCAGGCAGCTGTCTCTTCAGTTTCCAGTAGATGTCCGTGCTCTTGCCCTCTGCCTGCAGCCTGTCCAGGTACTCCTGCGGTGGATCCACCACCACGTCCTCATGCTCGGGCGCCTGGTAGACGGCGTCCGTCGCGTCTAGCGTCATCACCTCGAAGCCGCGCTTGAGGGCCGCGAAGTCGATGAGCCTGTTGGAGATCGGAGCCGATCCTGGCGTGAACAGGTCGTCGCGCCACTCCTGCCAGCGGAACTCGCGGCAGACGAATCTCACCGTGCGCTGCCACTCCTGTCGCGCAGGCTTCCACCTCCACTGCTTCTCCCAGCGGGTGGTGATGTGCTTCATTCCCCTTGCCTCCGACTTGGGGATGTCCTCGCCGACGCCGTGGTCCAGGAGGCTCTGCAGGTGCTCAAGCGTGAGCTTCTTGTCCAGCTCGTCCTGCGCGTCCACGTCGAACGTGACCTCGGTCGGGTCCTCGACCTCATCCGAGATCTCCTCCCAGAGCGCGTCGGGCGAGTCGTCTATGTTGCCGACGTCCAGCTCGTGGACCGCTGCAACCCGCGCTCGCTTGCTCTCTGAGGCCTCCGCCTCAGGCGGCAGCCCGCGCCTCTCTGCCTGTGGGGGCATCTCCAGGCGCTGGCTGCGCTCGCTGCTGGGGCTGCGGCTGTGGCTGTGGCTGTCCTGTCGCCGCCGCTGGGCCTGGGGCCTGCGGTGGGGCATGGGGTTGAGCAGGGTCCGCTCGGCCTTCGGGTGGCCCTGCCGGCGGTTGTGCCTGCTGCTGCTGCTGCTGGTCCACCCTAGGGATCTCTGTCGCCGCGGGCGGGGCCGCCCGTGGTCGCCTCGACCTCTCGGGCGCCGTCCTCGTCGCCCAGGGGAGGCCCGTCGCCGACAGCAGGAGATCCTTGTCGGTCTGTCTGCTCGACCCCCTGCGGCGTCATCGTCAGATGCTCCTGGGACTCGTCGGATCTGCCAACCCAGAGCCCGTGGCTCCACTGCGCCTCCCCGCGGTGTAGCCGCCGTCCTCCACCAAGTCCTCGATGCTTCGGCCGAGCTATTCGATGCAACACCGTCTCGCCGAAGTTGCAGATGTCACCCTTGTAGGGCGTGCCCGTCGCTATCTCACGTGGGGTTTGCCCTCCAGCTCGTCGCGAGTACCGTTCGTGTAGCCAACCAGCGTGACGCATCATCCAGGCCCAGATTGGCATCGCCGCCGGTGCCGTAGCGCTTCTCAAGATCCAACCTGAGGACCCGCGTCTGGCCCTCGGCGATCTTCACCGCCGCCTCCGCTGGGTTGGACTGGCTGCTGTGCTTGGGCGTCAGCTCTGGAATGACCTTGCCCGTCAGCTCTGCGACTACCCCGTCCAGGATCGCCTTCGTTGCAGGTCAGTCCTGAGTCTGCACTTGCCCGTCTCGAGCCGCTGCGCGAACTGCTTGATGCCTGCAATCGTGTGCGGTGATGCCGACTTCGATGGGCATAGAATGACCTTTACTACTCCAGCGTCCGAGCTGAACGCCACGAGCATCGTCGAGTCGGTGTCCTCAACCTTCGTCAAGTCCCCGTCCTCATCAGCCGTCTTGCAGAACCCAAAGTCGTAGCTGATGAGCGGCGCCTTCCGCTCGGAATCCTCGAGCGTGACCTGAGTGTGGGGGGCATCGGGCGCCTTGCCGCGGATGCACTCCTCGCGCCAGGGCGCGGCTGGCAGATGCGTGAGGCGATGCTGCCTCTCCTCTTCAGCACTCGGAGCCTTCGGTACGGGTACCTCACTAGCATCGACTGGGTCGTGCTGGATCCCGAGCTGCTCCTTGACTGCCTGCTTGTGCGCCCTCTCAGCCTCCGATCGCCTGGCCGCGGCCTCCGCCACAATGAGCCTGTCCCAAAGCTCCGCCTTGGTACCGTAGATGGGCATGCACAACTCCCTCAGCCTGGTCCTCATCGCGCCGACCGAGCTGTCCGCGTTGAGCAACGGAGCCGTCGCCGCATCCTGCCGCTCTGCCGCGCCGCGGCAGTGGTGAGCCTCAGCTGCGGGGCCCGCCGCGACAATCGGGAGCCAGAGGCTGTTCCTCTCCAGCGTGAGCTGCGCGCTGCGATGGCCCTTCGTCATGTAGAGCCCGTCCCACAGGCTGAGGTTGAACCTGAAGATCTGCCTGAGCAGCTTCCCCATGCTCAGCAGATCATCGTTCACGTCGGCGACCAGGAAGTCCGCCGTCGCCGTGATGCCCTCCTTCATGGTCATCTCTACCCCTCTCAGGCCTGCCGTCGGTGGTGGGCGCTGCTGCACGTCGAAGAGCCTCGGCGCGTCCGCCGCAGCGCTGATGGGGGCCTCTGGGACGAATCTGTGCCTGCAGAGATGGTCGTCGCTGCCGCTGTCGATCAGGATGGAGCCGCCAACCTTCGCCGCCTTGCCGTCCGTCTGCGCCGTGACCGCGAACACCCAGCCGTCGGGCTTGCCGTCGTAGTGGCCCGACGCCGCCTTCACCGTGCCATCCGATGGCTGCTGGCCTGATGACGAAACTGCGTCGCCTTGAACCGCTCGCGTGTGACCTGGCTCCTTCTTCGGGTCGTCGGCCTTCCCCTTCCTGCAGCTTGCCCGATTGTGGCCCCACTTGCCGCAGTAGCCGCACTCGCCGTCACAGTACTCCGTCTGGTTCTTGCCGTGCTTGCCGCCGTCACGACCCTTCGACTTGGTCTTCGAGTCCTTGCCCTTCTGGTTTCTGCCCGACTTCCCGCCTGACTTGTCCGACTTGTGTGTCTTGCCCTTGCCGCTAGCCTTGCCATTGGGAAGCTGGGCACGGACTGCATCCACCTGCATCGGGACGACCCCGCCCACGTCTGGGACGTGAGTGAAAGTCCTTCCCTGATTGTAGTAGCCCCTGATGTGACTGCGAGCTGCACCAAACGTCAGCTTCACCTCATCGGGGGCCTGTCGCAGCACTTCACGATATGGATCTGGCGCGTGCTCTAGCAGCACGCTCACCCTGACATTGTCAGAAACGGCTTCGCCGCTCTGATCCACGTACTCGGCCACGATTGCCTCCCAGGTGGTAAGCGACTAAAAGAAGTCGATGCGCGCCTCGCGATCCTTGGCCCATTTGTCTTGCGGATTCAAGATGAACCGCAGCATCGCCGTCCGGCGATTCCCTGAACGACCCTCGTACTCATTCTTGAGCTGGCGCCACGCCTCGAGACCGTTCTTGCGCGAGAGCTTAACCACTCCCATCGCCTTGCCCTCACAATACGTGATCAGCAGGTGTCACAGACTCTGGCTGACCTGCCTGGCGCGCTCGTCAAACTGGTCGTTCAGCAGCGGGTTCTGCCTCTGGCCCGCCGTGGTGTAGGCCTCGAACCTGAGACTCCAGTCTCCCCACTTCTCGTCCGTGCCGTCGAACCGCTGCAACCGCATGTCAGTCCGCACGTCAACCACCTCGATCGCCGCCATCGCTGCTGACAGGCAGCCCTCTCGGGCGGGGAGGTCGCGTGGCGCGCGAGCTCAGCTCCCGTGGCGTGGGAACCGAGCTCCGCTACCATGTAGCTAGATTGATGATGTTGTTGTCATTTCTTGAGCCAAGAGGACCTGTCAGTGATGCTCCAGTCATGCCATGCGATGCTTACTCCTGCACAGGGGGGTCTCCGACCCCAGCAAACACAATGCACAACAGCCCCAATTCGCTCCCGGCGTGCCCCGCCCGTAGCCCGACTGGCGTCTTCACTGCTCTTGCACTCTTGCGCTTGCTGGCTTCAGATCGTTCCCCGAAGGGGCCTTCTGCCTTCTTGGCGGGCCCGCGGGGACGTCCGAGGTGGAGTGGGCTTGGGGAGGGTCCTCGTGAAATCGTGGCGAGAGCAGGCCTTACTTCAGGCGGCCTTGTGTCGCGTCCCTCGCCTCCTCGTCGTCCTCCCCCTCCCCCTCCTTCTCCTGGGGCTCTTGGGACGTAGGGTGGCACCAAGACGACGTTGGGAGGGCACCGCGCGATCCTCCGACCCCACCTGCTCCGACCCCCTCTGGGGGGGGCTCTGCTCCTTCCGCCGCCGTCCTGCCGAGGAGGAGGCGCCATGCCCGCTCCCCGAGGAGGGCCTCAACCTCGGCGTCTGCGCGCTGGACGCGGACGCGGTCGGCGGGCCGCCGGCGGGCGGCGCTCCCGGCCCGGGCCCGGACGGCCGGAGGCTCCGGAGTGCCGTGCGCCAACTCCAGCAGGCCGTCGGCGGCGAGAGAAAGCGGCTACGCGGGCGAGGAAAGAGGAGGAGGAGGAGGAGGAGGAGGAGGAGGCGGGCGAGGAAGGGGGAGGAGGAGGAGGAGGAGGAGGAGGAGGAGGAGGAGGAGGAGGAGGGAGGAGGAGGAGGAGGAGGAGGAGGAGAGGAGGACTGAGGAGGAGGAGGAGGAGGAGGAGGAGGAGGAGGAGGAGGAGGAGGAGGGAGGAGGAGGAGGAGGAGGAGGACTGAGAGGAGGAGGAGGAGGAGGAGGAGGGTAGGAGGAGGAGGAGGAGGAGGAGGAGGAGGAGGAGGAGGAGTAGGAGGAGGAGGAGGAGGAGGAGGAGGAGGAGGAGGAGGAGGAGGAGGACTAGGAGGAGGAGGAGGAGGAGGAGGAGGAGGAGGAGGAGGAGGAGACCCAAAATGTGAACTGATTCACCCCTTCTCACCATGATCGAGGTCTGACGGTCCAGGTTTGGAGCCCTTCCTGGGCCTCTTGGGTGCCTCGGCGCCACGGTTGGGCCCGCCTCAAAGCTGAGGCCTCCGAGCGGGAGCGCGGCGGGCCTGCCAGGGGGGGACATCCGCACGCCAAGGAGTCGCGCAGTGGCGGTGTCCGTTGGGGCCCTCGTGGGGCCCTCGTGGGGATCTCTCGGAGGCCTCGTGGGGCCTTCCGGGGCTCTCTTGGGGCCCTCGTGGTGCTCCCTCGGGGCTCTCTTGGGGCCCTCGCGGTGCTCGCCCAGGACTCCCTTGGGGCTCCATTGGATGCCCTGTGGGCCCTCTTGGAGGCCTGGGGGCTTCTTGGGGCGAAGGGGCTTCTCGGGGCAAGAATTTGGAAATGCTGGTTCGTGCTCTCCCTCTCGGACCCCTCTTTCGCCTTCTCGGGATTCTCTGAGGCCGTTTTCGGGGCCTCTTTGACTGGCTTGTGGGGCCCTTTTGGAACACTTCGTTGGTGCCTCCCTCCTCCTCCCGCCTCTTCCCTTCTCCCTCTTCTTGTCTCTTACATGCTGCCTCCTACCTGCCTCCTGCGCTGCCGTATATATCTCTTCCTACCTGGGGGCCGCGAACTGCGAACTTGTCATCACTTGTGGGGGCTTTTGGGAGATGAAATGGAGTGACGTCCGATCCAGGTCAGAATGAGTTTTTTTATTCCTTGGACTTTGAAGGAAGGCCCCGAGGGAAGCATTTCTACTTGCTTATGACCGCCACCGCTTTGGGCCAATGCGCTGGCATTCCCTATGCTAGTTTGGTCCGCTGGTCGAACTTCATATGAGATGCTTCTGTGTGTGTCTGTGTGTGTGTGTGCGTGTGTGTGTGCGTGTGTGTGTGTGTGTGTGTGTTCGCCGCCTTCCGCTCTTCGACCTTCTACTCTTCGGCTCTGCGCGCCAGGCCGCGACGCCAAAAAGTGTGTGTGTGTGCGTGTGTGTGTGTGTTTGTGTGTGTTCGCGCGGAGTCGCGCCGGCGTTGGCCTAGGCTCTCCACCCCTTGTTCCAGTTTGCTTGCTGTCCTGCCCCGCCCAGCTCGGGGAGTGAACGGCCTGGTTCGGCCCGCGGCGCGGCGGGCTCGCCCTCGGCCCTCACCCGCCTGGGCCGTGTCGTTGGTAAGGCGGCGCGTCCCTTAACAGATGGGCTGCGGTGGTACGCGTGGGATTTCGGCCGCGCATCTCTAGCCGCCACCTCCGTCTGATCAGTCAGGGACGTTTGCTTTCTGCGTTGCGTGGTCGCTGTGACCACCGTTGCGTGCGTCCGCCGCGACGGTGTTTCTGCAAGTCATCGCCCCCCTTCGGTCCACTCCTGGCTGCTACGCCAGGTGGCAATTCGCCTAAGCGGGACCCGGCTTAGCGCATCGTGACGGTGTCGACAATTCGTCCCTGAAGGTGGGCACGCACATTGATACATGCTTTGCGTTGCGATAGTGTATATTTATGAACGTCTGGATACATTTGTAGTATGTATTTAGGCATGTATGTATGTACGCATGTCTGTAGGTCTGTCGGTCTGTATGTCCGTATATCTGTAGTATGCCTGTATGCCAACATTATGTATGTATGTATGCATGTATGTATGTGTCCGTATGTATGTAGGTATGCATGCATGCATGTATGTATGTATGTAGGTATGTATGTAAGTATGTGGAATTTTTGTAGTGCAATTTATCTTGTGCATTCCAATGTCGTTGACGTGGCGTGGTGCGATTCGTGTGGCGCAATCTTTGCGATTAGCATCTGTTGTGCAAGCTTTGTGGTGGAGTCTAAGTGGTGCAATTGATTTCTGTTCGCAGTGAGCTGTCCACTCCACTGCTCGCGCAAACATCCCACCCACCCACCCACAACTTGGTTTGCAAAATCTCTTAAGACCGTGACGGTGGGTACCAAATGGCACTTGACAACGACAGCGACGCCGACGACGACAGCGACGCCGACGACGACAGCGACAGCCACTTGCCTCCCCTATTCCCGTGTGCTGCAATTAGCTCCGCCTGTGTCCCTGCGTAGTTTGCCTGCAACTCGGATCCGAGGCGCCGCCCATACATAGATCTCCCAAATTCGGGTCTTTGGAGCAAGCTGTCAGGCCCGGGGGCCGTTAGACATGGATGCGGGTTCGAAAGCCGACGCCGGGACAGGGATCGGGGCCCCTGGAGCCGCGCGCATTGAACAGAACACTGCGTCGGATGCTTTGGTGCGAGATGAGAAGCTCGCCCTGCGCTATCAGGAGGCCCCCCCCCCCCAGTGCGCCGCCGAGGCTGGGCTGAAGGTGATCGTGGTGAGCCGCCAGGACCTCCACGCCGCCCTCGCCGCTGGCCCAGGCGGCGGGGCGCCCATAGATCCCGGCGCCCTGCTGCACGTGCGCGCCCTCCAGCACGACACGGTCATCGACGTGCTGAAGGCGGCAGAGGACCATTCGTGCCTGTTCGTCACGAACGAGGACGTGGCGCGCATGGTGGAGCGGGCGGACTGGCGGCTGCCCTGGCGCCGGCAGAGGTGGCTTCGGAGCGTCGAGAAGCACGCGCGCATCGGCTGGAGACTCGGCCCCGCAGGGGAGTTCGTCGCCCTGCTCCCGCCGCGCGTGCGGCAGTTCCTCTCGGGCTGGCCTGCCGGCGGCGGGGCGGACGGCTCCGCTGCTCCGCGGCAGCCCCCGCTGCTTGCCGCCGGGCCCGAGGCGCGACGCCGACGCCGACGACGACGACAATGACGACGCCGACGACGACGACGACGACGATGGCGGCGACGACGACGATGACGACGCCGACGCCGACGACGACGACGACGACCACGACGACGACCACGACGAGCGACGACGACGACGACGCCAACGCCAGCGACAGCAACGATGGTGGCGACGAATAACGGCGGCCACAACGACGACGAAACTGTGTCGACGACGAGATCGTTGGTATGCCTCGAGAGGTCCCCATACGCTTCTGGGGGCCTGCGGAGGCACACGAGAGCACACATCACGGGTAAGCGCACTTCGAGCCTCAATGCTCGGTCTGAAGGGGGTCGCGTTCTGCGGGGCATCACCGTGGGAAGCCATCATCGGCCCCCGCCGCGCCCCCTGCTTTGCGAAGTTTACCCTTGCCGAGGCTGCTTAGACTGTAGTTTTCCTGTTGCCCGGAAGTCAGAGGAGGAAAAGGTACCCATACCTTCACCCTTTCCTCGTTTTCCACTTCTTTTTGGGCCTCCTCGGAGGCCCTCGTCACCACCGTCGGACTCGCCTCGAAACCCTGGCCCGAACGCACCCTGGGAGAGGTCCGGGGAGCAGCGGCATCGGTACCTCTTGATTTCCCAAGAAGGAGTGCAGATTTCGGAACACGGGTGCCGAGCAACGCCGTCGGTGCTCTGGGCGTGCCTCGGCACTGCCCGGCGCCGCCCCGCGAGGTGCGCAGGACCCGTCCCGGACCCCAGGGGGCGGCGCGTGCGCTTTGGGGCCGAGGCATGGGGCGAGGCGTCGGCGGGGAGCCTTCGGGGACTGCGAGGGGGCCTCCGGGAGTCTCGGGAGCGGGGTGTCGAGAGCCGGCGGGGATGCGATCGATGTTTTGTCGATGGCACCCATCAGAGAGGTTTTTTTTCGATGGCCGTCGTGCGGAGCTCCTGTTTCTGTTTGTCCTCGGGGTGGCGTTCTGCGGTACTTTCAGATTGTCCCACGGCTGTCTTCGAGATCTGGATTGTCCGCCGGGAGTCTTGAGGCCTCTCTCGGGCCGTCTTGCTCCTCGTACTCCTCGTACTCCCGCCGCCGTCCCCCCGAGGAATTATTTCAGGAACTTTGGGTGCTAGCGAAGTCGGGCATGGCCCTCTACACGAGGAATATTCAAGTATTGTCAAAACGTAGTCAGGGGACGGTTTTTATGCTCTTTTTTGACTATTTGTGAATACTTGCTAGCTGCATATTATTTTTTTCGCTTCAGAGTTCACCTGCAGGAGGACATGCCCGACCCGATGCCGATGACATCGCTCGGCGGCTTCCTCCTCCCGAATCGGCGACTCATCTTGAGTGCTAGGGATCACGGGGGGGATCGATACTTGTTCCCCATTTGTTAACTTGGGTCTCCAGCGGCTGTGTGGGATGATTCGGGTACTCCAGATTTCGTAATAAAGGGAGGGGGTCTCATTTCGGGGGGGGGTCTGATCCAGGCTATCTTGGAGGGCCTGGGGGGTCTGGAGACGATGTTTTGGAGGGTTCTCCCACGGGGGAGGTCTGAAATGGCTTGTCTTGGAGGGTCCAGACCCCCTCCATTTTATTACGAAATCTGGAGTACCGACGGATCGCCCTCGGCCAGGCGAAGCTGCTGGACAGCGTCCCGCGGGCTGCAGGGCCTCCAGGCACGTCCGACGGCGGCCTCGAGCCTCGAGAATGCAGGAAGCAGCAAGCCGCACAACCATACATTTGTCAGGAAGGGAAAAAACACACAGTTCGTCGGCGATTCCCAGAACATGTTGGAGAATCTGGGAAGTGGGGGGGAAGACAAAAACCCAGAAAATATGGGAAGATATGGGGGATATCTTTTATTTGTGTGTATTTCTTTGTGTGTCCGAGTTCCCCTTCAATTTGTGGAGGTCTGCGCCGATTTTTTGTGGATCTGCGCGGAGCTCCGACGGTTTGTGCTTGTGCCGGTGGCCACGTGCGAACCCTGCCCCACCACCCCACGAATTCTAGGGGGGAGGTGGGGTCACTTCGCCTCGGGAGGTCGCGAACGAAGTGAGCGCCAATTCCCCCATCAGGCACATGCCAAAAAAGCACCCTGCTTGCCCCTAGGGTGCCCTGGGTTTCTTAGGTCTCGGTGGTTTTCCTGTGGAGAGCGTGGCGTCTCCACGTCGAAGATCAGTGGACTTCCTGGGGCCTCAGGGTTGGGCTTCTTGAGGAAGGCCTCTTGCGGTCGGGCCTTCACTGTGTTCTTGTGCCTGTTTTCCTTCCTCGACCGAACCTCGACGGCGGCGGCGTTAGCCACGACGTCCAGGCGGCTTCCGCGGAGCCCTTCGGCCTTCTGAGAGGCTTTCTGTGTCTTCGGGGAAGGCTCAGAAAACTTCTCAGAAGGCCGGGGGACTTCCAAGCCTTCTGAGAAGGCCCGCCTCTTCTTGGAGGCCTGGAAATTGGCACCAACACCAACACAGGGGCTTGCGTTCACAGGGGGCAGATGATCCTCGATTTCGGTGTTGGTGGTAATGTTTCGGTCACCTTGGAAGCCAGAATATTACCACCATCGCCAAGATCGGGATCTTCTTCCCTCGGTGGAGGCACACCCACCGATATTGGTGTTGGTGTCAACCTCTAGGCCTGCGATCTTCTCACTGCTCCCCCCCGGGCGCGCTGCCGAATTTCGACGGCGGCGGCGCGGCGCCGGCCACGGCGTCGAGGCGGCCTCCGCGGAGCCCCGACCCGCGCCGCCCGCCGCGGCGTGGCCGCCGCAGGGCGGGGCCGACGGTGCGCCAGCGCACGCGCCCGCCGCGGGCAGCTGGCCGCGGGGTCCGCGCCGCCGCCGCCGTCGCTCGGAGGAGGAGGAGGGAGGAGGAGGAGGAGGAGGAGGAGGAGGATGAGGAGGAGGAGGAGGAGAGCAAGTCCTCAGCCCCCTCTTGGAGCCGCGGCACAGCGTGGGGGGGCACCCCGCAGACGGGGATCAACCTTGCCTCGTCGTCGCGCCGCGACGGGGGTCGGAGCGCCTTCGGCGCGCGGTGGCTGCCCGCGACGGGGGTCGACGTGGGGCCGTCGGCGGCGGTGATGCCCCCCCGACTCTTACTCAGAAACTCGGAGTACCCATACCTCTACCCTTCGCCCGTTGTCCCTTTTTTTGGGCCTTGAAATCCCGGTCAGAGCGCACCCTGGGAGAGGTCCGGGGACTAGCGGTATCGGGATCTTTTGGTTTCCCCAGCCGTCGTCGCCGGCGCTCCTGCTGACGTCGTCGCCGTCCGCTCGAAGAAGAAAAGGTTGGCCAACGTAGACCCTGGACAGTGTGTTCTAGCATGCTCTGTGGTGCAATATGTGCGGTGAATTTTTGCGTTGTAGAATCCACGAAGTGCCAATCTATGTGGTGCAAGCTATGTGGTGCTAAGCGATGCAAAGCAATGAAAAGCAATGCGATTGCAATACAAAGCAATGCAAATCAATGCAAACCAGTGCAATGCAGCGTACTGCAAAGCAATGCTAAGCAATGCGAAGTAATGCGATTGCAATGCAAAGCAATGCAAAGCACTGCAAACCACTGCAAAGCACTGCAGAGCAGTGCAAGGTAATGCGCCGCAGTGCAAAGCAATCCAAAGCAATGCTAAGCAATGTAACGCAAGACAATGCAATGAAAAGCATGCCCAGGCGGCGTGCGGCGACCGGGGTGCGATGGGGCGGCCACGGCGGCCACACGGCCGCCTGGCCGACCGTCAGGCCCATACGACGGGCGGCGACGGGGCGGCGACGGGCTGGCGACGGCTGCCAAATAGCCGCCATGCCGACCGTCAATCCCAGTTCCGTAGAGGAGAAGTGCAAGCCCCTGAGCGCAAGCGTCTGTGGGGAACAACAACAAAACAAACAAAACACAAAAAAAAACGTGTGTGTGTGTGTTTTTCCCCTCCGTGTTTTTTTGTCGTTGTTCGTGGGAAGCGTCATACACATAAAACGTTTGGCGCTCCGCGCGGATTTCTTGGATCTGGGCTGGACCCCCTCGGCTCGCTCTGCGCACAGGGGAGGGAGGGGGGCTTCGGTGCCGATCCAAGAAGTCCGCGCGGAGCGTCGACAGTCTATGTCTACGCAGCTTTTCCTGCTGTATCCTCAGCGTCGTCGTCGCTGCTGCCGTTGCCGCTGTCGGTGCTGCCGTCGTCGCCGCCGTCCAGCTCGTGTGTTTGCTGGAGTTTCGGAATGGTTCTGGGAGTTTTCGGAGTTTTGCGGATGCTCTCGGAGGCCCCTTGAAGGTTTGGGAAGTTCTCGGAGGTCGCCGCCGTTGCTGCCGTCATCGTCGTCGGATGAGGATGGGAGGAGGAGGAGGGGGAGGATGATGAAGGGGAGCGGGAGACGGAGGAGGGGGGTGGGAGGAAGGGTTGGTGGGAAGGCAGGAGGGAGGAGCAGGAGGACGAGGAAGAAGAGAGGGGGTCCAGGGTTCGCTGGAGGGATTCGGGCCGCAGGCGGCCAGGGCGTTCATGCGTTTTCGGGGCTCCGGGGGTTTGGGGGAGACTTGAGCCCCTCCCTCCTCCCTCCCCCTCCGCCTCTCGATGTCAGGTCGCTTTCTTTATGTGAGTTTTCCTGAATAAGAGTTGCTACTGTTACAGATCCGTCGGAGCACACTCATGGTCATGCCCCTCGTCGCACACACACCCCCTCCGCCGACATTGCATTTCTGTCGTGAGGTCGGCCCCTGGGGATCTCGCCCCTTTCCCGTGGCCGCGTCTTCATCCTGAGCTGCTTTGTGACGAGGCTGGAAGGGGCGGCCAGGGGCGGAGAGTGGCGAAGACCGTGCGGTCGCGATGTTTTCAGGCGCTGCCCAGATCGGAGGGCCCCCAGCAGAAGCGGGAGGGGGAGGACGGTGAGAAGGAGGGGGAGGAAGGAGGAGTAGAGGGAGGGAAGCAGGAGCCCAAAGATTCGTTGGAATCCGCCGGCGCTCGGATTTCCTTACGGCCTCTTCTGGGGCACTTTTCTGAAATCTAGTGCATGCAATGGTTTTCGGTAGCAATCGCAGGCGCTACTGCAAACAATGGTTTTCTGTGGGAACCGCAGGCGCTCGAATTTCTTTCGGGACCTTGTTTACATATGAAAAGGGTGCAATACGAACAGTGGTTTTCGGTGGAACCCGCAGGCGCTCAACATTCCTTAGAGGTCCCTTTTGAACTTCAACGCGATTTTCCGTGGAATCAGCAGGCACTCAAGTGTCATGAGGGAAGACTTTTTCAAATGCAATACGTACAGTGGTTTGCTGTGGAATCTGCAGGCGCTTCAAGTTTCTTAGGGGCCCTTTTTGAAATTCAGTGCGCAACAAGTGTGTTCTGTGGAATCAGCAGGCGCTCGAATCTCCTTTGGGATACTCTTTGAAATTCGATACAAGCAATGGCTTTCTATGGAACCCGCAGGCGTCCGAATTTCCTTAGGGGCACCTTTTGGAATTCAGTGCAGCACGCTGTTGTTCTGTGGTATCCGCAGGAACTCGTTTTTTGTTAGGGACCTCTTCTGACACTCAGTTTTCGGTCGAATCCGCATACGCTCACACATTCAGCGGGAATTCGGTATTTCTGGATTTCATGTGGAATTTCGAGCGCCTGCGGATTCATGTTTCAGTGGATTTCATGTTTCAGTTAAATACAAACGGTTCGGGATTTCAAATTTGCGATGACGATGACGATTCTGATGATGACGATTATGCTGCTGATGCTGATGCTGCTGCTGCTGCTGATGATCATGATATCTTCGATGGTGGCGGTGGCGACAAACATAATGATTCGACAACGACGATGGCAATGGTCGTGATGATGGTTGTGGTTATGTCGATTCTGCTGATGCCGACGAGGAGGAGGAGGAAACTGACTATGAAGAGGAGGTGCACGAGGAGGACGAGGGAGGGCGAGGGAGGAAGAAGGAGGAGGAGGAAGAGGAGGAGGAGGAGGAGGAGGAGGAGGGAGGAACATGAGGAGGAGGAGGAGCAGTAGCAGGAGGGGGAAGAGGAGGAGCAGGAGGAGGAGGGATTGATGAAGAGGAGGAGGAGGGTGAGGAGAAGGAGGAGAGGATGAGGGGGAATAAGAGGAATAATATTAATGTTAACCATGAGAACACTAGTATTAATGATATTAATCATACAACTAATAGTATTACAAAGAAAAATATGAATAGCACGACTAATCATAACAACAACAAGTACATTAGGATACTAGTAGTAACCATATTCATTCTACCAATACCAATAATATGGTTAAGCATAGTATTGTTACGAATACTAGTAATAGTACTAGTCATACGGATAATATGAGCACTAATCATATTCATGCTAGTACTAGTACTAGTACTGAGAAGAAGAAACATAAGAAGAAGGAGAGATCGAGGAGCCCCTCAGCGGCGCGTGCTGCCCCCGTTGTGCGCCGCCGCGGGCCGCCTCTGCCGCTCGAGGCCGCCGCGCCGCTCGCGCGCCGCGCCCCGACCCCGCCGCGGGCCCGCGCCGCCCTCGGGCGCCGCGGGCCGGCGAGCGGCCCGCATGGAGCCGGCCGCCCGCCGCGGCGGCGGCCGCGGCGGCGGCGGCGAGGGCGGCCGCGAGGGCCGGCGGGGCGGCGGCGGCGGCCACGGCCACGCCGGCTGCGCGCAAGTCTGGGGCGGCAGAGGGAGGGGTGGCGACCAGACCTTGTGGAAGTCGATGAGT
Source organism: Prorocentrum cordatum (assembly GCA_963575745.1). Taxonomy (NCBI): domain Eukaryota; class Dinophyceae; order Prorocentrales; family Prorocentraceae; genus Prorocentrum; species Prorocentrum cordatum. The sequence continues at coordinate 144,200 of CAUYUJ010018249.1, read as the reverse complement.
GGAGGGGAAGCGTGCTGCCAAATGGTGTCCAGGGGTCTCAAGAGTGTGTCAAGCATGCGTTCGAACGTGTAAACACGTGTTTGAAACATTAGCAGAACGTGTTTTACACATTTTAGGGACATCTGTAATTCAATGATAGGATTGTTAGAGTGTCCAGTGTCGTGGCATCCACAAGACTAGACGGGGGTGTTGGAAAGATCCTGGCGTGGGCCACGCGGCGTGTTTCCGCAGGTCTCGCGGCGCCGCTGCTTGTTTCGTATGGGAGGGTTGGGTGGGCGGATCTCATGGCGTGGGCCAGGATTTTTCCTCTCAGATTTCGTGGCGCCTCTCCTTATTTCGTTGTGCCCCTGGCCCCCCCCTTGGGCCGCGCACATGAAGCCGGCCATGATTTGCGCCCCCCCCTCTTGGACGCCCCCCTCTTAGCCGCCCCAGAGTAAGAATAGGGGACACCAACAATGATATACAGCTTGGTTTGTTTGTTAGGTTTTTTGTTTTTCTTATTTCGTCGGCGGCGAGGCAGAGGCAGTCCGCACCAGGGTGGGGCTGATCGGGGCAAGCCATGGTCACATTGTCTGACGCCTCGATGACATCAGCACAAGAACTCACAGGTCGGCGCGGATTCCTCGGATCGGCGCTGGGGTCCCGGGGCGGCGCCTCCAGCGCTTTCCCCGGCGCGCTCCGCGCGCCCAGGGAGGGGTTCCAGCGTATATCGAAGGAGTCCGCGTGGAGCTCCAAAAATGTATGTTTACGCAGTCTTCTGATCCCTTAGATGAGTGACACCTTGCTGGAGTGTCCTTTGGTGCGGGTCCACAGGGGTTCCCCTGGCGTTGGCCTGCACGCTTGGATTCGGCGTCCCAGCGGCCCCCTGAGTGCGCGCACCAAAGGTCACTCACTCTTGCCTGGGGTCACTCTTGCGTGTAGCCGAGGCTACGGCGATCGCGGCGGGGGCGGCGGCGGAGGCGGGGAGGACGTCTCTGTCGTGCGGATCTTTCTCATGCTGCATCCCTTTTCTTTAGAGACAGCCCTTCCAGACGGGGTCGGAGTAAATGGGGTCGGAGTAGATGGGGTCGGAGGATCGCGCCGCATCGCTGGTGCGTCGGCGATGCAGCTGGATGCAGAGCCCGATTTTCTCCACGCCGACGTCGCCGATGCATCGAGGACGTCGCCCATGCGGCGCGATCCTCCGACGTCATCAGCTCGGACCCCATTCAAGAGGCCTCTAACGTCTTCGTCGTCCTGCTCCTTCTCATGCTCCGCCCATTTCCCTTAAAGCTAATTGTTCCTCGTCTGACCACCAGACGTGTCGGTAGGACGGGCTGGGCGTTTCGCCTGAGACTTCCACGCCATCTGTGCTCCTGGAGCTCGAGATTTCCATAAGTTTCGAGGATGGATGGCGGGACCTTCAAACATCGAGCTATTGTCTTGGCGAAGCTCGTTTGAATAAATGTAGCAGTTACTTAGATGGAGGGCGGGCCGTTTGCAAATGTGTCTCTCGCCTTAGTGCAGCGCACACTCGTTTTCAACGAATGCAGCAGCTATTCGGATGGCGGACAGCTCCTTTTCCAACTAGGGCTTTCGCTTGAGTCGTCTTTCAACGAGATCTAGCCAGGATAAAACTGTACAGCGGCTACTCAGATGGAGGCCAGTCCGTTTTCAAAATGGGGCTCGTGCTTGAGTTTGCCTCGAAACAGAATAACGAGTGTAACATTGCATCATAGCTACACGGATGGAGCGCGGCTCCGTTTCCAAGTCTGATGTTCGTTTGGGAGTCCCTTGAACTTACAACCAGCAGCCTGAACATATGCATTCTTTTCAAAATGGGGCTATCGCATGAGACTTCGTCAAATTCAACGACCGGACAAGCAAACTTGCCCAACAGTTCCACGGAGTTGCACGGATGGGGGCGGTTCCTTGACAAAACGGGGCTTTGCCTGGATACCTCATTGAGCTTCTCGATCCTACCGTTCGTAAGGTGGATTCAGGGCGGTTGCTTTGCAAAGCATGGCTCTTGCCTGACTGGCATGCCCATGGCGTGCTCGTTTTTCAAGGGTGCGTTTCCTGTAGTCACACTTCTAGGCAGGTCGGGACTTATGGAGAGATGATGCGGGAGCTTGACTCGCATCATCGTGGATACATTCTGGGGTTCCTCCCGTCCTCCTCCTCCTTCTTGTCTCCTGCTCCTGATTCTCCCCCTTCTCCCTCCTCCCCCCTGCGCTTGCGGAGGAGGAGGATGGGTTGGTTAGGAGGAGGAGGAGGCGGAGGAGGAGGAGGAGGAGGAGGATGAGGAGGCGTGAGGGGAAGGAGGAGAAGGAGGAGGAGGAATTGGAGCAGGAGGAGGAGGAAGAGGAGGATGAGGAGGAGGAGGAAATCGAGGAGGCGGGCGAGGAGGAGGCGGAAAAGGAGGATGTGGAGGAGGGGGAGGAGCAGGAGGAAAAGGAGGAGGAGGAGACAGGTCGAGCGGTGTAGTGCGAGTTCAGCGGCCCCGTGCTGATAATGGAGGCAGGACCCGCGGCGCGCCTCGGCTACGCTCGAGGAGGAGGAGGCATGTGGAGGATGGGGGGAGGAGCAGCAGGAGGACGAAACGGATCGGGCGACGAGATCTGTACATACGACGCGTTGGCCCTGGCTAGACCCATCCTGGGCCAAGGATCGGTTTCTATTGTTCTTGCGCGCGCATGTGCGTGAGTATATTCTCTGGCCGTGGCCTTGCGAGTTCAGGGCTGCGAGTGGGCCCATGTACGGTTCTTGTTTGGGCCGTTGTGAGCGAGGCCGTCTGCGGGGCTTGTTGGGTCGTTGTCGGGCCCTCTTGGGCCGTCTCGGGCTTCTCTCTGCCGACCTACGGGCCCCGTGTAACGCTCCAGAGGCCCTATCGGGCAGTGTTTGGGCTTCGTCGGAGGCTCGAAGCCATTTGAGAGGCATGCATGCGGCGTCTTGGGGCCCTCTCGGGCTACTCGGGGCGGCTCTGGAGGTCTTGGGCGCTGTCGGGGTGATCGTGGGGACATCTTGGACCGTTTTGGAGGCTTTGGAGACCGAGAAGGCGAATGTGCCATACTCGTTTCCAACTTTTAGGAAGTTGTGTACGTTTGCTTCGTCGCGGCCTTTTGCGGGTCCTTCTCGAGCCTTTTTGGGCCGTCGCGGGAGCTAGTTGCTCCGTCTTGCAGCCATCTTGAGCCGCCTTTGGCTCGCCTTGGTCGTCTTTTCCTCTTGGGTCCTTCTGGGGCGAACTTGTACCGTCGTGGGCTCTCCCTAAGGCGCTCCAGATTCGGCCGTCCCGGATGTGCCTCAGTTGTACCAAACAAATTTTTGAATGTACAGTGGACTTTCTGTATTTACCCAGTTCGTTCGTTACGCTGGCCCATGCCACATCGTTGTTTGTGTGTGGTTGTGTGATCGTTGTCTGCTTTTCCGAAATAGTTGTGTGCAGAATTCGTTGTGCGTGGGCCGTCGGATCATGTTTGGGGATTCCGATGCGGTTCGTCGCCCATCGATGGGGTCGTCTCCAGATGTTGTGTTTTTTTGGAAGTGTGATTTGGGGGTGAAGTTTGGAGGAGAGAAACAGGCAAGACGTCAAAGAAAAAACGACGGATATGACCCCCCCCGAAAATTTTCGGGAGGGCCTCTTGAAGACCTCGTTGGACAACTGTCTCGTAGCATCGCTGGCATTTGCGTGCCACGTGGGTGGTGATGCCATGTTCTGCTGCGTCGGGTATCCCGTTCGGGTCGGATGTGGGGCTTGAAATTCGGCCGAACGGTTTGTAGGATGCAAGTGCGTCATATCGCGCACACGTTTCGTGCATTGGTTAGGGGTTCGAGGATTCGTTGGGGGACTGTCGCGCATCATTGCTTACCCTCTCAGAAGTTTCTTGACCCCCCCGTATTTTTTCCTAGCGGTCCGGCGGGCCGTACGTCGGGAGATGGCTCGGAGTTTCAGTTCCCTGGGGAACCTCCGGGGTTATTTTGGGGTCCTCTTTGGCTGTTTCGTGGCCGTCCTGGGGAACCTTTGGCTTGACTTGTAGCTGTCTTGGGGGCTGAATGGGCCATATTGGGCGGTCGGAAGACTGAAAAGGTTGTGGCGCCAAAGTCTTTCAGACATTTCTCAGCTAAATCAATCAATGTGGCCTCTTTGAGGCTTCTTGAAACCATCTTGGAATTATCTTGTGATTGATGATTTTGTGGTTATCTTGAAGCTGTTTGGATGTGTGTTGAGGCCGTCGAGGCACCTGTGGATTTCGACTCGAATGACTTTTTTTGAGCTCCTTTGGGGTCCCTCGGGGCGCTCCTGGGGTGCTCTTGGCGGTTTGACCGTTCCAGGGAATTCGGGCATCCGTGACATTGGCCGCCCGAGGACCGCCCAGGGACCGCCCGTGGTACCTTTCCGTGCCGGGACCCCCAGGACCGCCACGTTCGGTCGACCTGCAGTAATCGAAACCTGTTTTTGGAGATTTTAGTACACCTCGTCGTCGTTTCGTCTTTCCCCCTTGCCTCGATCTCCTCTTCGCCGTCGCCATCGTCGTTGTCGTTGTCGTCGTCGTCGTCGTGGTCGTCGTCGTCGTCGTCGTCGTCGTCGTCGTCGTCTTCGTCGTCGTCGTCGTCTTCGTCGTCGTTGTCGCTGTCGTTGTCGTTCGTGTGTGCCGTGTCAGTGTTTGACCGCGCCATTGGCGGTGAAGAGTGTCTCACCATTTTCAGCCGATGCACATCTGACGTGCACGGCTTCTCCTTCTTTCTCTGTCCCGTTGGGCCAGCGAATTAGTACAACCGTGTATCTTCTTGGAGAGTGTGTTCACCGATCCTGCAGGACCGATCGTCGAGGGCCGAGGTATGTCCAGTTAGTTCGCGGTAGAGGCTCTGGCCTTCTCTTTTTGTGGGCTGGCCGTAGACCAGATGGGGAGGCCAGAGGGGCCCCGCCGGAAAACGTCGGGCCTCCCCCGGCTGGCAACACCCGCGTAGCGGGGAGGGGAGGCTTAGGGAGGTTTTCGGGCGTTATGGCGAACGCTTGGAGGGTTCAGGGGAGGGTGGCTTACTACGGGATGTGTGGGCTGGGACTGAGGGAACGTGTCGGCCAGGACTCTGCAACTTTGGCCGTATCCCTTTTTTCTGGGGTAGTTCGAGCAACACGCTACTATGCAAAGACGCTTCGCCTATCCTCGGCGCTGTGGCCATGATGCCCAGAGGACGGGACGACGAGGAGGAGGAGGACGACGACGACGACGACCGCGACGGCGGCGGCGGCGAAGGCGGCGGCGGCGACGACCAGCTCGACAGGTGGTGGCGGCCGCGGTGGCGGCCGCGGTGGCAAGGGCGGCCACGGGCCACGCGACAGCGGCACGGAGACCCTGCTGGTTGGAGGGCAAAGTCTACCTGCTTCGAGTAGGGGTCGGGGGTGGACAGACCTCCTACCCTGACACGTCGATTAGTGAATTGTCCGTTTTCGGTTCTCGATAGGGCGCCGCGGCCGTCATTTTCCAGGCTTGCTCCTGCCAGGTTCGGCCCGAGGTCGTTTTCACTAAACCACGTTTTGCTAAAGGGGGTTCTGTCCATCCCCGAAGGGGATCGGCTACAGCACTGATTTGCCCCAGAACCAGTTCTTTCGTCGAATCTACAGACAAAGAGTCCTCAGTCGATTCACGAACATTCTGCGCATGCGTCGGGGAGTCGATGGGGAACATCAGTTTTGAGGTACATCAATTCTGTAGTCGATCCCCTACTCGTCTGCTGCTAGAAGACCAGTATCTTGGGCATATGTCAGATCCCGGGCTCAGTTTCTAGCCACAAGCGTTTTCAAAGGCACACTGGGTGTCGGTACGTAGGGAGACGCATGCGGGGCGGGTGCGCCTATGGACACCGCGGTCGTTGCGTTCGGCGCGGTACAATGTCGGAGAGAGGGGGTCGATTCGTCTACGGTATGTTCGAGCTCCTGTTTGAGCTCCAGAGGGGGTCTCACATGGCACTTCAGCCCTGGGGGCGGTGAGAGCAGCAGGGTCAGCTCGAGGGCGAGGGGGAAGGAGGGACGGACGCATTTTTATTTTTTCCTTTTCTCTCCCCCCCCAAGACAGGACTTGCAGGTAGGGGTTTCTGTTCGTTTTGCGCAGGGATCGGGTGGACAGCCCGAGGACTCTTGGGTGGCCGCCCCTCGGCCGCCTCGTGGCGGCCCTTGGCTTGGCATCGCTCGGACGTGTGCGTTTTTTCCTCGGCGATGACCATCGCGGAGCATCCTTGATCATTTGGCGAAAAAAACACTCACGAAACCAAAATAAACACAGGGAATGGACGTCCAAGCGATGGCAAGAGAAGGCCTTCTCAGAAGGCGGTGGGACTTCTCAGAAGCCCTCGCGCCTTCTGAGAAGCTTTCCGTGTCTTCGGGGCAGGCGTAGAGATTTTTCAGAAGGCAGGCGGACTTCCGAGCCTTCTCAGAAGGCCTGCCCCTTCTCACTTTCCCCCCTCGCTCGCCGCCGACACACAGCTTACACAGCATCGCGTGCACCATGTAGATTCTTGCGCAACGTAGCTTGCACCATGTAGCCTTGCACCATGCAGCTTGCACTTCCCATCTTGCATACTTGTCTTGCTGAGGAATTGGTTGGGGCCGGCGAGGATTTTCGACGTTACAGCCCGTAGCCGCCTCGTGGCCGTCTTGTGCGCTGGATGGGTCTGGCGAGGGTTCGCCACGTTACCGCCAGTGGCCGCCTCGTGGCCCCTCGTGCGCTGGGTGGGTCTGGCGAGGTTTCGCCACGTTGCCCCCCGTGGTCACCTCGTGGCCGCCTCGTGCGCTGAGTGGGTCCGGCAAGTTTCCACCGCATTGCCGCCTCGTGGCCGCCTCGTGCGCTGGGTGGGTCTGGCGAGGTTTTGCCACGTGGCCGCCCGTGGCCGCCTCGTGTTTTTTTTGCACTGGGTGGGTCTGGCGAGGTTTTGCACCGTTGCCGCTCGTGGCCGCCTCGTGGCCACCTCCTGCGCTGGGTAGGTTCGGCGAGGATTCGCCGCGTTGTCCCGAGTAGTAGTGGTAGTAATAGTGGTAGTCGTAGTAGTGGTAGTAGTAGTAGTAGCAGTAGTGGTAGTAGTAGTAGTAGTAGTAGTAGTAGTAGTAGTAGTAGTAGTAGTAGGAGTAGTAGTAGTAGGTGTAGTCGTAGCAGTAGTAGTAGCAGTTTTAGTAGTAGTAGTAGTAGTAGTAGTAGTAGTAGTAATAGAAGTAGAAGTAGAAGTATAAGTGGAAGTAGAACTAGTAGTAGTAGTAGTATTGTAGTAGTAGTAGTAGTAGTAGTAGTAGTAGTAGTAGTAGGAGCAGCAGTAGTAGTAGTAGTAGTAGTAGTAGTAGTAGTAGTAGTAGAAGTAGTATGATTATCAGTAAGAGTAGTCGCAGTAGTAGTAGTAGTAGTAGTAGTAGTAGTAGTAGTAGTAGTAGTAGTAGTAGTAGTAGTAGTAGTAGTAGTAGTAGTAGTAGTAGTAGTAGTAGTAGTAGTAGTAGTAGTAGTAGTAGTAGTAGTAGTAGTAGTAGTAGTAGTAGTAGTAGTAGTAGTAGTCGTAGTAGTAGTAGTAGTAGTAGTAGTAGTAGTAGTAGTAGTAGTAGTAGTAGTAGTAGTAGTAGTAGTAGTAGTAGTAGTAGTAGTAGTAGTAGTAGTAGTAGTAGTAGTAGTAGTAGTAGTAGTAGTAGTAGTAGTAGTAGTAATAGTAGTAGCGTAGTAGTAGTAGTAGTTGTTGTCGTAGTTGTAGTCGTAGTAGTCGTAGCAGTAGTAGTAGTAGCAGTAGTGTAGTAGTAGTAGTAGTAGTACTCGTAGTAGTAGTAGTAGTAGTAGTAGTAGTAGTAGTAGTAGTAGTAGTAGTCGTCGTAGTACTAGTCGTAGTAGTCGAAGTATGTGGTAGTAGTAGTAGTAGTGTAGTAGTTAGTAGTAGTCGTAGTAGTAGTAGTAGTAGAAAGTAGTAGTAGTTAGTAGTAGTTGTAGTAGTAGTAGTAGTAGATATAGTAATAAAATTTGTAGTAGTAGTGGTAGTAGCAGTAGTCTATTAGTCGTAGTACTAATAGTAGTAGTGGAGTAGTAGTAGTAGTAGTGTAGTAGTAGTAGTAGTAGTCGTAGTCGTAGTAGTAGTAGTATAGTAGTTATAGTGTAGTTTAGTAGTAGTAGTAGTAGTAGTAGTAAGTAGTAGTAGTAGTAGTAGTAGTTAGTAGTAGTAGTAGTAGTAGTAGTAGTCGTAGTTGTAGTAGTTAGTAGTAGTAGTAGTAGTAGTAGTTTCGTAGTAGTAGTAGTAGTAGGTTAGTAGTAGTAGTAGTAGTAGTAGTAGTAGTAGTTGGTAGTAGTAGTAGTAGTCGTAGTAGTAGTAGTAGTAGTCGTAGTAGTAGTAGTAGTAGTAGTAGTAGTAGTAGTAGTAGTAGTAGTAGTAGTAGTAGTAGTAGTAGTAGTAGTAGTAGTAGTAGTAGTAGTAGTAGTAGTGGTAGTAGTAGTAGTAGTAGTAGTAGTAGTAGTACTAGTGTCGGCGGCAAGCGAGGGGGAGAAATGAGGAAGACAAGGCCTTCTTGGAAGGTGGCTGGATTTCTCAGGGACCCCGCGCCTTCTGACAAGTTTTTCGTGTCTTCGCGGAGGGCTTGGAAAAAGGTCTCAGAAGTCGGGGGGACTTCTGAGCCCTCTGAGAAGGCAAGCCTTTTCTTACTCCCCCCCCCGGGCTAGACGCCGATAGTAGCAGTAGTAGTAGCAGCAGAAGCGATAGTAGAAGAAGAATATGTATTAGTACTACTACCAGTAGTATTAATCGTAGCATCAGTAGTAATTATAGTGGTAAGTAAATTATTACTATTACTACAACTAGTACTCGTACTATTACTAGTCCTGGTACTAGTAATAGTAAAATTACTCCGACGGAAGGACCCCACATGATAATCTCTTTAGCTTGCATGGGGGTATCCTCCTGCCCCTTCCCTTCTCCCACCTACTCTTGCCTCCTCGTTCTCCTCCTGTCTGCTCCTCCTCCTGCCTCAACCCCTGCGTCTTCCTCCTCTTCTTGCCTCCTCCACCTCCTCCCCCTCCCCCTCGTTATGCTTCCTCCCCCCCATTCCCCCTGCCCCTCCTGCCTCCTGCCTCCTCCTCCTGCTCTCCCTCTCCCTTCTCCTCCTCCTCCCTCCCCCTCATCCCCTGTCCTCCTCCTCTCCCTCTCCCTCATCCGATTCCTCCTCCTCCTCCTCCTCCTCCTCCTCCTCCTCGTTTCCATATTCCTCCCCCCTCCTCCCCCCCCCCTCCCCCTCCTCCTCCTCCTCCTCCTCCTCCTCCTGCCTCCTCCTTAGGCCTCCTGCCCCCTCCTGGGGCCTCCTGGGGCCTCTTGGGGCCTCCTGGAGCCTTCTGGGCCTTCCGGGACCTACTGGGGCCTCCTCGGGCATTCCTCCTCCTCCTTTTCCTCCTCGTCCTTCCTCTCCTCAGCCTCTTCCTCTTCCTGCTTTCCTGTCTCGTCCTGCATCATCCCTCCTCCTTTTCCTGGCAATCCTCCTCCTCCTCGTCCTCGTGCGGAACACGACCCAGAGGAAGCGCACGACGTGCGTCCCAGCCGATACGCGCCGGAGGACGACCCAGAGGAAGCGCGCGCCGGAGGATGACCCGGAGGAACCACGTGAGCTGCGGGACCCATAGGAAGGCTCCCGCCTGACGCGTCCTCACAATTCACTCACAGACGAGGGTCCCGCTTGATACTTCTTCCAAATTCAGACCTGAGGAGCCCAAAAGTGACGACAGTTACAAGAATCCGATGACCCGCTCGGATTAGTAACATGATCTGCGGGCCCCATAGGGAGGGGGCTCCCGCCTGAGACTTGCTCGCAATTCACTGACAAACGAGGCTCCCGCCTGATACTTCCTCCAAATTCAGACCTGAGGAGCCCAAAAGTGACGACAGTTACAGGAATCCGATGACCCGCTTGGATTAATAACATGATCTGCGGGCCCCATAGGGAGGGGGCTCCCGCCTGAGACTTCCTCACAATTCACTCACAGACGAGGCTCCCACAAATTCAGACCTGAGGAGCCCAAAAGTGACGACAGTTACAGGAATCCGATGACCCGCTCGGATTAGTAACATGATCTGCGGGCCCCATAGGGAGGGGGCTCCCGCCTGAGACTTTCTCACAATTCACTCACAGACGAGGCTCCCGCTTGATACTTCCTCCAAATTCAGACCTGAGGAGCCCAAAGTGACGACAGTTACAGGAATCCGATGACCCGCTCGGATTAGTAACATGATCTGCGGGCCCCATA
>CAUYUJ010018249.1:129139-131374 GCA_963575745.1 Prorocentrum cordatum | reverse complement strand
CCCCGGTCTCCTACAAGACACGGTCACCCCATCGTCTCGGTCCGCCGTCGACTGAGGAAATGATGATGATGATGATGATGATGATGATGATGATGATGATGATGATGATGATGATGATAATGGTGGTGGAGGTGATGATGATTATGATGCTGATGATGCTGATGATGATGATGGTGGTGGTGGTGGTTGTGGTGAGGATGATAACGGTGATGATGCTGATGATGCTGATGCTGATGCTGATGCTGATGATGATGGTGATGATGATGATGATGATGATGATGATGATGATGATGATGATGATGATGATGATGATGATGATGATGATGATGTGGGTGGTGGTAATGATGATCATGATGATCATGATGACGATGAAGGTGGTGGTGGTGATGATGGTGATGATGATGGTGATGCTGATGATGATGATGATGATGATTATGATGATCATGCTGATTATGGTTATGATGATCATGATGTTGCTGCTGATGATGATGTTGATGGTGGTGGTGGTGTTGGTGGTGGTGGTGGAAGTTGTGGTAGTGGTGGTGGTGGTGGTGATGATGATGATGATGATGATGATGATGATGATGATGATGAGGATGATGATGATGATGATGATGATGATGATGATGATGATGATGATTATTGTCTCCTACTAGGCCTTTTCCCAGGTCTCTTACAAGACACGGTCAACAGCTGGTAGGATCCCTATAGGGATCCTGTGACAGCTGGTAGGATTCCGATAAAGGGGTCCCATTACAACTGCGAGGATCCCTATAGTCCCATTACAACTGCGAGGATCCCTTTCGCTATCCTGTTACAGCTGGTAGGATCCCTATAGGGATCCTGGTGCAGCTGGTCGGATCCTTATAGGGACCCCCTGTCGGGATCCGATTGCAGCTGGTAGGATCCTTATAAGGATCGTATTGCAGCTGGTGGGATCCCTGTAGGAATCCTGTGACAGTAGGATCCCTTTAGGGATCCTCTTGCAGCTGGAAGGATCCCTGTAGGGATCCTATCACAGATGGTAGAATCCCTATGGAGATTTTCGGCCGCTGGTTCTTATAGGAATCCTATTGCAGCTGGTGGGATCCCTATAGCAATCTTATTACAGCTGGTAGGATCTCTGCAGTGATTTGATTGCATTTGGTAGGATCCTTTATAAGGATCTTATGCCAGGTGGTATGATCCCTACATGGATCCTATTGCAGCTGGTAGGATCCTTATCGGGATCCTATCGCAGCTGGTAGGATCCCTATCGGGATCTTATGACAGCTGGTAGGATCCCTAGTCGGGATCCCATTGCACCTGGTAGGATCCGTATAGGAATCCGATGACAGCTGGTAGGATCCTTGTAGGGATCCGATTGCAGCTGGTAGGGTCTCTACAGGGATCATATTACAGCTGGTCGGATCCCTATAGGGATCCTATTACAGCTGATAGCATCCCCGTAGGCATCCTAGTGCAGCTGGTAGGATCCCGACTAGGGTCCTATGACAGCTGGTAGGATCTCTGTAGTGATCTTTTTGCACTTGGTAGGATTTTGATAAGGATCTTATTTCAGCTGGTAGGATCCTTGTATGGATCCTATGACAGCTGGTAGGATTCAGAAGGAGCATCCTTGCATGTTTTCTGCACGATTCCATATCGGGTCTCTGTAGGATCCTCATCGGGCTTCTGTAGGATCCTTTTCGGGTTTCGGTGGGATCCTTATAGGGGTTCTATAGGATAATCATAGGGTGTGTGTAGGATCTTTATAGGGTTTATGTAGGCTCCTTATAGGGTGTCTGTAGGATCATTATCGGGTTTCTGTAGGATCCTTATAGGGTTTCTGTAGGATGCCTGTAGGTTTCTTTTTTAAAAGGTCCCTGTCGGGTTTCTATACGAACCATGGTCTGGTTTCTATATGATGCCTGTAGGATTTCTAGAGCATCCCTGTAGGGTTTGTTTTGTATGATCATATTTTGTTTTTTGGTGTTGTTTCTTTTTTCTTCACCGGATCCCTCTAGGGTTTCGATCGGGTCCCTGTACGCCTTCTATCAGATAATTGTAGTTTTTTTTTTTTTTTTTTTTTTTTTTTTTTTTTTTTTTTTTTTTTTTTTTTTTTTTTTTTTTTTCTCTTTTTTTTGCCAAAGGCTCCTTAAGGTTTTCCCATCGGGTCCCTGTACGGTTCCTATCGGATCCATACAGGTTTTTTTTATAGAATCACTGTAGGGTTTTTTTACCGGGTCCCTGTAG
>CAUYUJ010018249.1:106639-124139 GCA_963575745.1 Prorocentrum cordatum | reverse complement strand
GAAGCTCCCAGGATCGCCCAAAACGTCCCACAGAGCCCTCCAAGACGACCTCTGTAGGCGACTGTGGATCCCAGAGCGCTCTGAGACAGTCCAAGAGGCCCACAAGACACCTCACTCTGCACCCCTCCCCGCTCCTCCCAGATCGTTCCCATTCCTCCCCATCCCTCCCCGCTCCAGGCAAGTGTGCGCGAGGCGGTTGTGTCTCTGGCCGCGAGATCCTGCCAGTGCATACCTACATGTACGACCACCCTTCGGGTGATAAGGAGGTTGTGTGTGTGGTGGTGGGGGGGAGGAAGGGGAACCAACTGGAGCTACAACATAGCATTGCATCGCACAGCAGAGCATAGTATAGCATCGCATAGCATCGCATAGCATCGCACAGCACAGCATAGACGAGCATCGCGTAGCATAGCATAGCATAGCACCGCATCGCATAGCATGTCATAGCATCGCATCGCATCGCATATAATAGCATATTATCGCATGGCACAGTATGGCGTAGCATAGCATAGCATAGCATCGCATCGCACAGCATAGTATCGCATCGCATCACACCGCATAGCTTAGCCTCGCATTGATAACATAGCGTACTATGCGGGCCGAACCGTACAATGGCCGAAAGTCCGTCCAAACGGCGCTCTCGCCTCGGCGCGGACAGCACACCGCCAGCGTCACTCGCACGCCGTGGCCAGTTTAAGTTTAAGAGCGAATCGTGAGGATGTCTCAGCAGAAACCGGCTTTCTTGGTTCAGATGGGCGGGCTGGACGACATGGGCGAATCAAACGCACGTTCGGGCCTGCGGCGGCCGCCCGGGACGGTCAGGGTACCCACAAGGCGCGCGCTTGCCGTCGGCGGCGGGGCGCGGCTGCGGGAGAGCAGCCCGATGCGAGGAGGCCCTCCCCCCACGAGCGATGCCCTGGCAGATTGGGCCAGTTTGATTGCCGCCAGTTTCCGTCGAACGCGTGCGGAGCAAGGGTGCGACGGTGATAACGGATCATTGTGCAGGCAGTTGCACGTCTCGTGGAGTATGTTGCGGTGTTTATTTCCGTGTTTTGCGTCGTGAATTCTTGTTATCCGTGTCGCGCCTCCGTCTACTCACTCCCTCCTCCTCCTCCTTCCTTTTCCATATCACGATCATAATTATAGCGATGTGACAGGCCTCGCACTTGGGCAACACAAGGGGGTGCCGCCAGGGGATGATGAGGACACTTACCGGTTCGTGCCCAGATTGTGGGGATGTCTCCAGCGGTTCGCTTGTTTCACGGATGTAGGCGCGTCTTTTTCAGGGCCGCGTGGTGTTCGCGATGTCGCAACAAACGTTGCTGGGCGCCACAATGGGGAGCGACCACGGGGTGGGACATTTGCCCACTTGCGGTCAGCATTTGGGGATGTCTCACGCGAGACGCTGGCTTTTTGAGGTGGGCGTGCTTTTTTTCAGGGCCGCCACGAAGGAAGCGAACACTTGGATCAGTCCCGGCAGTCGCCGCGGTACTGGGGTGACCGTCGGATCGATCATTTGGTTGTTGATTTTTGTTTTTTGGCGCGTACCGTTCAAACCTTCAGGGTGGCCCAGTGTTGGCAAATTTTGCGCGGTGGTTGCACGACGAAGGTGGGCGCACCATAGAACCCTTCACAACAGCCCATCGTTGTAAAGATGTTCGTGGCGGTTGTAAGACGAGCGCGGGCACGGTGATCGCGCGCATTTGGGTGTTCACATTCGTTCTGGCGCTCGCATGTGGTTCGCTAGACGTAAAACTTGTGTAGATCTTGGACGTGACAAATCTGTGATGAGCCTTGGCTAGGTCGTGTGCGGGCCTTCACTGGGTTCTGGGTAGGCCATGTATCAGCTCTTGAACGGCCGCCAGGTAAGCCTGAGGCAGGCATTGGATAGGCCGTCGGGCTGACCTTGGACAGGCCTGGGGGTTCGTGGGCAGGCATTGGGCAGGTGACATTGGGTTTGCTCGAGGCGGGCCTTGGACGCTCTGGGTCGTCTAGGCCTTGGGTAGGCGTAGAGTGCGTGAGGGGTGTGCCGAAATCGGGCCCATTGAGCCGTCTTGAGAGGTACGTAGCTGTTTCTTATGTCTTGTTTCGCCGATCGGCGCGGGCCCCCGCTCCCTCCTCTCCAAAGACCAGATCTTGGCTGCTTAAAGCGGCTGCTTCAACCGGGTGGATTAAGCACTGGGGCCCGCCCCCCCTTCCTCCCCCCGGTGGACACACGAGCTGCTGCTGTGCGTGTGTGAGTTGTTTTCTCGAGGCGCCCTTCTGGAAATGAAACAAAGGGTATGTAGGCAGCTGAAGTGGGATCGTGCGGAATCCTTTTTCGACCTGCGGCCAGCTGTATGTTTCATGGTTGCACGCCGAGTGGAACACGTCCACCGCGTCGACAACGAACCTATTTTTTCGCGGTGCATGCCGAGTGGAATTCGTCCCTCGCGCCCGCAAGAGCTCCTCTGCCGCGTGGAATGTGATTCCATTGGTCCGCCAAAAAGGGTGTGGAAAGGAAAGGGATTGAGAGGGTTTGCTGAGAGGAGAATGAAGGATTAAGGTCGACTGGGGTTCATGCATCCGTGGGGGCATAGAGGGATGGTACGATTTGCTGATTGATCATGATTGATAGAAGTCTTTCTGCGCTCCGATGCTGCGAACCCTAGACCGTCGCCGCATCTTGCTAGAACCAAAGCGCGCGCGCAGCGCGCGCGTGGTTCCAGTATATATATATATATATATATATATATATACGTATCTTTCTTCTCTCTGTCTCTCTCTAGCCCGCCGCCATCGTCGGCGTTCTCGTCGTCGGCGTTCTCGTCGTCGGCGTTCTCGTCGTCGTCGTCGTCGTCGTCGTCGTCGTCGTCCGTCGTCGTCGTCGTCGTCGTCGGCGTTCTCGTCGTCGGCATTCTCGTCGTCGTCGTCGTCGTCGTCGTCGCCGTCGTCGTCGTCGTCGTCGTCGCCGTCGTCGTCGTCGATTCGTCGCCGTCGTCCGGTGCTCGTGGTCTGCGCGGCCGCCCGCGGGAGGAGGGCCCGCCGGTGTCGCTGCCCGAGCTGGTGGCGCCGCGCCCGCAGAGGAGCGTCGAGATGGGAGCCCCAGAGGTTGACACCAACACCAAGATCGGCGGTGTGCCTCCACCCCAGACCTCCTCGAGTAATGAAAAAATCATGACGGGAGGTTTTTCCTACTTTTCGGCCTCTGGGGGCCCTCACCGGGCCTCGGGAGCGTCAAAAAACGACTCAGGATGCCAAGCCGGTCATGGGAACGGGTCGGGACCTCTGGGGGTCGACGTAATGAAAAAATCATTACGTCGGGGGTCTGGGACCGAGGGATGAAGATCCCAATCTCGGTGATGGTGGTACTATTCTGGCTTCCAAGGTGACCGAACTATGACCACCCACACCGAACTCCAGGATCCTCTTCCCCCCGTGGAGGCAACCCCCTGTTTTGGTGTTGGTGCCCATTTCCGGGCCTCCAAGGGAGGGTGGGGGGGGGGGGAGGACGATGGGGAGGCCCGCGCGTATTGCTCGGGTCGGAGCGCCGATCCGAGAGATCTGCGCGGCTCTCCGGGAGCGGTTCCCGCCCGGATGTTTCCTCGTGCCAGGGAGGGGGGCCGGGCGGGAAGCGTCGTCTTGCCAGTTTCGCTTCTCTGTGGCCCACACAGGGCCTCGTGGCCGTCAGGAAGCGGGTCTCCGGGAGGAGGTGCAGACATCTGGGGGGCCCACGCTGCGACAGAAGTCACGACGGCCGATGTCTAGGAAGGGTTCTGTGGAGGCATAGACTGGGACGGAGGGTGAGGAGGAGACGGGAGAGGGGAGAGTAGGCGGAGGCGGGAGGAATTGAATTGGAAAAGGGAGGAACGAGAGGCAATATATGGAACGGGAGGACGAAATGGAGGAGGACGCAGATGAGCAGGGGGGAAGAAAGAGATGAGGGAGGAGGCATGTGGGGGAAGCACATAGGGGAGACGGAGAGGGTGAGGAGGAGACGGGGGAGGGCGGAGGGCGAAGCGTTCCTCCTTCCTCCTCCTCATCCTCTTTCCCCCTTCTCTTTCCCTCCTTCTCCTTTGACGCCTTTCCAGAACTCGCCCCGCCTTCCCCCCTCCTCTCTCCTCTTCTCACTCTTCCTCCATCCCTATTCTTTACAATCAACCTCCTCGTCACAACAGCAGCTGTATCGATAGGGCGGACTGGGCGTTGCGCCTGAGGCTTCGTTACGGAAGATACATTGCAACATATACACGTGTAGTCCAGAGGACGGGTGGTTTTCAACATGTATCTCTCGCCGAAGCGCAGCGCTTATTCGCTTTCAAAGTCATGGTTGCAGCATGTTGCATTCGTTTCCTTGCCGCGCACATTCGGTTTCAACGTTTCCGGAATTTACAACAAGGGTGGGGTGCGAATGATTTCAACATCTTGCTTTCGCCTAGTGCCGCGCGCACTCGTTGTAGAAGCTTCTAGCAGTTATGAGGTAGGAGGGTGGTTCGTTTTCAGATTGTCGCTCTCGGCGTAGCTTTGGTCGCATTCGTCTTACAAGTTTCCAGCAGCTAATCTGGGGTGGAGGTCGTTGCCTTCTCAACGTGCGACTTTTTCTTGATTCTTCTCCAGCTGTGCCAGAAGGAGTGGAACGTTGCGAGCAAGTTGCGCAAATACAGGGCAGTCCATTTCCAATTTGGGGTTCACGTTTGAATTTTCACAAGCTCTTATGTCCATACGTGTAGACTTCTGCAACAGTCACACCGATTGAGGACAGGTGTACTTCAAACGGGTCTATCGCTTGAGACCTCGAGCTTTCCGTCCCTGCTCCCACTCCTCTCTCTCCCCCTGTCTACAAGTACACAACACGATACGAATAATCTTCTCTTTCCCTGATGTGGTGCTGGTTTGGGAACTGGTGCATCATATACTGAACTCGTGCTCACAGGATGGGTTCGAGTTGCCTTTCGATGTGTTTTTTGCGGGCAGGTTCGTTCGTGCCCTCGCTGGTACGTTCGCCATGTTTTGTGATCACCTGGGAGCCTCCGTCCAACGGGTCGACGCTGTCACCGCAGCGGTTGCTGCGGTGGTTTTATTCTTGCGTGTAATCATAACGTTAACCGCCTTCGACGAGGGGTGCTTTCTCTGGTGCGCTTGCCGTGTTTGGTGTTCAGAAGGGAGCTTCCGTCCAGCGGAACGACGCTGTCGTCGCAGCTGTGGCAGTTGTCGTCGTAACCTCGCATCAGCGAGAGCGAAGATCCCAGTGCGGGCTTTGTCACATTATGTCATTTCCGTGATGAAGTCTAAGGGTGAGGCCCTGTGGGGCCTCCTGGGGATCCTCCGGGGGCCTCTTTTGGTTATCTTGGGGGCCTCTCCGGGCCTCTTGGGAGTTTCTTGGGCGCCTGCTGGTGGTCTCGGGGGTCCTCTTGGGGCGGAGGGCTCGGAGTGTCAGTTCGAGTTATATGCTTCTCTTGAGTCCCTCTTGGGACCCTGTTGGGGCTCTCTTGGGCCATCTTGGGCGCCTCTCGGGCTGTCTTGGGACCCTCTTCGGACGTCTTTGGGCCCTCTTGGGGGCTTCGTGGGTCGTCTTGGAGCGATCTTGGGGGCCTCTTGAGCCGTCTTGGACGCTGTTAAGACCAAATATGCGAATCTGCTGCTCAAGATATACTTGTCCTCAAGGGATTTTGAGGATTCTTGCCTCTTGGGGCCCTCCTGGAGGTCATCTTCGAACCTTCTTGGGGCGTCTTTGAGGCTTCCTGGGCAGTCTTGAGGGCATGTTCGTCGTCTTCGAAGACTCCTCGGCGTGTTGGAGCCCAGCTTGGAGCCCAGCTTGGGAGGCATCTTTGGGCATTCGTGGAGGCCGCGGAGTATAGAATTGGAGGCTCTGGAGGCCTCGGGGGTGCGTTGACGAGCTCGCCCCCCCCCCCCCCCCCCCCCCCCCCCCCCCCCTGCCCCCTCCCCCCCTCCAGTCGGATTTCAGACCCCTGGGGAGGGGGAAAGGGGGAGGGGGACAGCCAATCATTCCATACGCCCAGGGCTCATTTCGATTCCTCCGATTCGATCCGATTCGATTTCGATGGCTTCCGATTCCGATTCGATTCGACTTCGGATTCCGATTTGGGCTCCGACTTCTCAACGGAGGCCTACGAGCCTGCCGATTTCCGCCGATTCGACTCTTCCCGACTCGGCTGCCGATTTCCGGCGATCCGATTCATTTCGATCGCCGATCCGACTTATCGATTCGATTTCTGGCGGCGCTTGCACTCCTTTCTACCCTTAAGTCGTGTGTGTGTGTGTTGTTCTACAGGAGGAATATCCCAGAATAGTCAAGAAGTAGTTTTGGGAGGATTTTTCCATTATCTTTGACTATGTTTGAGCATCTTTGGAACATTTTTAATTTCTCATCCAAGCTCCCCCTGTAGGGGGACATGCCCGACCTAATTCCACCCCCGACAAGCAGCGGGGGCCAGCGCATTTCGGCAGCGTTCCCGTCCCACCGGAACCGCGCTCTCTCGCCGCGGCGCCGGCCACCCCTCCTGCCTGCTCTCTCGCACATGCCGCATCTGCTTCTGTGTGCCTTCCCCTGGGTGGCTTCTGCGTACCGTGCCGTGCTGCGTGTAACGCAGGGTGCAGGGACGAACATGTCGGGATTGGAGGTCTGGAATTGGGCACCAACACCAACACGGGGGCTGCCTTCACAGGGGGGAAGATGATCCTAGATTTCGGTGCTGGTGGTAGTATTTCTGTCACCTTGAAGCCAGAATATTACCACCACCACCACCGAGATCGGGATCTTCTTCTCTCGGTGGAGGCACACCGCCGATATTGGTGTTGGTGTCAACCTCTAGGCCTCCGATCGGGATCAATGAATTTCCCGACGCTCGACTCTGCGAACGAAGGAGGGTCTCGTGGCAATGGAATGGGGGGGAGGGGTCGGACGTTAGATGTGGCGAAGGCGCACCTAGCCTGCGCTCCTCGTCCTCCTCTCTCCTTCCACTCTTTCTTTTTCCTCCGCCTTTGTCCCTGCTCTTTATGTTTATCTTGCTCCCCTTCTCCTTCCTCCGACTCATCTCAAAGCGCTCCTCCTCTTACTCATCAGAGACCGAGGGGGGATGAATGGGGGGTCAGGAGGGCGAGTAGAGAGGGGAAGAAAGAGAAGAGGGGGGAGGGCGAGGGTCGTGTGGAGCGATAGCAGGTTGGAGGGAGGGGAAGGATAATGAGGGGGCTGAAGGGAAGGGTGGCTGGGGCGGGAGGGAGGGAGCGGGAGAAGAGCAGGAGGGGACTAGAGAGGGGGGACGGGTGAGATGATGAAGAGGAGGAGGAGATGATGAAGAAGGAGGAGGATGAGGAGGATGGGAGGAGGAGGAGGAGGAGGAGGAGGAGGAGGAGCAGCAGGAGGAGGAGGAGGAGGAGGAGGAGGAGGAGAGGTGGAGGGAGCAGAGAAATGAGGAGGAGTAGGAGGAGGAGAAGGAGGATGATGAGGAGGAGGAGGAGGAGGAGGAGGAGGAGGAGGAGAAGGATGAGGAGGTGGAGGAGGAGGAGGAGGAGGAGGAGGACTACCGGGCCCGCGTCTGCAGAGGACCGTTGAGGCGTTCCCGTACCTCACCGTGGCGGCCGACTGGCCTGGGGCCAGGCCCCCGAAGTCTGGGTCCGCCTTCTTCTCGGGGGGCGCCGGCTGACCACCTTTCGATGATCATCAGGACCTGTGTTAGCCGAACGTCTCAGCTGCTACCTGGCGTCGCAGCTGTTCCCCCCCTCGGCGCTCCCCCCGCCGTAGCCAGTTGCTTGCCTGAGCGGGCCCGGCTTCCCCCCTTCCCGTCGCGCCGGGGCCTTCTCCTCTCCCCTCGTGCACCGCGGCCCAATTTGCATCTTGCGCGCCCCCCTGATGCCCGATCGCCGGGGCAGTCACCTTCTGCCCAGCCGCCGGCGCAAAACGTTAGCCACATGTGTGCTTACCATCTTTCAGCTCCGCCGATAGCGCCCAGCACGCGTCGACACTCGTTACGTCTCCTGCGTCGTATCGAAGCGGCTTCGGCGGACGGGCACACGTTGTTGCGCTACGACCCGTTCTGAGGATCGTCGAGCCTCATGGAGCGACCCTCCCTCGCACGAGGACGAGGATCCCAAGATCGAGATTAGAGGATCGAGGTTTTAGTGTCTTTTGGGCCTCTGGGAGCCGCCTTGTCGCCACGGCCGGATCCGCGCCGAACCTCTTGGCGGAGTGCGCCCCAGGACAGGTCCGGATCCGCGCCGAACTTTGGGCAGAGCTACCCCCCAGGCCGTCAGATTTGGGCGGCACAGAACATCGAAGCGACAATCTGTTCTTAGTTTTTGTTTCGGCACCCGGAGGCCGTCTCCTGGCCCTGGGCCCGGTAGACCTCCTCCTCCTCCTCCTCCTCCTCCTCCTCTCCTGCTGTCTCTCCTCCTCCTCCTCCTCCTCCTCATTTGTCTGCTCCTCCTGTCTCTTCTCCTCCTCCTCCTCCTCCTCCTTCTCCTCCCTCCTGCCTCCTCCGCTATTTTCCGCTATTTGTAGCGCCTTGAAGGGTTTGATTCCTGAAGCGCAACACGGCGGCAGCTGCCGCCGACAGGGGGAGGGGAGGAGGGGGGCCCGCACTGTCGCCAGGGCCTAGGGAGGGGAGGGGCGGAGGCCTAGGGCAGAGGCGGCAGTCCGAAGGCCTCAGAGAGAGGGGGAGGGAGGGGCCTCATTAGGCAACGAGCGGGGAGAGGGCCTCGGACCACCTGTGGATGCCGAATTACTCTGTCGGCCCGTTGCGCTGCCGCCCAGGATAGCAGCCTCAGCCAGCTGCATCTCCTGTCCTGGGCGGCAGCGCACAGGCCCTGGAGCCAGGTGGGCGGGGGCCCACCTGGTGTGCCCCCCCCTTACCCCCACGGAGCCAGACGGCCAACGACCATTAAACACTGGACCAGATCCTGGAATGAACAGAGAGCTGGGGGGTATAGGGGGAGGCACCATACTCTAGATCCCTGGGACACGACCCCGCAGCCCTCTCAGGTGCCGTCGAGCTGCGGGCTCGCCTCGCCGCGCTGCACCCGCTCAGACAACGTCGAGCTGGTGGTCGTGCCCAGGGCCATGTCGAGGCCGGTCTTGCCGGCCCAATCCGTCGCCTTGACTCTGTGGTTCTCGAACTTGTGGTACTGCTTGACTATGTAGTGCTCGCACTTGTGGTACTCGACTCAGTCGTGCTGGTCGAGGTGGTGCTGCTTGACTCTGCGGTGCCCGAACTTGTGGCACTCGGCTCAGTCGCGCTGGTCATCATGGTACGGCTTGACTCTGTAGTGCGCGAGCTGTGGTACTCGACTCAGTCATGCTGGTCAACACGTTACTGCTTGAGACTGTGGTGCCAAACCTGTGGTACTCGGCCCAGTCGTGCTGGTTGACGTGGTAGTAGTTGGCTAGGTGGCCCTCGAACCTGTGGTACTCGACGCAGTCGTGCTGGTCATAGTGGTGGTGCTTGGCTCGGTGTTGCTCGAACCTGCGGTACTCGACTCAGTAGTGCTGATCAAAGTGGTACTGCTTGACTCTGTGATGCTAAGCTCTTTGGTGCTGGGCTCAGTCGTACTGGTCGAAGTGGTACTGCTTGACTCTGTGGCGCTCGACCCGTGGTACTCGACTCAGTCGTTGGGGTGCTTGTCGTGCTGGTGTATGTGGGTCGTTGGGAGGTCGGCTTGTTGTTGGTGTTGTGGTATGGGTTGTGGGCGCACTTGGGGCCTCCATGCACCGACTTCAAGTGAGGTTCGTGGCGGCCTCACCTCGTCCCGCTATGGCTAGAGGTCACAGTGCCCTCGGTGGGGGCGAACCCCAGGCCCAGTGATTCTTCTGTTCTCGGTGAGGAATGTCTCGGCTGCCCTATGCTTCGCCCCTTGGGCGCTCGGGTAAGCTCCGTCTCCGCCATGGGGATGGTGGGGGTGGCGAGCTAGGGCGGACCGCGGGGGCGCGGGTAGTGGCGTCCTACCCCCCCCCTGCCCCTCACCATCCCCCCTGGTAGGCGCGGGCAGTACTTGTCCTGCCCCCCCACCCTTCGAGCCCGTCTCGAAGTTTGATCCTTGCCTCACCAGGGCAGCGTTGACTTGTACTGTGGTGTGGTGGGCCGTACTTTGGGTTGTTGGTGGCAGTTGGTCAGTTGTGGTTGGTGGTCGTAGAGGTCGTATATCGCCTGGCTGGTACCGCTGAGCTTATGCACGTGCGATCGCTATCTGCGTCAAGACTGCAAAACGTGGCGACTTGTGCCTGGGGTGTTCCCACGCATTCGGGGCTTCCCCAGGACTTGCGTCCTAACGCCTCCTGCAAAACTTGGCGACGCTGCCTGAGGTGTTCCCACGCACTCGGGGCTTCCTCAGGACTTGCGTCCTGATGCTTTTGTGCTTGTCGTCGAGCGCTCTTCGTCGCGATCAGCATCATCGTGCTGTGCCCGATCAGAACTCGTCGAGTTGGTGGTCCTGCCCAGGGCCTTGTCGAGGTCGGTCCTGCACGGCCCACTCCCTCGCCTCCTCCAGCCAGGTCGGGGCGCTCCCTCGCCTCGTTGGGCCACGGCGGTAGTCCTGGCCCATCTCCCTGGTCATGTAGTGGTCGAGGGGCTGGAAGAAGTGGGCCACATCGTCGTCGATGTGCCAGACGCTGGCGTCACTTGGCGTGTCGCCGAAGCGCCAGCGTATCTGCTTCATCAGCGCCGTCGCGATGGCCTGGCACATCCTCGTCGGGTACTCCTTGGCCGCCGCGGTGCGCCACTGGCCGTCGTCGTTGATGCCCGCCAGCTCCGCGTGGTAGGTGGCCGTGTGGAAGCACCTCCCGCCTCCAGGCAGCCTTCTTATCTCCGAGCGGAGAGTTGGAAGGGATACCGCCAGCAGGCTTGTGGACTTCCTCGACGCCGCCCCGCAGGTGCATTGGTCGACGGTAATCAGCTCGACTCCCTGCTGGCTCAGGAGGTGGCGCGTCTCGGGGAGCCGCCAGGAGCTGGCGAAGTGCTCCTCGGTGGGCTCGCACGGGTGCTCGAGCATGCCTGGGACGCCAAGGTTGAGGCACATGTACATGAGCTCCAGCTGTGTCCTATATAGGCGATTGCCTGCCGCTACTTGTTCCATTTCTGGTCGGGAGAGGTAGCGGAGGCCCCACAAGCTGTTGCTGCTCCTCAGGGGTCTCGGTGGGCGACCCCTGCAGGCGTTGGGGGGCATGTGACGCGCTCGGCTCCATGTCTCGCACGGTGGTCCGCCGATGACGCCTGCGAGCCTTCCTGCCTGTGCCAGGCGTCGCCACTTGTTGACTGCAACTTCCGATGTCAGGTCGCCGTAGGTCGGGTCGTTGGCAACATCCAGGCTGAGCATGTGCAGGTCACATGAGGCCCGACTGCAGACGCGGTCGAACCAGTCCTGAACGTCTCCCTCTCGGCGACGACCGCTGAACAGATGTAGCACGTATAGTGTCCGAGCTGGCGGAGGCCTGGGCACAGGTGCTGGCGGCGGCGGCGGTTCCTCGATGAAGGGGAGCTCGAGGTCCTGGTGGTGGCCGCAGTTGCTGTCGTCGCTGTCGTCGTCAGTGTGTATCTCTGGGGGGCGAGCAGGGACTGCAGGCTTCTCGGCCCAGTCGATGGGCCTGCCGGCCCTTCTATTCGCCTGCTGTTGGTCTCGTACCACTTGCTGGTTGTGCTGCAGCTCGGATTTGCTGAGAAGCGCTGGTCGTGTTCGTCGCCAGTCTGCCTCCTCCTCCTCCTCCTCCTCCTCCTCCCTCCTCCTCCTCCTCCTCCTCCTTCCTCCCTCCTCCCTCCTCCTCCTCCTCCTCCTCCTCCTCCCCTCCTCCTCCTCCCCCTCCTCTCCTCTTCCTCCTCCTCCTCCTCCTCACTCCTCCTCCCTCCTCCTCCTCCTCCTCCTCCTCCTCCTCCTCCTCCTTCCTCCTCCGAGGAGGGAATCGGCTTACTACTCCAGATTTCAAAATAACAGGGGAGGGGTCACAAACCTCCCAGACGAGCACCTTTAGACTCCCCCGGACCAGCCAGGTAAGTGCGGTCTCTTGTCCAGACCCCCGGGGAACCCTCCAGGACAGCCCAGATCAGAGCCGTCTCAAATCAGACCCGCCCCCTTTTTGTTGCGAAATCTGGAGTAGGCGTGCGCTTCTGGAGGTCTGCCCGGATGTCTTGAGTCGGCGCTGGGCCTACAGTCAGCCCGCATAGTAAGGATGAGCCACTCTGCAAGGCTACCCTTGCATCCTTCCCCTTCGGCCCATCCTGGGCCGCTTCCGCTGGCCGCGCCCCGCTCGCAAAATGCTGACATGTCTTCCAGAGGCCCTTGCATCCTTCTCGCGCGTCCATATTCTACGGGTTGACTGTACCTGTCCTGGTGCGTGGAGCACGCCAGAGGGCGCCGCCCTGGAGGCGTGGAGTGAAAGTTGGCGTCGTTCTCAGACCGACGCCCCCCGAATTTCCTGCCCCTCATCTGGACGGCCCTGTTGCTCGACGAGGACGACGCCGGGAGTGGTGGCGGCGCCAGGAGTCAGGAGCGAAACACAGACGCGCGCGTGATTACATGGATTCGCATGCGTTTGAGGAGAGCGCATTCGATTTCGCGACGTGAGGGCGGCCGCGCGATCTGGCGGCAAATTCATGTACGTGGCCCGGCTCGTCCTTTTTGGGCTCCCGACCCCCTGGCAGGGTTGAATCAAGAGTCGCCCCTGGTAGTTCCACGGTCCTAGTCTGGCCTAATCCGGCTGGGTCAGGCTTTCAGTCTGGCCCAATTTGGTTTCATCCCGCTCAATCCCGCCTCGTGTGTCCTACTCTTTGCTTTAATCCTGCTCGATCCGGCCTAATCCTGCTAGCAATCCGGCCTTATCTGGCTTGACCACCGCGCAGTCCCACCTAATCTGGCCTAATTTTCTGCTTCATCTGGCTAAATCTGGTCTGAGCCCGCTGGTGAGCTGACCCATCTTGGCCTGATCCCGCTCCATCCCACCTAGTCTGCCTTAATCCTTGGCTTACTCTAGTTCGATCCGACCCAATCCCAAGGCTTTCAACCTGGCTTGCTCCGGCCTATCCTGCTAGTAACCTGGCCCAGTCTGGCTTGATCCCGCTTGGTCACGCCGAATCTACAGCGCTATGCTTGCAGTGAGTGGTCCAAAGGTCCCGACCCCTCTCCAGGGCTAGTTCTTCGTCCTGGATCCCTTTTGATGGCCCTGGGGCGGGGCCCGGGAGCGGGCCCGAGGCGTCGAAGCCGAGAAATCACGTGGGGACTGAGGAGGTCACGTCGTCGTAGATCTGGGTCCTTAGCTTCCTTTGGCTCAGTCCTCGGCCCCCTGGCTCCACCCACGGGTCAACGCCTTCGCTGAAGCCTCGGTTCGGCAGCAATCATGAGAGCTTTGTAGGTCCTCGCACTTCCGTCTTTCGAGTGCGTTAGCGTGTGCTAGCGTCTAGCAATCGACGAGAAAGCGCCGATTCAGCGTCGATTAGCGTCTGTGAACGTCGATCAGCGTCGAGTCGCAGAAGCTGTTCGTTCTAGCGGGGCGGACCCGAAACCGCCTCCTTGGTCTCCCTCCCCTGTAAGAGCTGCGCTGGCCCGCACTGACCCGCTCGGGACGAGCTGGCCGTGGGGCTCGCATGCGCGTTGTCAGCCCCCGAGCCGCGGGTGCATCCTCGTCCTCTTCTCCTCCCTCGCCTTCTCCAAGCGTCCGTGCCCTGGTAGGAGAAGAGAAGAAGATGCCATGGGAGGAGGAGGAGGAGGAGGAGGAGGAGGAGGAGGAGGAGGAGGAGGAGGAGGAGGAGGAGGAGGAGGAGCAGGAGGAGCAAGAGGAGCAGGAGGAGGAGGAGGAGGAGGAGGAGGCGGAGGAGGAGGAGGAGGAGGAGGAGGAGGAGCAGGAGCAGGAGTAGGAGGAGGAGGAGGAGGCTCCCCTGGGTTGCCGCAGAAGGCTCCCCGGAGGAGGGGCAGCTGCGCGCCGGCCTGGGCTCAGCTGGAGACGCTGGGCGGCGACCGGCACTTCCACGGCGGCGCGGCGCGCCGCAGCACGCTGGACGACGTCATCGCGGCGCAGGGCTTCTGGAGTCAGGCGAGGTCCCATCCGCTTCTTCGCTAGCATCTCATGGGACCCTGGTGTGCCTTCTCAATTCCTTCTTGCAGCGTCGAGCAGCGTCGATGAGCGTCTGGGAGTCGATGAGACAGCCCTGATTCAGCCTCGGTGAGCGTCGATTAGCGTTGGCGTCGGTGTGGTGTTGATTTAGCGTCGACTAGCGTCGACTAGCGTCGACGGGCGTCGATCGCAAGAGTCGGCAAGGCTTCTGGAGTCAGGCGAGGTCCCATTCTTCGTTGAAGAAAACGCCATAAACATAAACTTTTGGATCTCCGCGCGGATTTCGTGGATCCACGCTGGGCCCCCCTGGCGGCGCCTCCGCAGGGCTCATTTCGATGCTGCCGATTCGATTCGATTCGATTTCGACGGATTCCGATTCCGATTCGATTCGATTTCGGATTCCGATTTGGGACCCGATTGCTAAATTGAGGCCTACAAACCTGCCGATGTCTGCCGATTCGACTTTTCCCGACTCGGCTGCCGATATCCGTCGATCCGATTCATGTCGATCGCCGATCCGAATTGTCGATTCGATTCTGAGCTCTCCTGCCTCCGGCGCCGCCCCTGGCGCGCTCCGCGCGCCAAGGAGGGGGGGCCCAGCGCAGATCCGAGAAATCCGCGCGGAGCGCCAAAAGTTTGTGCTTATGGCGTTTTTTCTTATCTTCCTCGGTACGTAGCCACTCCTGGGAGCCGTGTATGTCCTTGAGACACCGCCCCTGAAGTGCGCGCCAGCGTCGGGTAATCGGTGAGAGGGCGCCGATTCAGCGTCGATTTAGCGTCGATGAGCGTCGATTCGCAAGAGCCGGCGAGATGGCATGGTAGGTTCCCATGGGTTACAACATGGTCTTCTGTTTTGTTCCTGTTGGTTTGACTTTTAGGAGTTTTCTGCCTCCGGGGGCCCTCTTCGGGACCATCAATCATGTATCCTGGACGTCAAACTACCCGCCGCGCAATGACAACACTCACATCGTCGGATGTCCGGGTCATCCTCAGGGCCATCCTGACTCCGACCAGGACAGGTCAAGGTCGCTCTTCCAGCGTACCCCCTCAAGGTGGGGATGAGTGCTGCGAAGCCCGAAGGAGACGACACTCATCCCCGCCCGGGGGGGGGGGGAGGTCGGCTGGCGGGGCGAAGGTTTCCCCAGAGGGGGTGGGGACGGCTTCCTTTATTCAGAGCTTCGGCGGCACGCAAGAGTGACCCTCCGTCAAAATCAGGTCGGGGATGCCAGTTATTCTTCGTTCGCTGTGGAGCATTTTTTGACTTTCATCTATTCTCCGTCCGCAGTCCGCCTGTAGGGGGACACGCCCGACCTACGGTCAGATCGAGGATCCCAGGATCGAGGCCTGAGGTTCGAGGCTCCGGGGCCCCGTGTCGTCTTGGGGCCCCCTGGGCGCCCCTGGGGGGGCCCCCTGGGGGCTCCCTGGGGTGCCTCGTGGGGCTCTTCGGGAGGGCATGCCAGGCGCCTCGGGCGCCCTCTCGTGGGGGAGGGGCGCCCGGGGCCCGGGCCCCTCTTCGACCTCGGCCTCTCGTGCTCCCCGGGGGGACTCCACTGGGGGTCTCTGGCAGGGCTCGTCTCGACTCCTCCGGTTCGATTCGATTCGATCTAAATGGTTTCCGACTCCGCTTCGACTCGATGTTGGATTCCGATCTGGGCTCCGATTTCTCAACGGAGGCCTACCAGCCTGCCGATTTCCGCCGATTCGACTTTCCCCGACTCGGCTGCCGATATCCGTCGATCCGATTCATGTCGATCGCCGATCCGACTTAGCGATTCGATTCTGGGCTCTCCTGATCTTGGGCAGTCTTGGGGGCCTCTTGGGCCATCTTGGGGGCCTCTTGGGCCATCTTGCAGTGATTCTTGTGGCCTCTCGGGTTGTGTTCACGTCAGATACCCTAAAGATCGAAAAGGCGAGACCGTTGACCACGTGGGACAAATCCATGGGAAATCAAGGAATCTGGCTTCTCGGCACCCTCTTGGGGATCCTCCTGGAGCTCTGTTCGGTCGGCTTGGGAGCCCCTGGTGCTATGTTGAGGCCAGCTGAGGCCTTTTTGGACCTACCTGGGAAAATAATGGCTTTCGTGGACTTTGGCGCGCTTGGGTTCTGCGCGCTTGGGTTCTCTGATAAGTCTTCTAAGCCTTCTCCGGAAACAGAGACGACTCCTCAGAAGTCTGGCCGCCTTCTTGGACGCCCTGCCCCTATCTCACCTCCCCGAAGGCTCGCCGCCGACTTTCTCTGAGGCAGATGAGTCCGCCGACACCTCCTGCCCCCCCCTCCAGACCGGCCGATCCGGGCTCCCGGGGCAGGGGTCTGGGCCGGGGCGACCATCCTCACCCGCCGAGGAGCCCCCGAGGGGCCGACGATTTTTGCCAGCTCGGGGCCCTCCTGCAGGGCTGCTCCTCCTCTGGGCCAGCCTGGCGATGCCCTGGGCCCGAAGCAGGCCCTCGCAGGCCGGACGCGGCGGAAAGCCTCCATGCTGGGCCTCGTGGAAGTCCTTGTTGGACGTCTGGGTCCCACCGCGGCCCAGGTCTTCTCCGGATGGCCTTCCTGGGTCTGTCGCATGCGCATCGCGATGGCGGCCTTCGACGGGGGCAGGGACGGCGTGGTCGCCTCGCACGTGCAGAGGACCTCCGTCACGGCCTGCGCCCTGGTCTTCGGGGACCTGCGAGCGCTGGGCGCGGTCCCGCACATCAGCAACGCCCGCAACTCCCCGGACCAGGACCAGTTGGGCCTCCCAGGTGGGGTCCGAGCAGATGTGGTCGGAGGAACGCGCCGCATCGCCGATGCATCTGCGATGCATCGGCGATGCATCGGCGCTGTGGAGCTAGAATTTGTCCACGCCGACGGCGCCGATGCACCGCCGATACATCGTCGATGCATCGGTGAGGCGGTGCAATCCCACGACCCCAGCTGCTGGGGTCCCATCCGGGAGGTCTCTACAGGACGCCATTCTGGAGCTGGAGCTGATGGTGCGCCTGGAGTGATGATGTTCCAACCTATTTTCGCGTTGATTACCAGAAAGAATTTCCAGTACCAGGAAACTGCCGAAACTTGGGGGTTTTCACGTGTTGGGGACCTGGCAGGCGATATTCGTTCGACACTGTTTCGATACTTTTCTGACTGACTGACTGACTGAAGCCTAGCATTCGGAAGGACGTGTTGGCGAGAAGAGTGCTCAATTGGCAACTCTCTGTGACATGCAAGGACAACGCAGCAAATTGATTGCGTGTTTGCGGAAATTCGAATGGGAAGCACAAGTGGTACGCATCGGAGTTGCGACGCATAGAAGCGGGGCGCATCGCGACTGTGGGGCAGAGAACGAACGCGCCCGACGGAGAAGCAGAAGGAGGGCGAGGAGGGGAGGGAAGAAGGAGGAAGAGAGAGGAGAGGGGAGCTCGAAACGAGTTCTGGGACGTGGGTCCTGAGCCACGATGGGAGCAGCACGAGCCTGGAGCAATCGGCATCACACAG
>CAUYUJ010018249.1:89139-101639 GCA_963575745.1 Prorocentrum cordatum | reverse complement strand
GTGGTTCTGGTTGTGGTTGCTGTTGCTGTTGCTGTTGCTGTTGCTGTTTTTTTCTTCCTTTGTTGTTGTTGTTGTGGTGATTGTGGTTGAGGTTGTGGTTGTGGTTGTGATTGTTGTTGTTGTTGTTGTTGTTGTTGCTGCTGCTGTTGTTGTTGTTGTTGTTGTTGTTGTTGTTGTTCTTGAATGTTAAGTGCCAAGCACTTATTATTGTTGGACCCTTTACAGGCGCCCTGGCGCTCTCGCCGAGGCGCCGGCTGCATTTGCATTGAAAATGAGGCTCACTCCCAAGCGGTTTGGGGGACCGCCGAAACCGCCCCCCCAACAACAACAACGCTCCCGTTCGAGATTTCCTCCTTTTTAACTCAGCGCGGGTGCTGTTCCTCGCCGCCGAAAGCAGCCGCCTCAACAAAACCAGCACTCCCGCTCGAGACTTCCTCCCGCTTTACCTTAGACAGGCGCGTTATTCTTTCTCTCATCGGCACCGCCCCCCAGCAACAACAACGCTCCCGCTCGAGACTTCCTCCCTTTTTTACTCAAGGCGGTGCTCTTGCTCGCCGCCGACCGCCCCCGTCCCAA
Organism: Prorocentrum cordatum; assembly: GCA_963575745.1. Taxonomy (NCBI): domain Eukaryota; class Dinophyceae; order Prorocentrales; family Prorocentraceae; genus Prorocentrum; species Prorocentrum cordatum. The sequence goes on along the minus strand of CAUYUJ010018249.1, from coordinate 101,063 downwards.
CAAAACCAACGCTCCCGCCCGAGATTTCCTCCCGTTTTACGGTGGACTGGCGCCCTTTTCTCCTCCTCCTCCTCCTCCTCCTCCTCATCCTCCTCCTCCTCCTCCTCCTCGTCGTCCTCGTCCTCGTCCCTCCTCCTCCTCCTCCTCCTCCTCCTCCTCCTCCTCCCTCCTCCTCCTCCTCCTCCCTCCTCCCCCCTCCCACCTCTTCCTCCTTCTTCCTTCCTCCACCCTTTCCTCCCCTCCTCCCTCCTCTCCTCCTCCGTTCCTTTTTCCTCCCTCTTCCTCACCCTCCTCCTCCTCCTCCTCCTCCCCTCCTCCTCCGCCTTCTCCCTTCTCTCCCTCTCTCCCTCCTCCTCTTTCTCCTTTTTCCTCCTCCTCCTCCCTCCTCCCCCTCCCCCCCTTCTCCTCCCCCTCTCCTCCTCCTCCTCCCTCCTCCTCCTTCTCCTCCTCCTCTCCTCCTCCTCCCTCCTCCTCCTCCCTCCTCCCTCCCTCTCCTCTCCTCCTCCTTCCCCTCTCTCTTCTTCCCTCTTCTCCCTCAACCCCCTCCTCTTCCCCCTTCTCCCTCCTCCCTCTCCCGTCCCTCTTTCCCCCCTCCTCCCTCCTCCTCCCTCCTCCTTTCCCTTGTCGTCCCCGTTGATATCCTCTCTCCTCCCTCCCTTCCCCTCGCCCTCCCTCGTTGCTCCCGTTTGAAATTTCCTCACCTTTTACTCAAGACTGGGGCCTTCGTTTCGGCATCGCCTCCGGGGGGCTTCCAAGAGTCCCTGTTGAACCTTACTTATAGATTATTATAACTCTTGGTCCCCCTCCTCCTCTGCCTCTTCCTCTCCCTCATCTTCCCCCCCTCGTCCTATCCCTTTTCCTCCGAGATGCGGGGCGTGCGCAAGGCGATTGCGATGGCGATGTGCCGTCCGAGCTGTGGATGTCGAAGTTCCTCGGAAGAGTTCTTGGGCGGGGGATCTGGGCGAGGGGATATCGGGCCCCGCGCGCCAGAAACATCCCCCGTGGTGGGGTGTGGTATCCACAAGGATGCATGTGACACGTGGAAACATGGCGCATGATGGTGAACTGATTTTGGTTATTGACTTCTCACTTCCGAAGAATAGTTAGTGTTGATTCCCCTCGCCGGTCCGTATTGTTTTTTCTATCCCAGTGTGCCGTCGACGCTCGCGCCCGGTTTCTTGCAAAGGGAAAGTCTTGATGCTCGAACTGCGCCCCTGGCCCCCGGGGTACAACATCAACGGCTCCCGCCTGAGACTTCCTCACGATTTAGCCAGGGCCCCCGCTCCCGTCCGAGATTTCCCCGCATTTTATTTAGGCATCGCGCTATCGCTTGGGATTTCCTTGCAATTTACTAAGGAATTGCTTTCCCGGCGCTGCGGAGTCACGCTCTCGCGGGAGACTTGCTCGCAATTCGCTGACGATGTCTCCCCTGCGTTGGATTTTCCTGCAATTCATTCAAGCGCCGCGCTCCCGACACCCAGGCACCCAGGAGTCGCGCTCACGCTTAGGACTCCCTCACATATTACATAGGAATCGGGATCTCGCTGCCCGTCGTGGCCCCGTTGTAGCCCTTCGTGGCCTCATCGCTTTCTTTCGTGGCCCCGTTGAAGCCCTTCGTGGCCCCGTCGCTTTGTTTCGTGGCCCCGTTGCAGCCCTTCGTGGCCCCCTCGCTTAGTTTCGTGTCCCCGGCCCCCCCGTTGCCCTTCGTGGCCGGGCTGCAGCCCTTCGTGGCCCCGTTGCAGCCTTCGTGGATTCCTCGCTCCCCTTCGTGGCCCCGTTGCAACCCTTCGTGGCCCCCTCGGTGCCCTTCGTGGCCCCATATATGTATGCCCTTGTGGCCCCCGTTCGTTCGCGCCCGTGGTGGCCCCATATGCATCCCTTCGTGGCCCCGTTGTCGCCCTTCGTGGCCCCCTCGCCGCCCTTCGTGGCCCCGTTGCCCTCAGTGGCCCCGTCCTTGCCCTCCGCGGCCCAACATGCGTATGCCCTTCGTGGCCCCCGCTCGTTCGCGCCCGTCGTGGCCCCATGTGCATGCCCTTCGTGGCTCCGCTGTCGCCTTTCGTGTGGCCCCTTCACTGTCTTACGTGGCCCAGTTGCTACCCTCAGTGGCCCGATCGTTGCCTTCTGCGGCCCCGCATTATCTGCCTTTCGTGACCCCCGCTCGTTCGCTTCTTCGTGGCCCCATACGCATTCCCTTCGTGTCCCCGCTGTCGCCCTTCGTGGCCTACTTCGTGTCCTTCGTGGCCCTGCTGTCGTTCTCTCTTGCTCTCGCTTTCGCTCGTCGTCGTTGTCGTCGTCGTCGTCGTCGCCGCCGTCGTCGTCGAAACGTCGTCGTCGTCGTCGTCGTCGTGGTCGGTCCCCTGTCCGTCCCTCTTGGGGTCGGGTCGACGGTCCGCGGCCGCCCCGCCGATCAGCGCTGCCGCTGGCTAAGCCGACGGTCCGCGGCCGCCCCGCCGCTTGCCGGGACCCGGCCTGCAGTGAAGAAAGGTATGCCCCAAAGAGGGGTTCGATCGAAGACGAAGAGGGCGGGTATCTAGGGTTTGGGAAATACGCGTTATTGGACATTCGAGCAGACAAGGGCGAACAATCGTAGCATTATTATTATTATTGTTGTTGTTGTGTTATTGTTGTTGTTGCTGTTGCTATTATTATTATTATTGGTGTTGTTGTTCTTGTTGTTGTTGTTGTGATTGTTGTTGTTGTTGTTGTTGTTGTTGTTGTTGTTGTTGTTGTTGTTGTTGTTGTTGTTGTTGTTGTTGTGTTCTTGTTCTTGTTGTTGTTGTTGTTGTTGTGGTTGTTATTGTTGACGAATCCATTCAGTGGCGCCGGCCCCCCCTCCCCCCGCGCAAGGCAACGCAACGCAACGCAACGCAACGCACCTTACCCTGAATCCTATAGGAGTCCTATGGGGATCTTATAGGGTCTCCGCGAACCTCATAGGAATCCCACAGGAATCCTACAAGGCCTCTACAAATCCTATGGGAACCCTAAAAGACCTCTACGAATCCTATGGGTTGCGTTGCGTTGCGTTGCGTTGCGTTGCGGGGGGGGGGGTCCGGGTCCACCAGTAATATGTTTCGCCACAACGAGCGAAACAACGAGCTGGTGGACCCTCACCGGGTCCACCAGCTGGCTGTTTTGCCTTATTGTTCTTGTTATTGTGGTTGTTGTTGTAGTTGTAGTTGTTGTTGTTTTTGTTGTTGTTGTTGCTGTGGTTGTTGTTGTTGCCGTTGCTGTTGTTATTGTTTGTTTGTTTGTTTGTTTGTTTGTTTGTTGTTGCCATTGTTGCTGTTGTGCTCTCACTTTTGAAGAATAAGTATTGTTGATCCCCCCGCCCAGTGCACGTTGTATTTTTTCGATTGAAGTGCCCCTCCCTGGGCTCGCGCTCTGTTTTTCACCAGGGGAAGTTTTGAGGCTCAAACAGTGTCGTTGGCCCCCGGTTTACAACAACAGCGGCTCTCGCCTCATACTTCGTCACAATTTATTGAAGAATTGCGCTCTCGCTTTAGACTTCCTGGCAATTTACCACCGAATCGCGGTTCCCGCTGGATTCTTTTTGACGATGTATTGCAGACTTACGTTCTCGCTTGGGACTTCCTCGCAACTTACCACCAAACCGCTTCGCTTGATATTTTCTCAGAATTATTCGGATGCCGGTCCTCGACACTCAGGAATCGCGTTCCCGCTACATATTGCTTGGCGGTTCAAGCAGGACTCGCGCTTCAACGACCCGCCTGCTCGACCCGCCCGTCGGGGCCTGCCCGCCCGACCAGCCCGTTAATGACTGCAGTCGCCGCTGCCAGCCCTTCGCCCGCCTTCGATGCCCCTCGCTGCCTGTATTGGTTCCGCGGTCGCCTTCGCTCGCTGCCCTTTGTGGCCCCGTTGCTGGCCCCTGTGGCTCCGTCGCTGCCCTCTGTGGCCCCGCATTATATGCCGTTCTTGGCCCCCGCTCGTTCGCGCCCGTCGTTGCCCCATGCGCATGCCGTTCGTGGCCCCGCTGTCGCCGTTTGTGGCCCCTTCACTGTCTTACGTGGCCCAGTTGCTGCCCTCAGTTGCCCCGCTGTCGCCCTTTGTGACCCTGTATACAAATGCCCTTCGTGGCCCCCGCTCGTTCGCGCCCGTTGTGGCCCCATATGCGTGCCCTTCGTGGCCCCGCTGTCGCCGTTTGTGGCCCCCTCGCTGCCCTTCGTGGCCCCGGTGCTGCCCTCAGAGGCCATGTCGCTACCCTCTGTGGCCCCGGATTTTATGTCCTGCGTGGTCCACGCTGGCTTTTCCCACGATTTGCTTAGGAATCGCGCCACCGCTCGAGACTTCCTCGCGATCCATGCAGGACCCACGCGTCAGCAACCCCCCTGCTCGACCTCGCTGCCTGGGCCCGCCTTCCCGACCTGCCCGCTATGGGTCTGCCCACCCGATCTGCCCGTCTGGTTCTACCACTTGTTTTCTGCTCCTTGCCCCCCTCCTGCTAATTTCTCTCTCGTGCTCCATTATTCTCCCTCCCTCTTCCACCCGTCCTTTCTTCCCTTGTTTTAGGGGCTGCACTAAATACACGTAGCAGGTAAGGAAGACATACCCCCAAGGGGGTACGATCGAAGATGGCGAGGGTGGGCACCGAGGTTTTGGGATATACGTATTGATTAGCTCGTGAGCAGATAGGAGCGAACAGTCTTAAACTGTTTGTGGTTATTGTGGTTATTGTGGTTGTGGTTGTTGTAGTAGTTGTTGTTGTTGTTGTTGTTGCTGTTGTTATCATGGTTATTATTGTTGTTGTTGTTGTTGTTGTTGTTGTTGGTGTTGTTGTTGTTGTTGTTGTTGTTGTTGTTGATATTGCTTTATTTGGTTTGCCGTTTTTTCCCAACCATCTTGTATTGTCGGGTCCTCGTTTTGAAGAGATAGTGCCCCGCGTCTCCCTCCTTTTCTCCTCCTCCCCCTCCTCCCTCCTCCCTCCTCCTCCTCTTCCTCCTCCTCTTCCTCCTCCTCCTCCTTCTCCTCCTTCCGTCAGCCCCCTCACTTTGGCACATCCATCACACGGTTCGGGGCCCCATAGGGAGCATCACCGACGGCCCCAGTGCCACAGTCCACATGCGTCCCTCGCGCCCTTTTCGGCACACCCCTCACAGGGTACGTGGCCCCGTAGGGAGCTCCACCGAAGGCCCCAGTGCCACCGTCCACATGCGTCCCCCGCACCCATTTTGGCACACCCCTCACAAGTTTCGTGGCCCCATAAGGGAGCTCCACCGAAGGCCCCAGTGGCACCGTCCACCTGCGTCCCCCACACCCATTTCGACCCCCCCCTCACACGTTTCGTGGCCCCATGGGGAGCTCCACCGAAGGCCCCAGTGCCACCGTTTACATGCGTCCCCCACGCCCATGTCGGCACACCCTTCACACGTTTCGTGGCCCCATAGGGAACTCCACCGAAGGCCCCAGTGCCACCGTCCACATGCGCCCCCCACACGCATTGTGGCACACCCCTGATACGTTTCGTGGCCCCACAGTGAGCTCCACCGAAGGCCCCAGTGCCACCGTCCACACCACATGCGTCCCCCGCACCCATTTTGGCACACCCCTCACAAGTTTCGTGGCCCCATAGGGAGCTCCACCGAAGGCACCAGTGCCACAGTCCACATGCGTCCCTCGCACCCTTTTCGGCACACCCTCACAGGGTTCGTGGCCCCATAGGGAACTCCACCGAAAGCCCGAAAGCCACCGTCCACATGCGCCCCCAACAACCCATTTTGGCACATCCATCACACGTTTCGTGGCCCCATGGGGCGCTCCACTGAATGCCCCAGTGCCACCGTCCACATGCGTCCGCCGCACCCATTTCGGCACACTCCTCACAGCGTTTCGTGGCCCCATGGGGAGCTCCACCGAAGGCCCCAGTGCCACCGTCCACATGCGTCCCCCACACCCATTTCGGCACACCCGTCACACGTTTCGTGGCCCCATAGTGAGCTCCACCGAAGACGTCCCCCACACCCTTTTCGGCACCCCCCTCACACTTTTCGTGGCCCCATAGGGAGCTCCACCGAAGGCCCCAATGCCACCATCCACATGCGTCCGCTGCACCCATGTCGGAACACTCCTTACAGGGGTTGTGTCCGCAGAGGGAGCGCCACCGAAAACGATATTTACAATTGCGTTACGCACAGCTGCATATTGTGGGGTTTTCGCCAGTTGTTGTTGTTGTTGTTGTTGTTGTTGTTGTTGTTGTTGTTGTATTGTGTGTTGTTGTTGTTGTTGTTGTTGTTGTTGTTGTTGTTGTTATTGTTGTTGTTGTCGGTGTCGTGGTTGTCGTGGTTGTCGTTGTTGTTGTTGTTGTTGTTGTTGTTGTTGTTGTTGTTGTTCTTGTTCTTGTTCTTGTTGTTGTTGTGCTTATTGTTGTAAATGTGTTGTTGTTGTGGTTGCTGTTGTCGTTGTCGTTGTCATTGTCGTTGTTGTTGTTGTAGTAGTAGTAGTTGTTGTTGTGGTTGTTGTTGTTGTTGTTGTCGTTGGTGTTGTTGTTACTGTTGTTGTTGTCGTCGTCGTCGTCGTCGTCGTTGTCGTTGTCGTTGTCCGTTGTCCGTTGTCCGTTGTCCGTTGTCGGTGTCGTGGTTGTCGTGGTTGTCGTTGTTGTTGTTGTTGTTGTTGTTGTTGTTGTTGTTGTTGTTGTTGAATTCTCATTTCTGAAAAATAATGATTGGTGATCCCCCCCGTCTGGTGCACATTGTTTTTTCTCGATTGAAGTGCCCTTCCCGGGGCTCGCACCCTTTTATTCATCAGGGAACGTCTTGAGGGTCAAACTGTGTCGTTGGCCCCTGGGTTACAACAACAACGGCTCCCGCCTGAGACTTCCTCACAATTTAGCCAGGACCCCCGCTCCCGCCCGAGAATTCCTTCCATTTTATTCAGGAATCGCGCTCTCGCTTGGGACTTCCTTACAATTTATTCAGGAATCGCTCTCCCGGCGCTCTGGAGTCGCGCTCTCGCTAGAGACAAGCTTGCAATTTACTGAAGAATAGCGTCCTTGCGTTGGAAACTCTTGCAAGTTATTCAAGCGCCGCGCTCCCGACACCCAGGCACCCAGGAGTCGCGCTCACGTTTAGGACTCCCTCATAGATTACCTAAGAATCGGGATCTCGCTGCCCTTCGTGGCCCCGTTGCAGCCCTTCGTGGCCCCCTCGCTTTGTTTCGTGGCCCCGTTGCAGCCCTTCGTGGCCCCCTCGCTGCCCTTCGCGGTCCCGTTGCAGTCCCTCGTGGCCTCCTCGCTGCCCTTCGTGGCCCCGTTGCAGCCCTTCGTGGCCCCCTCGCTTTGTTTCGTGGCCCCGTTGTGGCCCTTCGTGGCCCCCTCGCTGCCCTTCGTGGCCCCGTCGCAGCCCTTCGTGGCCCCGTTGCAGCCCTTCGCGGCCCCCTCGCTGCCCTTCGTGGCCCCGTCGCAGCCCTTCGAGGCCCCGTCCTTGCCCTCCGCGGCCCAGTATACGTATGCCCTTCGTGGCCCCCGTTCCTTCGCGCCCGTTGTGGTCCCATGTGCGTGCCCTTCGTGGCCCCGCTGTCGCCGTTTGTGGCCCCCTCACTGTCCTACGTGGCCCAGTTGCTACCTTCAGAGGCCACGTCGTTGCCTTCTGTGGTCCCGCATGATCTGCCCTTCGTGGCCCCCGATCGTTTGCGCCCGTCGTGGCCCCGTGCGCATGCCCTTCGTGGCCCCGATGTCGCCCTTCGTGACCCCCTTCCTGCCCTTCGTGGCCCCGCTGTCGCCCTTCGTGGCCCCCTCGCTGCTCTTCGTGGCCCCGTTGCTGCCCTCAATGGCCCCGTCCTTGCCCTCTGCGGCCCAGTATACTTATGCCCTTCGTGGCCCCCGCTCGTTCGCGCTCTTCGTGGCCCCATACACATTCCCTTCGTGTCCCCGCTGTCGCCCTTCGTGGCCTACTTCGTGTCCTTGCGGCCCTGCTGTCGTTCTCTCTCGCTCTCGCTTTCGCTCGTCGTCGTCGTCGCCGTCGTCGTCGTCGTCGCCGTCGTCGTCGACGTCGTCGTCGTCGTCGTGGTTGGTCCCCTGTCCGTCCCTCTTGGGATCGGGTCGACGGTCCGCGGCCGCCCCGCCGATCAGCGTTGCCGCTGGCCAGGCCGACGGTTCGCGGCCGCCCCGCCGCTTGCCGGGGCCCGGCCTGCAGGGAAGAAAGGTATACCCCCCCAAATGTGTTCGATCGAAGACGAAGAGGGCGGGTATCGAGGGTTTGGGAAATACGCGTTATTGGACACTCGAGCAGATAAGGGCAAACATTTTTTTTTTTTTTTTTTTTTTTTTTTTTTTTCCTTTTTTTTTCCGGCCGCCGTGGCCGTAGTCGGCCGCCGTGGCCGTAATCGGGCCCCGGGACCGTCAAAAAGGGATTTGGGGTGACAAATTGTACCAGATGGATCCTGGAGGGGGTCTGGGAAGTGATTTTGATCTGATTTGGCCTCACCCCCCCTGCTGACCGACTTTCTGGTCAACCAGGCCGCCTCCAACTAGAACAGAACGAGAAAGGAAAAGGCAGGAGGAGGGAAACGATCGAAGTTTGAGGTTTCAATTCGCGTTCGTACTTCCGAAAGGCCTTTCCAGCCTTCGGTGACTCCGCTTTGTTTCGGATGTCGTGGCCTGGGTTAAGTTGATCATCCCGAGCAGTCATCTGACGGTCCTGGGGTCCGAAAGCGGCTTCGAGAGGCAGAAGATGTTGAAAAACCTCAGGCTCGATGTTTTCGGGTCTCTGGAGGTGAGGTCCGGGCCGAGACATCCAGCGATATCTTCCTTCGATCCTCGGGCCTTCCATTCGGATCCGTTGTTGACAGTCCAGGGCATCGAAAACTGCTGCTAGATGCAGCCAGGTCAAGAAATTCATCCACCCGACGTCTGGTGGCCCTCGAAGCTCGATCCCCGGGCCCGTCCTGGGGTGCGTTCTGGCCAGATATGGGAGGGAATCCAGCCGTGGCCACAAGAAGCCTCTTGGATGCCCAGAGATGACGCAGACCTTTCTGCGAGCGCCTCGCTATCTTCGAGCCTCTGGAGGTCCGGGTCTTCCTCCGCGCCCCCGCTGGACGCCGGCACGGGCGTCGACGCATGCTCGGCTGCGCGCAGGAGTGGCCCTTCGCTGGAGCGACCTCTGGTGTGGACCCGCAGGGCCCCCCCGCCCAGGCCGACCTGCGCGACTGAAGTTGCCCCCGTCCCAAATCTCCGACGATTTCTGTATGGCCCTGTCTGAAAGAGGATCAGGATCTCCCCCCCCTCGGATTTAACCGCCCCCTTTCCGTCTGGCAATTTGCATATGGTTCTGCCCCATGGTCCATCCTGAAGGGGGCTCCGTATGATCCCAAGCAGACTGGTAACGGTTCCTCCCCTCATCTTTTGCAATAGGTATATACTATGCGCGCGCACTCGTTTATCAACAATCACAAGTTTTCAAACATCTTTTGCAAAAAAGAAGACGAAATTCACACGTGCACGTCGTCGTGCGCATACCGAAATCCTTGATCAACCCTCGGTGCCGTAAGGAATTCAAAATCAAGTGTCCCGAGAACATATAAAAACACCGGGTTTCGCTGCAAGAAGTTCAAACACAATTTGCGCTCGCCCTCTTGCGAATTCTTAAGTAAGCCATCGGTTTTCAAATATTTTCACATAATGCTACCACACGGACCTCCTGCGCGCATGTCGAAATCGTTCGAACGCCCTTGCGCGCGTGATGTCGCAATAACCCTTTGCAAAAAAGGGACGAAGTGCACGCGCGCGCGTCGTCGCGCGCGCGCATCCCGAACTCCCTCAAAACTGGGTTGCGTAATGATTTCGAAGTCGAGTTACCCGAACACATGTAAAACAAATGGTTTTGCAAGATCTTTTTTTTGTTCACGCTCTTGCGAATTCAAAGAAAAAACACTTTAGGTTTTGGTTCTTACAGATTTCTTTGCATTTGGCCAGGCGGGCCTTTCGCGCCGCATGTCGACATCATTCGAACGCCTTTACGCGCGTGCCGGGGGGGCACGATCCGTGTCAAATAATACCATGCGGACCACTTTTGCGCGTTGGCCGCGCGCAGGTCGGACTCCTTGCAACATCTTCATTGCCGACGCGAGGACGCCGTCATCGTCGTCGGCGTGATCAGCATCGGCGCCGTCAGTGTCCGTGCCGTCGCCGTTGCTCTCATCGTCGCCAGCGTCGCTAGTATGATCATCGTGTCTACTGTTGTCGACGTTGACATGATACCGCGCCCGCCCAAAGGGCCGACTCGCACTGAAGAGTCCGCTGGGATGTGCCTAGAGGTCAGCGCCACTACGGCCGCGTTGGTCGCGCCAAACTAGCTGGCCGCTGCGCGCATGAGCATGCGGTGGCTAGCGCGGCCGCAGAGATTCACCAGCCAACACCAATCACTCATCGTAATCGCCGCCGCACGTGTTTCGCAAACAAGTTGCGGGTGGGTGGGTGGAATGACTGCGCGAGCAAACTAGTGCGAGTTCCACTTGTGATTTTCAGTCCCATCGTTTTGCCTCGATGTCGGCATCTGGTTTCTGTTATCGGGCCACGGGATCATCAACCGTCGTCTCGGGACGATAAATTACCCCAGGTGATGGGGTCGGAGCCTCTGGGGCCGCGCATGGAGCAAGTCACATCGTTGGATGTTTCAGTTGCGCGCCTCGTCGGGGCTGCGCGCTTGGATTTGCTTTCTCCCCCCCCCTCCCCGCCTTCGCCCCTCGTTGCGTTGCCCTCTTCTCCGACGTTGCAGTCGTCTTGTGCCGCGGGCCGCGGGGGATGTCGACCTTTCCTCCTGAGTTTTTTTTTCCTGTGTCCTCACGTCTCCAGGGCTTGGAGCCGGCCTCCAGAGGCCGAGACCGGAACGTCCGCGACGCCTTGGTGATCGTTCTCTTAAGTTTTGCTTGGCTGATCGGCGCGGGCCCTCGCACCCCCCCCCGTCCCTCCCCCCCGTGCAGTAGATCTTGGCTGTTTTTGGAGCCTCTTTCAAGCAGGAGGTGTCCCCCCCCCATGAGATGCACGCTTGCAAACGACCGCATCTAGCAGAGGTCCGGAGCCAGACCTCCCCCTCTCCCCCCTTCTTCTGCCCAGCATCGAAGCGCCTGATCAGAAAACGTTCGCTTGATCTGACGGCCCAGGGGTCAAAAGCCGCCCCCTGGACCTGTCCTGGTGTGCGCCGCGGACAGAGTTTCGAGGCGGTCCCCGCCGTGGTGACGACGAGGCTCCCAAAGTCAGGGCCCCAAAGCCTCGGTCCTCAAGCCTCCATGCTCGGATCCCTAATCCTCGACTTCATATGATTTTTCCACGGCGTGGCCCCCAGAGGTCTGGACCCCTTCTCCAGCTTCTTGTCCCGGGTCGTCTTCTGACGGTCCCGTGGCTCAGCGAAGGCCCCCAGAGGCTGAGAAACTTTCCCCCCCCTTGATCCCCCTCACCGTCTTCCCCCCCCTCCCCCTCCCCTTTTCGCCCCCATGCCCCCCCTCAGGCAAAAAGTGGTTCTCCGGGAAAAAAGTTGGTTCTCCGGGAAAAGGGTTCGTTCTTCTCCCATTGGGACCCTTCCAGGTTTTCCGCCCCCCCAACAAAAACCCAAACCCCGAACACCAAACACCAAATATCCAACACCAGACACCAAACACCAAATCCCAAACACCAAATCCCAAACACCAAACACCAAACACCAAACCCGAAACCCCAATTCCCAAACACCGAACACCAAACACCAAACACCGAACACCAAACCCCAACCCCCAAACACCAAACCCGAAACACCAAACACCAAAAACAAAACCCCAAACCCCAATTCTCAAACACCAAACACCGAACCCCAACCCCCAAACCCCACGCCCCAAACACCAAACAGCAAACACCAACCCCAAACCCCAATTCCCAAACACCAAACACCAAACTCTGAACACCAAGCCCCAAACCCAAACCCCCAAACACCAAGCCCCAA
>CAUYUJ010018249.1:44139-81639 GCA_963575745.1 Prorocentrum cordatum | reverse complement strand
GCGCGGCCGAGGGCTGAGCGCCGCTGTGCAGAAGAGGGGTCCTGGAGGAAAAGGGTCGCCTCCCTCGCTCTCCCTCCCTCCCTCCTCCCTCCTCCTCCTCCCTCCTCCTCCTCCTCCTCCTCTTCCCCTTCCTTCTTCTCATCTGAATTCTTCCTCCTCCTCCTACTCCTCCCCTCCCTCCCTCCTTCCTTTTTTTCCTCCTCCTCCTTCTCCTCCTCCTCCTCCTCCTCCTCTTCCTTCTCCTCATCTGAATCCTCCTCCTCGTCCTCGTCCTCCTCCTCCTCCTCCTCCTCCTCTCTTCCTCCTCCTCCTCCTCCTTCTCCCCCTCCCCCTCCTCCTCCATTATTTTGCCTTACGCATGATTTCTCCCTGTCGCACCCCGAGGCCAGTGTTTAGGGCGGTCTGGACGTTTCGCCTGAGACTTCTTCACCATTAATGATTCTGAAGTTTACACATTGACAAGAGTTTCACATGTGAAGGGCGGGTGGTTTTCAAAATGTGACTCTCGCCTGAGCGCCGCGCACATGCGCTTTCAACATTTGCAAGAGTTTCACGGATTGAAGGCGGGTGGTTTTCAACATGTGGCTCTCGCTTTGGCGCCGCGCACATTCGTTTTAAACATTTGCAAGTGTTTCACGAATTAAGGGCGGTTCCTTTTCAAAATGTGGCTATCGCTTTAGCGCCGCGTGCATTCACGTTTGCAAGGGTTTCACGGATTGCGGGCGTATCGTCTTCAAAATGTGGCTCTCGCCCTAGCGCCGCGCACATTCGTTCTAAACAGTTGCAAGAGTTTCACGGATTGAGGGCGGGTGGTTTTCAACACGTGGCTCTCGCCTTAGCGCCGTGCACATTCGTTCATACAATTTGCTAGCGTTTCACGGATTCCAATGATCAGCGTACCAGAAATGGTGTACTGGAACGATTCAGGATTATGCGGGTGCAACAGTTACATTGATTCGCGGTGTTGAAGTCCCCCAAATGGCATTCTGGCACGGTTCCAGATCGTTAAGGCGCAGCCGTCATGTTGATCCGTTGCGTTGAAATCCCGAAGACAACATTTTGACATGCTTCAGGGTCTTCAAGGGTGTCTTCCAACGAGGCAGTTCCTTCAATGGGAATCAACCGTTGTAGGGGCCTATGAAGAGGGAGCTTGGAGGGAGAGCTAATTCGAACATCGTTGATGACTCTTTGGTTTACACTGGTCCTCTTCCTTCTCCTCATCTGAATCCTCCTTCTCAGGCCGCCCCCGAGGGCCTTTCCTAGATCTTCTGCTCGATGGGGCCGCTCATCTGAATCCTCCTCCTCCGCCTTCTCCTCCTCCGAATCCTCGTCCGCCCCCTGGAGGACCTGCGCAGATTCGAGCCCGAGGGTATCCGTGCGACCGCGGCCTGTCACGGTGTTCGGACCGCGGGGCCGTGGGCAGAGGTATGGTCCCAGGCCTCCGGCGTCTTGATGTTTCAGTATTGCCAGGAATCTGTTTCTTCGTTCTGGAACATTTTTTCCGCGGTCCCTGAGCCCGAGAACCGCTCCCAAGGGCTTGGAACGGTGAAACATGGTCGTCTTGTTTTTTCAAGTCGCTGGCGTCCCCCACCTGGCCTTACGTCGGGCACGTCCCTCTACAGGAGGAATATTCAAACATAGTCACAAAATAGTAGGGGGACATTTTTGCGAATATTTTTGTATTTTTGCATATTTCCCTACCTAGGCTCTGCCTAGAGGGTTCTTACTCGCTGGGCTCAAAGGGGCCCGGCAGTGGGCTCCGCCCCGGGCGGTTCCCCCGGCCCCCGCCCCGCGCGGTTCTCCCGGTCCCCTGGGAGCTTTAGCTTTAGCTTTAGCTTTAGCTTTAGCTTTAGCTTAGCTTTAGCTTAGCTTTAGCTTAGCTTTAGCTTAGCTTTAGCTTAGCTTTAGCTTAGCTTTAGCTTAAGCTTTAGCTTAGCTTTAGCTTAGCTATACCTTAACTTTACCTTAGCTTTAGCTTTAGCTTTAGCTTTAGCTTAGCTTTAGCTTTAGCTTTAGCTTTAGCTTAGCTTTAGCTTTGGCTTTAGCTTTAGCTTAGCTTTAGCTTAGCTTTAGCTTTAACATAGCTTCAACTTAGCTTCAGCTTAGCTTTAGCTTAGCTTTACCTTAGCTTTAGCTTAGTTTTATCTTAGCTTTAGCTTAGCTTTAGCTGAACTTTAGCTTAGCTTTACTGTTACTACTAATGCTGCTTTCCTAGGGGCTCCTACTCCTAGGTAGGGTCGCACTGGGATAATTTTTGACTATTTTATTCTTCGTTCAAGATCCGCCTGTAAGAGGACAGGCCCGACCGAAACCTAGCCGCATGGCGTCCCCCGCCTCTCTCGGCACTCCTCCTGCCTCCCCCTGCCCCTGGATGGTCCCAGGGGCGCCTCCGGCGTGCCCCCTTGGGAGGGAGTCCAGCCCCGCTCCAGGGAGTCCGGGTGGGCCTCCGAACGTGTCTGCTTAGATCTGGCCTGTTTTCGCACTTCGGCCACGACTTGGCCTTCAGGTGAGCGACGAGAACGGGCGCAGTAAGAACACGAGGCACCGGGGGCGGGGAACCCAGGAAACCCGGGGAACCCGAGGAGCCCGGGGAACCCGGGGAACCCGGGGAACCCAGGGAACCTGGGGAAAAGCACAGGAAGACTGCGAGGCACTGGAGGCGGGGAATCCAGGGAAGCCAGGACCCCGGGAACCCGGGGAACCCAGGCACAGGGAATTCGGGGAACCGGGAACCCGGGGAACCCGGGGAACCCGAGGAACCCAGGGAATCTGGGGACACCGGGGAGCCCGAGGAACCCGAAGATCTCGGGGAACCCGGGGAATGCGGGGAATATTTCTGGGGAACGGGCACACAATATGGTCCCGAGGCACTGAACTTTCACAGAGTCAGAGCTCCTGAGTCAAGCCTAATTGGGGAAGCAACGGGGTTGTCTGTGCCAGTCGCACGTGGGCGCCGTCGTCTCCAACGTTTGGCGTGCAGCGCCGGCTGCCCGCGCACGCCACCGTGCAATGTCGCTGCGCCAGCCCGCGTAAGACCCGGGTTTGATCCTCGCCCAGGTGGTCGCTGGGTGCGATGCTGGGCTCCCCAGGGGCTCGCGACGGGGCCTGGCCACTGGAGAGCATCCTGATGCCCGAAGAGCAGCTCTGGGTGCCAACAGGAGATTTAAAAAGGCCTTCCTCCCCTCGCTCTTCTTGCCTTCGTCTTCGTTTTTCGCGCCTTCCTCTTCCTCCCCTCTCCTGGTCTGCAGGCGGTTTCGCGTCCTGCGCACCCCCAGCAGTACCGCTCCTGGCGGACTCTCGAGGACATCCGAGTTCCGACTTCCGAGTTCCTCCCTCTCCTCGAAGTCGATCCTCTGGACCCCCCCTCCCCTCTCCCCGGGCAACAGCAACGATCGTACGAAGGGGGGGGGGCCTGCACCCCTCCCCCACACGGAGGGTTTCTGCGAAGGGCTCAGACGACCCGTCCTCCTCCTCCTCCTCCTCCTCCTCCTTCTCCTTCCTCCTCCTCCTCCTCCTCCTCCTCCTCCTCCTCCTCCTCCTCCTCCTCTCTCCTCCTCCTCCCCTCCTCCTCCTCCTCCTCCTCCTCCTCCTCCTCCTCCTCCTCCTCCTCTCCTCCTCCTCCTCCTCCTCCTCTCCTCCTCCTCCGCCTCCCCCCGTCCAGGCGTTGCCGCTGCCCGGCGCAGTCCCGCCCCCCCCCCCACCCCCTGGAAGCGCTTGGCAGCGCTCGGGAGCTCCCCTGCGGTACCTTCCCTGCTGGGGGGCCCCCGAATATACACCACCACCACCGCCCTCCCCACCTCCCTCTCGCTGGAAAGAGGAAAGAGGAGGAATCGACGCGGTGGTGGTGTATGTTCTTTGGGCGTGCCTCCCCTACTAAGTACCTCCCCGGTGCCTCCCCTGCGGTCGTAAAAAGCTTCCTGGGAGCGCCTGGGAGCGCCTGGGAGCGCCTGGGAGCGCCTGGGAAGCGCCTGGCATCTGGGATCGCCGAGGATCGCTGGGCAGCGCCCGGGAACGCTGGGCAGCGCCCGGAAGCTTTGAGGAGCGCTCGGAGCTGCGTGGGGCGCCTGGGAGCGCCTCGGAGCGCCTGGGGGCGCCGGGCAGTGCTCGGGAGCGCTTGGGAGCGCCTGGGAGCGCTTGCTGCTCGAAGTCCACCGGACATCTTTGAACCTCTCCACCTTTTGGGCGCCGCCAATCCCGGACATTCGAGGCCGATCTTCAAGACTCGGGGGCGGAAAAGGGGGGGGTGATGACTAGGGGGGGGTGGATATCATGGCGGGGGCCATGATATTTGCCCTGATTTCATGGCGCCTCTTCTTATTGCATTACGTCCCTGGCCCCCCCGCTGGGCCGCGCACATGCCGCCGGTCATGATTTGCACCCCCCCCTCTTGGACACCCCCCTCTCGGCCGCTCCCGAAAGGCGGGGTGCCCAGACGTCCTGCTCCTTTCCCTGGGGCCGACTTCTCATCCTGGGTTGCTTTCCGTGACCCTTCCAGAGCCCGAAGCCAGCCACCGGAGGCCGAAAACAGAGGAAAGTCCTCGTTTCGATTTGTTAGAGATGCGAGCCGCTGGACCTCAGGGTCTGCAGGTCACAAGCCGACCCTCTGATCCGTCCCTGGGTGCGTTATGGCCAGTCTTTCAATGCGGATCCATCTGCGGCGGCGATGAGGCCAAGAAACATCAGCAAACATTCCAAACCACTCGTAGTTCGATCCCAGAAGTTCGGTCTCCTAAGTTCGGTCCTTGTCAACCGCGGGGCTCAGCCCTTCCCCCCCGGGCCAGCTTTTCCATCTTGAGCCCTCTTGATGGTCCTGGGGCCGAAAACCAAGCTCCAGTGGGCCGCATGCGACGAACATCGCCCGCCCTGATTTTTTGGAGACGTTGGACGCTTGGGGTCGGGAGTCAACGTCCCATCCCCGACCTCTCCTGTGGGTGCGCTCCCGCCAGCCTCCCGAGGCGGCCCGGGCTGCGGCTCTGGTCCTCGAGGAGGGCCAGAGAGGTCAGCAGCGAACCTCGCTCGTCGAGCCTCGATGCCAGGACTTGCTCATTGATCCCAGGACTTGCTCCCCGATCCCAGGGCTGGCTCCTTGCTCCTTGATCCCCGCCAGACTTTTTCAGGGGTTTGAATCGTGAGCCCCAGGCCAGGTGATCGTTTTTTATTCATTGTTTTGCCGATCGGCGCGGGCACCCCTCCCCCCCCCTCCCCCCCACACATGGAGTAGATCTGGCTGTTTTTTGGCGCCTGTTTCGAGCGGGTGGAGTCTCCCCCAGAGGCCGCACTCGTGCAAGCAGTCGTGCTAAGCAGAGGTCCGAAGCACCCCCCTCTCCCCTCCCCTTCTGCCCAGTGTCGAGACGTCGAAGAAGGAAACGCTCACCAGGGTAGCCTGGTGGGGGCCGTGGCGGTCTGGGGCCGCCGGGCAGGGCGGGGCAGGCTCATCGCCACGGCTGCTTGTTGCGCGCGCGAACTGAGTGGTGGGCCTCCCGTCGGAGGGCTGGGCGCGCGGGGGGGCAAAAGGGAGCAGTCGCCGCCACTGGAGCCGGCAGAGCGCGAATGGTCAGCGGCATGCGCGCGGCGGGGCGCGGGAACCGCAGCTGCGACGACGGAGGACGGCGGCGACGACGACGACGACGGGGACGACGACCACGACGACGACCCCGTGGAGACTGCCTTCACCCCGCACGCGGCGCGGAGGTTGGAGGTTGGAGGTTGGAGGTTGGAGGTTGGAGGTTGGAGGTTGCACTGCCCTCACCCGAGAGGCTCACGCCATTCCGCCGACCCCCGGGAGAGAGGCGGGAGGTCCACGGTGGAGGCGCCGTGGGCTTCTTTGGGCGCCATCTGGGGACCCTCGTGGGCGTCCTGGGAGCCGTTTCGAGGGCCCGGCGAAGCCTCTTGGGGGCAGTTTTGAAGCGTCTTGCGGCCTCCTCATCCTCATTCTCCTTCTGCTCCTCCTCCTGCTGCTCCTCCTCCTCCTCCTCCTCCTCCTCCTCCTCCTCTGCTTTGGGCTTGGGGCCTCTTTTGGGTCTCTTGGGGGCCTCTCGGCGCCGCCCGTCTTTGCAAGCTGTCGGCCCCCGACGGCGCTGCGGGGCGCGGCGCTTCCTGCTGCGGAGCCGCTCCGATGCCCCCTGCCCCGCTCCCGCCGCCTCCCGGGGGGGGCTCCCGAAGGCGCGGGGCGCTGGGCGGTCGACGGCGAGTTCCCGCCGGTCGCGGCGCTGACCCTCGGCGCCCGCGGCGGGCTCGGCGCGGCGGGCGCGCGAGGGAGGGGGGGCGGGGGGTCGAAAGGGGGGAGGGGCGAGGGGGGGGCGAGGTGGGGCGACGGGGGGGGGCCGAGGGGGGGGGCGAGGGGGGGCGAGGGGGGGGCGAGGGGGGGGGGGGGGGGCGGGGGCGAGCACGGACCGTGCAGGCCAGGGCGGGCGCGCCATCGGTGGCTCAGCACTACCACCAGTCCTCCTCGCCATCAGCATGATCACCATCAGCATCAGCATCAGCATCAGGACCAGCACCAGCATCAGCATCTCCATTGCATCATCATCATCATCATCATCATCATCATCATCATCATCATCATCATCATCATCATCATCATCATCATCATCATCATCATCATCAGCAGCATCATCAGTATCATCATCATCAGGCTCCTCGTGACCACCATCACCATCATTACCATCCAACATGTTGACCAACATCACCATCATCATCGTCATCATCCTTATCATCGTCATCGTCGTCGTCATCATCATCAGCATCAACATCAGCATCATCATCATCATTATCATCATCATCATCACCATCATCATCATCATCACCATCATCATCATCATCATCATCATCATCATCATCATCAACATCGTCCCCATCACCCCCATCATCCGCATCATTCTCATCATCCTCATCCTCATCCTCATCCTCATCCTCATCCTCATCCTCATCAGCTTCATCCTCATCCTCGTCGTCGTCATCATCATTTACCAGCAGCATCAGCATCAGCATCAGCAGACGCAGACCATCATCATCACCATCATCATCATCATCATCATCGTCATCATCATCGTCATCATCATCAGCATCAGCATCAGCATCAGCATCAGCATCAGCATCAGCATCAGCATCAGCATCAGCATCACCATCAGCTTCTTCATCATCATCATCATCATCATCATCATCATCATCATCATCATCATCACCATCACCATCACCATCACCATCATCATCATCATCATCATCATCATCATCATCATCATCATCATCATCATCATCATCATCATCATCATCATCATCATCATCATCATCATCAGCATCATCATCATCATCATCATCATACTCAGCCTGAGTCGCTGAGTTGGCTGCCGAGGTGACTAGGCTGGCCGCCCTCTCTGTCGCTTCGTCTCCCTCCCCTCCCCCCCCTCCTGCCACCGCCGCCGACGGTCGTGCACGTGCCTCACGTCCTGGACCGCCCAGCCTTTCGTGTCCGCTCTCTTCCGCGCGTGAGTGCCTCTCTCCTCGTCCTCCTCCTCCTCCTCCTCCTCCTCCTCTTCCTTCCTCCTCCTCCTCCTCCTCCTCCTCCTCCCTCCTCCTCCTCCTCCTCCTCCTCCTCCTCTCCTCGCGGTCAAGTACATCGGCGGGAGGCTGCCGTCGATTTCGCCCCGTCGCGGCGGTGGCAGCATCTCAGGCGTGCCGCGGGTGGAGCTCCGACCCCGTTGCCTTTTGTGTGTTCGGCAGTCGTCACTGCATGGCGCACCCCCCTCCCCCTCCCCCCTCCCCTCCCCCTCCCCTCCCCCTCCCCCTCCCCTCCCCGTCCCCCTCCCCCCTCCTCCTCCTCCTCCTCCTCCTCCTCCTCCTCCTTCTCCTCCTTGTGGCCGCACGCATCCCGTACGCGAGGTTCTGACAAGCTCGGACGTGCCTCCGCCCGAGCCTGCCGCCACCGCCCTCGTGAAAGCGCTCCCGATCGTTTCGGGTGGGGAGCCTGGCGTATAGCCCGACCGTGCCAGATCGTTCTCCTCCCTCCTCTTGCCGTGCTTGCCTATTTGCCTTGGCGTCCATCCAGCAAGGGCTGAGATTTCTGGCTTCGACTGCGCCCGAAACCGCGGGCTCTGCTCTGCTGGCTGTCGTTGGCAAGCACCAGTTAACGTTATGTGCTATGTTACCGTCGTCGGTTGGCACCCTTCTGTTGCCATCGGTCCCGTGTGAAACAATAATGGGCGTCAGCATCGTCAACACTGGCACCGTTGCCGTCAGTATCACCATCACCATCATCATCGCCAGGTGCATGTCGACCATCGCCATCACCATCCCCATCGGCATCGTCGTCATTCGCTTCACAACCACCACCGTGCCATCATCGCTGCCATCATCAACATCATCGCCAGCGCCATCGTCACCATCATGATCATCATCAACACCATTGCCGCCGTCATGCATATTCACCATCACCGTGAACATCACCAACGCCATCTTCACCATCGCCGCCATCACCAGTACCATCGTCAATTCCATCACCAGCAGCGCCATCATTGTCATCGTCATGCCATCGTCGTCATCGTCACAAGCATCCCTCACCTCTTCCTCCTCCCTCTTCCCAGCTCCTTCCTCGGAGGAGGGAGGGGGGAAGAGCGGACAAGCTAAGTGCGAATGCGCTTAATTTGAGATCCTTTCCCTTCCTCCCATCCCCTCCCACGGCGCTGATCTTTCATTATCCGCTGACCCGTGTCATAGCCGACCTGCGATTCCAACGAAGAGACCATTTCGTTGTATGCGCAATCGGAGATAAGAGAGTTGTGTGCACATGACGAAGAGGTGGATGGCGAGCAGGAGGTTTCACGAGAAATAAGGACGAACATCAGCAGCAGGAGTTCAAGCACAAAGATTGGGAAAAGGGGGGGCCACGGGAAGGTGGAGGAGGGGAAATGTGGGGTGCGACAACGACGACAAACGATTTGGAGGTGGAAAAATGACCCTCGTTGGGGCGAGACGGACAGCAACAGCAATAAGTGGAGTGGACGGAACTGGGGGACTAGGGGGGCCAGGGGAAGGCGGAGGAGAGGGAATGATGGGGGGGGGCCACAACGACGCTACATTCGGATCCAGAAAGTGGCGGCCCGTGCTGGGGCGAGAGCGCCATTCTGAATGACGGGAGCAAAGCGCAGATCCGAAAATGAGGCCCACGCTGCAGCGGGAGCGCCATTTTGAAACACCGAAAACAATCGGAATGCAACAGAACCAGACACCACCAACTCTTCTCGTGGGCAACCGCTTCGAAAGTGTGGTCAGGACGCACGCCTGGACAGGTCAATGTGTCGATTGTTGACCCCCTAACCCAGACATCCACGATATTAGTTCAACACTAAAACGAAGGCAGGACGAGGATACAGTCGGCCTTCATTGGTAGGTCGACCATGCCAAATCGAGCGTGCTCTTATGTCCTTTCCACCCCGACCTGTGCATACTGCATGTCCTGTGGTGTTTGGGGCCGCGCTGCGATCGGAACAGTCTTGTGTCCTCTCGGGTGTCCTGCAAGGCTGCATCTGAACGCTGTTCTGCTGTGAGCTCGAAGCGTCTCGTCTTGTTGGCCTGCTTTTCGCTCTCCGCGAGCTCTGCTTTTCGTCCTCCACGAACTCCCATCGAGCCCGACCGTGACCAGGGACTGTAGGGAAAAAACACACAGTCTGTACGGAAACAACACACAGTCTGTAGGGAAAAACCATCCCTACAGACTGTGTGTGTGTGTGTGTTTTTAAGTGTGTGTGTTTTTAAGTGTGTGTGTGTGTGTGTATTTTGTGTGTGTGTTTTTCCCCTACTTTTTTTTGTTTTGTTTTTGTTTTTGTTTTTGTCTTCCCCCCCCCCCCATGTGTGTTTTTTCCCCTACAGACTCTGCCCTGTCCAGCTCGAGTCCGGCGGCAGCTCCGCACGGGGACAGCTCGGGGGACGCTCCGGGAGCCGGCAGGCCCGGGCGCGTCGGGCGCCAAGGGCGCGGCCGCTCTCGGCAGGCCCGGCGGGGGGCACTCCCTGCGGGCCATGCGGGCGCTCTGGGCCGCTGCGTTCTCAAGTCCTTTACGGTAGGTTTGCGTCGTGTCGACCAGCGGCGACCCTAGCGCGGGCGTTCAAGGTTGAACGCCGCCGGCGACCCAGAATCGATCGATGTTGAACGATCGGACGTTGCGGCAGCGGCCGATCGTTCAAGGTTGAACGATTCCTGCGGTGTCAAAAACCAACGCTGGGGTCGGCACGACACGAACCTGCCGTAGGCCCTGGCGGGGAGGGCAGCCAGGCCATCATATCCTCAGCCGTGGCCGCCGCCATCATCCTCATCGTCAGCAGCGTCGTGACCGTCCATTGCCAACATCTCGATCCTGTCCAGCGTCATCATCACCTCATCGTCATCATCATCATCATCATCATCATCATCATCATCATCATCATAATTATCCTCAGCGTTGTCGTCGCCGTTATCATCATCATCACCATCATCATCATCGTCATCATCATCACCATCATCATCATCATCATCATCATCGTCATCATCATCGTCATCATCATCATAATCATCCTCAGCGTTGTCGTCGCCGTTATCATCATCATCATCACCATCATCATCATCATCGTCATCATCATCACCATCATCATCATCATCATCATCATCATCATCATCATCATGATTATCATCATCATCATCACTATCATCATCATCACCATCATCATCATTATCATCTTCATCATCATCATCAGCATCATCATCATCATCATCATCATCATCTTCATCATCATCTTCATCTTTATCACCATCATCATCACCATTGTGCAGGAACAGCTGGGCTGAGGCTTGGGCGGCCCTGCGTGGCAAATGCTCTTGGGGCGATCTTTATGGGTCCTCTTGGTTGTGTTTGTGCTACGACGGAACAGGCAACCGCTCAAAGAAAGCCACGGCCGAGGCCGATCGGATCTCTAACGTTCGATCAATGGTGCAGCGTGGACCAGTCGTCAAGCGCGAGCTCTGCAGACGGTTACCAGTGCAGGCGCTGCGAGGGACTGCACGGGCGCTCATCCTGTCTGGTTCCATCGTGCCCAGCAGGCAAGGCGAGGTGCTACATCTGCGGGCGGAAAGGCGCCAAGCACAAAAAGGCCGTCCATGGTCGGAGCGGCTCTACATGGGCGCACGTTACACGCATCGCCTCATGTGCTGTTCGTGCATCCAACGAGTCAGCGGACTGATGAAGGAAGGAAGGAAGGGGAGCCCAGTAGTTTCATCAGTTTTCAGAAAGCTTGGGGCAAATAGACAGAAACTGTCGAATCGTATGTTTCGCTACCATGTCCTTCCCCCCTGTTTACATCACCCCACGGCATCGCCTTAATTATCATCCTTCCTCCTGCTTTGCTCTCTTTGCATGCGCACTCACTTCCTCCCAGCTGCTGCACAGACGGTTCTACAGGAGATCGGGAGGCTCAAGACTAGAGTTACGTATAACAAAAGAAACGATGTCGCACGAGCGCGAGCTCATTTTTTTCCTTTTGAAAAAGCATCTTTGCGATACCATGTGCTTCTAGATGTCTTCGGACACTCGATTTTGAAATCCTTACGACACCATAGGTTTTCGAAAGATTTCGGCATGCGTGCGCGACGACGCGCGCGTGTGTGTACTTCATATGAGAGTGTGCACGCGCAGTTTTTTGCAGAGGAGGAGGGGGGAAGCGACACTGGCCTGACTGGAATGGTACGAATTCATCTTCAGGATCGACGATGGGGCAAACTCTTTTGCTAATTGCAATACGAAAAGGGGGGGTACATCGGGGGAGGGGGGAGGCGGTAGACCCTGATATTTTCTTTGAGAACGGGGAATCTGTGTTGTGCAATATTTATGTTATGCAATATACGTTGTGTAATGCATGTGGTTCAGTCTACATGGCTCACGCAATTTGGTGTAAGCCTTGTGGCGGCGACGGGGTGGCGACGGCGGCAAACAAATGTCGGACCCGACGAGGAGCGCAGATGACGGGCGGCGACGGGGCGGCGACGGGGCGGCGACGGCGGCAACAAGGCGGCGGATCCGACAAACGAGCCCGACAGGCCGCGACGAGGCGGCGACGGGGCGGCGATGGTGGCAACAAGGCGTCGGATCCGACAGACCAGCTTTTGACGACGGGCCGCGACGAGGCGGAGAAGGGACGGCGATGGCGGCAACAAGATGGAGGATCCGATCAACGAGCTCAGTTCCCGTAGGCAGAGGAGCAAGAAACCCTGAGTTCGATAATGGTTCGGGGAATCTGTTGATTTTCCGGATCGAGTGACCGATCGATCGAACGCTCGATGCCGCTTGTGCCGAGGCGAGGGGCGCGCGCCGAGCACGATGCTGTTCGTGATGTGCACGGACAAGTCGGCCTGGCTGTTCCCTTATGCGCGGGAGCTGCTGAGGAAGACCGCGCAGCCCGTCGACTCCGAGGAGCGGCCTCGTCATCCCCAGTCCTCTCGTGTCTTGAGACAAAGTCGGGGCGGAGGGGTTGTTGTCCTCTTCCTCCCTCTTCTCCTCATCCTCCCTCCGCCTCCCTCCTCCTCATTCCTCATCGTCGTCCTCCTCCCTCCTCCTCCCTCCTCCTCCCTCCTCCTCTTCTTCCTCCTCCTCGCCCTCCTCCTCCTCCTCCTTCCCTCTTCCTCCTTGTCCTCCTCCTCCTCCTGCTCCCTCCTCCTTCCTCCTTCCTCCTCCTCCTCCTCCTCCTGCTCCCTCCTCCTTCCTCCTCCTCCTCCGCCTCCTCCTCCTCCTCCTCCTCCTCCTCCTTGTTGTCCTTCTTTTCAGTCTCCGGGGGCCGCTTGCGGGCCCTGGGGCCGTCGAGGTAGTGGTCCTGGGCGAGAGACGGTCTTGGGTCCAGAGGGCTGGGGATCCCGTGATGACACAAACAATGCGTTTGAGGTCTGGATCGTCGTCGTCGTCGTCGTCGTCGCCGTCGTCGTCGTCGTCGTCGTCGTCGTCGTCGTCGTCGTCGTCGTCGTCCTTGGGGGCCTCTGTGCGCCTCGGGTGGGGCTCCTGCCGCCACGGCTCCACGTGGCTCGAGGGGAGCCCCTCGGGCGGGGGCCCGGGGACGGGGGGGTTGCGCGGCCAGGGGAGCGAGGGTCGGCCGAGCGGGGCGGGCCTTCTAGGCAGGCGGAGGCGAGAACTCGAGGCGGCGCGCGCCTGCACCGCGGCCAAGGTATTCGTCCGTCTCCTCGTCCTCGTCCTCTTGCTCGTCCTCCTCCTTGTCCTCCTCCTCCTCCTCCTCCTCTTCCTCCTCCTCCTCCTCCTCTTCCTCCTCCTCCTCCTCCCTCCTCCTCCTCCTCCTCCTCCGCTCCTCCTCCTCCTCCTCCTCCTCCTCCTCCTCCTTCCTCCTCCTCCTCCCCTCTCCTCCTCCTCCTCCTCCTCCTCCTCCCCTCCCCTCCTCCTCCTCCTCCTCCTCCTCCTCCTCCTCCTCCTCCTCCTCCTCCTCCGCCTCCCCTCCCCTCCCCCTCGTCCTCCCCCTCCTCCTCCTCCTCCTGCTCCTCTTCCTCCTCCTCCGCCTCCTCCTCCTCCTCCTCCGCCTCCTCCCTCCTCCCCTCCTCCTCCTTCTCCTCCCCCTCCTCCTCCTCCTCCTCCCTCCGCCTCCTCCTCCTCCTCCTCTCCTCCTCCTCCTCTCCTCCTCCTCCTCCTCCTCCTCCTCCTCCTCCTCCTCCCCCTCACTCCTCCTCTCCTCCTCCTCCTCCTCTTCTTCTCCTCCTCCTCCTCCTCCTCCTCCTCCTCCTCCTCCTCCTCCTGTCTCGCTCTGCATGTGTCCCGACACGCCAGAAGCCGGAGGCCAGGGCCCCGCCCACCTGGCGTGAGCTGGGCCCGGACGCTTGTTGCCCGCTGCGGTGGTCGTTCGTGCATTCCTGCCGCGTCGGAGGCCATTTGCCTTCTCGGCGAGGGCCGTGGGCCCCGTCGGCACCGAGCGCTGGCAGTGCTGGAAGGGTTGCGCACAGACCGCCCCCTCCTCCTCTTCCTCTTCCGCCTCCTCCTCCTCCTCCTCCTCTTCCTCCTCCTCCTCCTCCTCCATCCTGAGAACTGGCGACTGGAGCCCTGGACCCTACCCTTCTGCGCCGCTTCCCGGGCCAGAGCGGTCCGCGAGGGTCCCGGGTCCCGAGTCCAAGCGAATACGCCCGGTGCGAAAGAAAGGCGCCGCCCGGATCTCGGTGTGGACCGAGACGGCCCCGGGCTGCCATCCCGCTGTGGAGGGTTTCTCCGAAGGGCTCAGGCGACCCGTCCTCCTCCTCCTCCTCCTCGCCCTCCCCTCCTCGGGTCGCCTACGGCCCCGGGGGAGACCGTCCATCCCGCTGAGGCCAGCCCTGGACGACCTCCGGGGGGCGGTCTGCGCGCCACCCCCGAGGAGCGCGAGGAGGACGATGAGATCCAGGCGGCGCTGCAGCTCCCGAGCGCGGAAGAGCAGCAAGGCAGCACCAGCATTGGCTTTCGGAGGTCCGCGCGCATGTCTTGGGTCGGCGTTGGGCCTGGCCAGCGCCGGCCCATCGGGGGTGCGCAGAGTGGGGTTCAGCCCAATGTGGGCTAGGGGGTGGACCCGGACTGGGGCCGATGCTTCCGTCTCCAGGGGCCATCCAGAGCAATCTTAAGCTTTAGACCCTATCTCAGCGTAAGAGTGACCCCTCGCCCGAGTGACCCTTTGTGCCGGAGGGAGGGAGGGAGGGACCTCGTAGCCATTTTGGCTCAAGCCTGGAGGCAGTGCTCCAGGATTTGTGCATGTGGTGGGGGGATTTTACGGCCCCAAGAGCTTCCCTGGCAACCTGCCAAGTAGTCTTCCAGTTACGTTCCGTGTACGGTACCCTCACTTTCACTGCGACGTCTTCGGATGGTCACTGCTCCTACCTTCTCCTACCAGCCTTGGATCAACTTCGGTGCAGGGAAGTATTACCCTTCCAGTGCTGTCAGTCTGGATGGCTTTCTTTCGCTGTTGTTATTTTGGCCCTCTGCCAGACGATCCCATGAGAATTGTGTCTCTGGCTTGCTGTCGCGGAGGCCACTGGTGCCTGCCTCCGCAGCTCTCGTGGGTTGCTGGCGTGTCTGGCTGAGCCATCGATATGACTCAGACCCTCCGAAGTCTTCCCCAGCAGGTGTCGCGCCTGGGGAAGGCGTTGGCGGCCAGGAGCTCTCAGCTGGGAGCTCAAGCGTTAAATCGGGCGTGTCCCTCTACAGGAGGAATGCCCCAAAATGGTAAAAAGATAGTCAGGGGACGATTTTTTGCTTATTAGTGACATTTTTTTAGTCTTTTTTGGCAATCTTTTATTTTCGTCCAAAATCTGCCTGTATGGGGGACATGCCCGACCTAACTCAAGCGTGCTCGCCAGTCCTGGGCGGCCGGTGCCGGCAGAGGAGCGGAGACTGTTGTCGTCTGGAGGGAGACGGGCTCTCGGAGCGGAATCTGGGACCTGGCAGGGTCAGCAGGTTTTTTTTTGTTGTTGCTTTCGGGGGGGTCCTCGCCCGAGAATTATGAGCACGTAGAGTTTTTTGTTCTGTGGTCCAGAGGTCAGTTGGCTCACTTTCCCCAATATTTGGCGAGGCTTGCCAGTCACTCGTATTTGTGTGCCAGGTTTTTGGCACTTGGGGGCATTGTCGAGGGTCATTCTTTGTGAGCAGAGGCAGCGCCGCGGGGTGTTCTTTCGCGTTTCGCCCGATCCGTGTATTCGCCAAGGAGGTTTTCGATTCCATCCTCAAACTTCTGGGTGCGAGCGCAGACTTTGATGTGTATGTCAACGGCCTGAGTCAGAGCGCGACGGGGGCTCCGCGTAACATTGAAAAGGCTTTGGTCACAGGAGCCATGCCGTCCCACTGTGCGATCGCTTCTACGCTCAGGTGAATAGTGGCCTCGGGTAAGGTGGGTATGGTCTCGAGCTGCAAAGGCGCGTCCAACAGTTTGTTTTTTGATCAGCCGGGCCCTTAGTGGGTGAGGCGGCTTGGGCCAGAGTGGCCAACGTAGGCGTCGCCGGCTTCGCTGGCATGGCAGCGCGGGCTCTTTGCAAGGGTGTTCTGCCGAGCTCATGAAGAGAATTGCGGCGGCTTTCAAGAAAGCTGGTAGGCTGGCCAAGCGAAGTTTTGAGTTTGGTAGGAGGTGTGCTGAGATTGACGCGGCGGGTCCTCCTGCTGGTGCGGGTATGCCGCGCCGTCTTCTGTGGGGTTTCGGGCCGTGAGCTTCTCGACCTCAAGACGCAGGTCCTTGCCTGCTGGAAGGCGGTCCTGTTTGGAAGGTTCTCCGTGCTCCCATCGCTCGGTGGGCCAAGGCCGTTTGGATTTGTGGAAGTCGATTTCTGGAGAGAAAGCATGCTGCCAAGTAATTTCCAGATGTCTAAAGCATGTTTCAAACATGCTTTAACTATGCCAACAACCATGTTTGAAACTTTTTTCGAACATGTTTTACAATTCCACACACATCTTTAATTCAATGCAGAGATTGTTAGAGTGTCCATTGTCATGGCATCCACAGCTACAGACGAGAACTTTTTAATGATCTCTGTCCTGGGCTGAGTTGCGTTCTGGTTGGCGGTCTGTTTTTGACAGGACCTGTCCTGGGCCAAGGTCTCGGGGCCGATCCCTGCCATGCGCATGTCTGTGTGCGCGTTGTGGTAGACGATGCCCAATTTCGTTGCCATGGTAGGCGATTTTGGACGCGAGGTCCATTTCACGTTGTGTTCGCCCGACTGGTTGAAACATTTGCTTGTAAGTGGTCTGAGTCCGGGGGCATCGGGCGTGATTCTAGTGATGCGTTCAACGCGGGTTTTCGTTTGTTGGGACACCTCCATGAAGTTCTTAGCCTCCAAGGAGTGGTCCTGGGGCCAAGAAGGGTATCGCCAGAACGCTCTCGACAAATGCTCGTTGGACTGCTGGCGACGTTGCGGACGTAGGCTGCCCCACTTCCAACTTCTGCGCGCTGTGTGGCGCGGCCAGGGACACCCATCTCCACCGAGCCTGGGCGTGCCCGTGCGTGCAGGAGCAGAAAAAACGAACGCACTCCGATGTGGATGCAGCGTGCGGTTTTGGGAGCCTCCGAGGGCGCTCCAGGCAGTACGTGCCTGTTTTTGCATGGTGCCCTGCGTCATCCTGAAGTCAAAGTGCCCCTTCCCCTCGCGCGCGGTGGTGCCGTCATCGACTGGCGTGTCGATGAGCTTCCTGATCTTGCCAGTCTGGGGGCTCCTCCTTCCATTCTTCCTGGTGGTGCCTTCTGGGGGCACCTGCTATAGAACTCGCCACGCATGCAAAGGAACAGGTGGGACTCGTCTGCGCATGGAGACGCAATGACACGGTGGCTGAGGCTCTCCACAATTCCCTGGTCAAGTCGACTTCGACCCGAGCATTGGGATCCACATGTTGGATTGGACTTTGAGTTTTGGAGACACACGGCAACGCAACAAACATAACCAACGCGTTCCCACTCGGGAGTTGCAAGGTGGGCAGGCTTGTCGGGCCTCGACAGCAGGAGTTGCTCAAGACAGCGGACCTCCACCTTCTGCCAAAAGGGCATCAGCTCGGTCCGCCAAACAGCACATAGCGGGCACTGAGGCCGTAAGTGCGGCCCTCCCACAGAGTCTGGTGGCGCAAGCTCCATGAAGAAGGTCAATTTCCGGATAACAAATTGTGCGCTCGTCGATATTGATGAATTCATACCAGTGGCAACATCACATATCAACATCATGTCGGTGCTCCAGTGTTGTCTCTGAGCTGGAGTAGGTGCACGGTTTCAGAGGCCGTGGCGTTACTGCCAACACATATACGGATGGAAGGATATAAAACGGAGGACGAGCAGGAGGAGGAAGAGGAGGAGGAGGAGGAGGAGGAAGAGGAGGAGAAAGGAGGAGGAGGCGAAGGTGGAGGAGGAGGAGGGGGAGTAGGAGGAGGAGGAGGGGGAGGATAGGCGAGGAGGAACGAGAGGAGGGTGGAGGGGGAGGGGAGGAGGAGGAGGAGGAGGAGGGAGGATGAGGAGGAGGGGGAGGGATGAGGAGGAGAGGAAGGAGGAGATGGGGAGGAGGAGGAGTAAGAGGGAGGAGGAGGAGGAAGGAGGAGGAGGGGGAGTAGGGGGAGGTGGGACGAGGGTGGGGAGCAGGAGAGGAGGAGGAGGGAGGAGGAGGATGAGGAGGCGGAGGATGGAAAGGAGGAGGAGGGAGGGTTTGGGAGGCAGGAGGAGAGGATAGGGAGGAGAGGAGGAGAGGAGGGGATGAGGATGAGGAGGAGGAGGAAGGAGGAGGATGGCGGAGGATGAGGAGGGAAAGAGGACGAGGAGAGTAGGAGGAGGAGGAGGAGGGGGGGGGGGCGGGCCCAAACCCAAGCACGCAGGCCGCTGCAGGCGTTCCCCATGGGAGCGACCAGCCGCGCACCCCAAACTCGCTGCGGCCCAGCGCCGCCCGTGGCGCGCGGCCGAGCCCAGCGTCGGCCCGAGGCGCCCGCGCGGACCTCCGACGCCCAGACGTGCGAGGTCCAGACTTTTTCAGTACGTCAGTCACTCTTGTTTTCTGATGTTCCAACCTGCTTGAGCCTCGATCACCCCAAATACGCAATTTCGGGCAGGAGGGATGTACCGAACCTGTGGAGGGCTTTCAAGTGTCGGGCCCCGGGAGGCCATACTCGTTCGACACTGTTTCGATACTTTTCTGGGTGTTCGAAATCATTTCTGGGATGTGTTCCTTTAGTGCGATGGAAGCAACATAACTCTTGTTTAACATACGTATCCCCACCCTGCCGTAGCATCTCAGCCCCGCCATCCCACCACCCCAGTTGGGGATAGGCCCTTCGAAACCCGAAGGGAACATGCAGCATTTCTATCTAGGGGGGTAAGGCGGCCACTGAAGCCCAGGCCACGCCACTGGGGATAAAGGATCGGCTGAACGACGACGCTCAGTGCGGGGTCCCCATTTTCCCTAAGACTTCTTTTTCACCCCGAGCCGTTTTTTTGACGTTCCCGCGGCCCGTGAATGGGCCCCCGGGGATCGAAAGCAGCCAACACCTCCCGTCCGGATTTTATCACGACGTGAGCATGATGATCGTTTTCGTAGTCCTTGTTTTGCTGATCCGCGCGGGCCTTCGCACCCCCCTTCCCCCCCCATGGAGTAGGTTCTAGCTGTTTTTGGTTCTTGTTTCCAGCCAGTGGGGTCTCCCCTATAGGACGCACTGTTGCAAACAGTCGCGCTAAGCAGAGGTCCAGAGCCAGACACCCCTCCTCCTCTCCTCCCATCCCCCTTCCGCCGAATGTCCAAACGCTGGATAAGAAATCGTTCACATCTCTGGGCAGTCTGTGCCCGTTCCGCTTTCTGCTCTTCCACGAGCGGCATCCAGTTCTGGGACCGGCGCTTCACGGTCGTCACGGCAGTCGGGGGCCCCTTCGGCGGTCTTCAGGGCGTCGGCGTGGCCCCCAACCAGGATCGGCGGCGAAATCCGCACCCTGCCCTCGCCGATCAGAGATCCAGGCAGCCCGAGGGGCGGCGGGGCAGGGGTTCGGAGCTCGTCGGACGCGTGGCGCGCGGCCGAGCCCCGCCCCCGCCTCCCGCCGGCTCGGGAGAGAATCGACGGCGGGTGGCTGCTGGGGCTCGGGCCTCGCCGCCCTGCAGGAGTCGCGGCGGCGCGCCGGCCGCCTGGCCATTGCCGCGGCGGCGAGGGCGCAGGTGCCGCGGGGGAGGGCGGGCCCGGATCTCCCGACGCCTGGCCTCCAGGAGTTCTGTGGCGCGGGGCCCTCGTTTTCGGAGGGGGCCGCGCCGCGCTCCGCTCCGCCGCCCGCCGGCCCCCCCTCCCCCCCCGCCGCCCTCCTCCCAGCCCTGCCTCTTGGCCCTCCGCGCGTTTTTCGTGGCCGCGCAGGGAGTCGGCGCGCGCGAGCGAGGGGGGGGACAGCGAGAAGGAGAGGGCCTTCTCGGAAGGCGGCGGGACTCCTGAGAAGCCAGCGCGCCTCCGGAGAGGCTTTTCCTGTCTCTGGGGAAGGGCCAGTAAGCTTCTTAGAAGGCCGCTGGGTCTTCCGAGTTCTGAGAAGGCCTGCCCCTTCTCACTTGCCCCCCTCGCTCGCCGCCGAGGGAGATCCAGCAAGGGCCCCAGCGGCATGGGTCCGCATGGCGCACCCGCACCCCGATGCCGTACACTCTCACGCGTCTCGTGGCCCCACAGGATTGGTGCCCGGACAAAAAGTGTCCACACCCATGGCGGTGAGGCGCCGCAATCTGATAACAACCACGGCTGCGAAGTGCCCTTGCTTCGCAACCCCTCCCCCCAGAGACCCGAAGCTGAAGTGTCCACATTTTGCCCCTGGCCTCTGGCGGCCTGCCGCCCAAGCCCGTCAACTGTGCATTTGGGGGAAAGGGGGTTTACAGTGGGGCCCATGCCAAGAAACACCCTGCTCGCCTCCAGGGTGCCCTGGGTTTCTTTCGTTTCGATGGTTCTGCCATGGACAGTGCGAGGTTCCCGCACCAAAAATCCATGGACGTCCTGGGGTCTCAGGGCTGGGCTTCTGGTAGAAGGTTTCTTGTGGACTGGCCTCCACTGTACATTTTGGCCCGACGTGCTTTGATAACTCGAGGCCTTGGCGAGACACGCGTGGACATTTTTTGTTGTAGCCCACCCACCGACGCTCCGCCGACGGCCCGAGCAGCAGGCTCCGCACAGGAGGAGGAGGAGGAGGAGGAGGAGGAGGAGGAGGAGGAGGAGGAGCTGGTCCGGACACGATCAGGGCGAACGGCGAACGTGCCAAGCGATGGTTCCCTTCGTGGATGCGGTGGTGAGGATGGGAGTGACTCGTGGTTGCGGTGGTGAGGGTGGCAGCGACGAGAGCTGACACCCACATGTGTCCAGTCAGGGTTCCATGTGCGGCTCATGTGCCAGCTGGCCTGACGTCTTCCACAAAAGGTGGTAAGCTTTGGCACAGGCTGGAGGCGGTACTCGAACTCGTTGCTGCGAGCTGGGGCCCATGACCACTATGTAGCGCTGGATGCAACCCTGCACCCAGACACCGCCACTGGGTCTCGGCGTTCTGCCCATCCGCGCAAGCCGAGGGAAGTCAGCACACTCTTAGGGCGGGAACGGACTAAGCTGCCCCACCTGTAGTTCGCCAGGTGTTGTGTCCCCTGACAGAGTGGGTGTGGCTCGCGGGACTCACGAGCACGCCCTCCGGGTGCAGGCTACCGGTCCATGTCGCCAGGTGGCTTACACAGATGGACTTCGCCACGCACCAGGGTGGCGAAGCCAAGGTGATGCCGAAGGACGTGCACGTCGACTTCGCCGCACGGGCGGTCTTCGAGGCTCTCGTGTCCGCGAGTCGACCCAAGGGGATGGGTCGCCATGTCTGGATCGCAAATCTCGTAGGTTTCTGCTCGTCTTGGATCCATTATATATCGGCGAATAGTGTCCAATAGTGCTCAATTGCGCCGAGTAGCACCAAACGCGCCCACTAGCTCCGAATAGCGCTCGAACAGCGCCCAACAGCGACCACTAGCGCACAACAGCGCCCTGCCAGGGAGCTGTATCATGTTCGCTTTTGGCGCGCGTTCGGGCGCACTGTTGGGTGCCGGGGGGACGACCAAAAGCCTCCGTGAGTTGCCTGCCAAGATGGACCGCCGTGCGTCGAAAAGGGGATCCACTACAGAATTGATTTACGCAACATACGTACACACGAAAAGGGGAAATTTTTCCCGTCGAATCTACGACACATACGTACACATGCTCTCTAAATCTACGGAGCATTCTATTTTTTTTGGGGGGGGGGAGATTCGACGGAAGATAATTTTTTGGGTAAGTCAATTCTGTAGTCCGAACCATCTACGGTAGGTTCGTGTCGAGTCCACTGGCGGCAACCACAGCGCGGGTGTTTGAGGTTGAACGCCGCCCGTGGCTCAGAATCGGCCCATCACTGAAAGATGAAAGATATGGCGTTTCTGAAACGGCCGATCTGAAGTCTGAATGATCCCCGCTCTGTCAGGAACCAACACCGAAGTCGGCACGGCGCGAATTTCTAGCGAGCCTCGAGCCTGCGATCCATGATCCTCGCCGCCCTCCTCCCACAGCGCACGGGGCTCCGAGGATGCGGGGCCCAGGAGCGCCCTGAAGCACCGAAAAACTTCAGAGGATCGTCGTCGTCGTCGTCGTCGTCGCCGTCGTCTTCGTCGTTATCGTCGTCGTTGCCGCCGTCGTCGTCGTCGTCGTCGTCGTCGTCGTCGTCGTCGTCGTCGTGGTCGGTGTTGGTCGTCGTCGTCGTCGTCGTCGTCGTCGTCGTCGTCGTCGTCGTCTTCGACGGCGCCCCTGCCAGGCGGAGCTGCGCCCGCCGCCGCCGCCGCGGCAGCCGCCGCCGCGGGAGGCCCGCGGGCCGACAGGGTCGGCGCGGGCCCTCCGCCGCCGCCGCCGCCGCCCGCGGCCCTGGCCCCTGCGGTTGGGTCGGGCGTGTGCTCCTACAGGCCGCTTTTGGAGGAACGGTGAAACATATGGAAGAATATCTGGCCAGAAACGGTCCAGAAACAAGTTCCAGAAGCGGTCCAGGAGAAGGAGGAAGATGGGAAACTGTTCAAAGCTGGTCCAGAAGAGTACTCAAAAGATCGTCCCTGGAGCGTTCTTTTGCCAATCAGTGTTTGAAGTCTGCTCACGTGGAGCTTCCATCTGGCCTCAAACTCGGACGCATTTGAAGTGCCCACCTGCACGGGAATTCAGTGTCCTACGCACCCGCGGGTGTATGACTGCATTGTTGTTGTTGTTGTTGTTGAACATTATTAATTCTAAAGAATAATTATTGTTGGGCCCCCTGGTGCGCGCCCCCCCCGCCGCGCCTAGGCCGCAGCCACGTTTTCATCATTTTCGTGAGGAAGCCTCAGGTAATTCGAGGTGATCAAGATCCGGTTGTTTTGTTGTAATCCGTTTCCCCTTGCAAAAAACACTATAAAATGACATTTCTTGTTCTAATATAATCAAATTTCAAGAATCCCTTGCAAAAAATAAGGTAAAGTGGACATTCGCGCGCGCAAGACGAAATCCTTCAAAAAGCTTAGTGTTCGGAACGATTTTAACATAAAAACATCAAAAAAACCAATGGTTTCTCAACAAAAAAATGTCAAAATCTCATCCCGCGCGCTCTTGCGGATTCGTGGGAAAACCAACACTTTTTAAACATTTCTGTCAAACGGGCTTTTGCGAGCCACTTTTTCATGTGCTTCGAACTTCTCCAACAACGGTTGCGCACCTGCCAGGGCCATCATCCCTGTCAAATAATACCATGCGGGACACATTCGTTTTTTCTTCGCGCGCGCACGCCGAAATCTCCAAAAACCTTTGGGCTTCTTAAGAATTTTAGCACCGCGCATCATAAAATCACACGAATCGCACCGTAGGTCCTCGAAAAACAGCTGCACGACTTTTCAAAATTTCCACCCGCGCGCGCTGTCCGAATCCTAAAAAAAACAATGGTTTCCCAACATTTATGTTACATGAGCTCGCGCGAGCTACTTTCGCACGCTCTTGCAACGGGGTTCGCGCGCCTGCCAGGGGCCATAATCCCTTGCGGTTGCGCCATTGGTTGCGCCCTCGGCACGCCAGTGTAGTAGCCACGGTCGTCCGCAGGCCACGAAGTGAAGTGTCCGAACGTCATAGGGCGGGAAGCTGGGTGTTGGTGGTGGCGAAGAGTCGTGTGGATATTTGGTAGAGCTTGCACTGCCCCCCCACAAAGTGGGGGTATTGGCTGGCGTCGCATGAAAACCCTGGCACTGGTGAGAACACTGAGCGTTCGGGTAAAGTGATTGTTGTTGTTGTTGTTGTTGTTGTTGTTGTTGTTGTTGTTGTTGTTGTTGAACTCTCATTCTTGAAGAATAATTATTGTTGATCCCCCCCACCGGTGCACATTGATTTTTTCGATTGAAGTGCCACCCCCGGGGCTCGCACCTTGTTTTTCTCAAGGAAAGTCTTCCTGCTCAAACTGTGCCCCTGCCCCCCGGGCTACAACAACAACGGCTCCCGCCTGAGACTTCCTCGATTTTTACTCAGGACCCCCGCTCCCGCCTGAGACTTCCGCGCAATTTACTCAGGAAAGGCGCTCCCGTCTGAGACGTCCTCGCAATGTAATCAAGACCCCCGCTCCCGCCTGAGACTTCCGTGCAATTTACGTGGGAACGGCGCTCCCGCCTGAGACTTCTTCGAATTTTACTCAGGACCCCCGCTCCTGCCTGACATTTCCGCGCAATTGACTCATGAACGGCGCTCCCGCCTGAGACTTCCTCGCAATTTAGTGAGGACCCCCGCTCCCGCCTGAGACTTCCGTGCAATTTGCTCAGGAACGGCGTTCCCGCTTGAGACTTCCTCGCAACTTAGTCAGGGCCCCCGCTTCCGCCTGAGATTTCCTCACAATGTACTCAGGACTGCGCTCTCGCGTGCGACGTCCTCACAAATTATTCTGGAATTGCGTTTCGGCGCTCAGGAACCACGCACGCGCCAAAGACGCCTTCACAACGTGGTATCTTCCCTCTTCCTTCGTCCTTCCCCCTCCCCTTCCTCCCACTCTCCCTCGTTCTTCCCCTCCTCCTCTTGCAGGGCCCGCGCCAATTCCAATGGCGGGCAGAGAGATGTACGCCCCGAAGGATTGTCCGCCCGTTCCGGTTTGCCCGTACGTCTAAGCCCGCCGGCCCCAGCAAAGAGAAAGAATCCCCCCGAAAGGGGTGTGATCGAAGACGAAGAGGGCGGGTATCGAGGGTGTAGGGTATACGTGTTGAATGACTCGCGGGCAAAAAAGAGCGAACAAGCTTAAAATGTTTGTTATTTGTTGTAAGTGTTTGTGCTGCCTGCGGCTGCTGCTGCTGTTTGTTTGTTGTTGTTGTTGTTATTATTGTTGTTGTTGTTGTTGTTGTTGTTGTTGTTGTTGTTGTTGTTGTTGTTGTTGTTGTTGTTGTTGTTGTTGTTATTGTTGTCATTATTATTATTGTTGTTGTTGTTGTTGTTGTTGTTGTTGTTGTAGTTGTTGTTGTTGTTGTTGTTGTTGTTGTTGTTGTTGTTGTTGTTGTTGTTGTTGTTGTTGTTGTTGTTGTTGTAATTTTTGAACTCTCATTCCTGAAGAATGGTTGATCCCCCTTGTCGGGTGCACCTTGTTTTTTTCGATCGAAGTGCCCTTCCTGGGGCTCGCACCCTGTTTTTTTAGCAGGGAAAGTCTTGAGCGTCAAACTGTGTCGTTGGCCCCCGGTTTACAACAACAACGGCTCCCGCCGGAGACTTCCTCACAATTTAGCCAGGACCCCCGCTCCCGCCCGAGACTTCCTCGCGCTTTATTCAGGAATCGCGCTCTCGCTTGGGACTTGCTTAGAATTTATTCGCCCGGCGCTCTGGAGTCGCGCTCTCGCTGGAGACTTGCTTGCAATTGATTGAAGAATAGCAACCTCGCGTTGGAATTTCTTGCAATTTGCTCAAGCGTCGCGCTCCCAACACCCAGGCACCCAGGAGTCGCGCTCACGCTTAGGACCCCCTCACAGATTACACAGGAATCGGGATCTCGCTGCCTTCGTGGCCCCGTTGCAGCCCTTCGTGGCCCCCTCGCTTTGAATTTGGGCCCCGTTGCAGCCTTTCGTGGCCCCCTCGCTGCCCTTCGTGGCCCCGTTGCAGCCCCTTGTGGCCTCCTCGCTGCCCTTCGTGGCCCCGTTGCAGTCCTTCGTGGCCCCCTTGCTTTGTTTCGTGGCCCCGTTGCAGCCCTTCGTGGCCCCCTCGCTGCCCTTCGTGGCCCCGTCGCAGCCCTTCGTGGCCCCGTTGCAGCCCTTCGTGGCCCTCTCGCTGCCCTTCGTGGCCCCGTTGCATCCCTTCGTGGCCCCCTCGCTGACCTTCGTGGCCCCATATATGTATGCCCTTCGTGGCCCATGCTCGTTCGCGCCCGTGGTGGCCCCATATGCATATGTCCTAGGTGGCCCAGTTGCTAGCCTCAGTGGCCCCATCGTTGCCTTCCGTGGCCCCGCATTATCTGCCCTTCGTGGCCCTCGCTCGTTCGCGCTCTTCGTGGCCCCATACGCATTCCCTTCGTGTCCCCGCTGTTGCCCTTCGTGGACTTCGTGTCCTTGTGGCCCTGCTGTCGTTCTCCTTCGCTCTCGCTTTCGCTCTTCGCCGTCGTCGTCGCCGTCGTCGTCGTCGACGTCGTCGTCGTCGTCGTGGTCGGTCCCCTGTCCGTCCCTCTTGGGGTCGTGTCGACGGTCCGCGGCCGCCCCGCCGATCAGCGCTGCCGCTGGCCAGGCCGACGGTCCGCGGCCGCCCCGCCGCTTGCCGGGGCCCGGCCTGCATGGAAGAAATGTATACCCCCCAAAAGGGGTTCGATCGAAGACGAAAAGTGCGGGTATCGAGGGTTTGTGAAATTCGCGTTATTCGACACTCGAGCAGATGAGGCGAACAGGTCTTAAATTGTTGTTGTTGTTGCCTGTTGCTGCTGCTGCTGCCTGCGGCTGCTGTTGTTGTTGTTGTTTTTGATATTATTACTTCTAAAGAATAATTATTGTTGGGGCCCCTGGTGCACGACCCCCCCGCCGCGCCTAGGCCGCATCCACGTTTTCATCATTTTCGTGAGGAAGTCTCAGGCAAAACGGGTTGGTCCGGATCCGGTTGTGTTGTTACGATCGGTTTTCCCTTGCAAAAAATAAGCTAAAGTGGACATTTCTTGTTCTAACATAACCAAACTTCAAGAATCCCTTGCAAAAAATAAGGTAAAGTGGACATTCGCGCGCGCACGACGAAATCCTTCCAAAAGCTTAGTGTTCGGAACGATTTTAACATAAAAACATTAAAAAACCAATGGTTTTTCAACAAAAAAATGTCAAAATCTCATCCCGCGCGCTCTTGCGGATTCGTAGGAAACCCAACACTTTTTTAACATTTCTGTCAAACGGGCTTTTGCGAGCAACTTTTTCGAACTTCTGCGACAACGGTTGCGCACCTGCTAGGGCCATCATCCCTGTCAAATAATACCATGCGGGACACATTCGTTTTTTCTTCGCGCGCGCACGCCGTCGTCGTCGGCCGCGGGGCCCTGAATAGTAGCCACGGTCGTCCGCATGCCACGAAGTGAAGTGTCCGAACGTCATAGGGCGGGAAGCTGGGTGTGTGGTGGCGAAGAGTCGTATGGAAATTTGGTAGAGCTTGAACCGGCCCCCCCACAAAGTGGGGGTATTGCCCGCCTCCTATGAAAACCCTGGCACTGGTGAGAACGGTGTGTCCCCGCGTGCTAGTAATTGTTGTTGTTGTTGTTGTTGTTGTTGTTGTTGTTGTTGTTGTTGTTGTTGAATTCTCATTTCTGAAAAATAATTATTGTTGATCCCCCCTGTCAGGTGCCCACTTGTTTTTTTCAATTGAAGTGCTTCCTCCGGGGCTCGCACCCTGTTTTTTGACAGGGAAAGCCTTGCGGATCAGATTGCGTTGTTGGGCCCCGGACTACAACAACAACGGCTCCCGCTTGAGACTTCCTCGCGATTTACTCAGGACCCCCGCTCCCGCCTGAGACTTCCTCAGAATTTACTCCGGAAAGGCGCTCCCGCTTTAGACTTTTTCGCATTTTACAAAAAAACGGCGCTCCCGCTTGAGACTTCCGTAATCAGGACCCCTGCTCCCGCCCGAGATTTCTTCATAATTTACTCAGGAATGGCGCTTTCGCTTAGTACTTCTCGCAATTTATTGCAGCATCGCGTTCTCGACGCTCAGGAACCACGCTCGCGCCAAGGACGCCCTCGCAATTTACTTAGGAATCGCGCTCTCGCTTAATACTTCGTCGCAATTTACACAAAAATACCGTTTGAATGTCCCGCCCGCCCGACCCGCCCGCCAGGGTCCGCCCGCCCGACCGGCGCTCCCGCCTGAGACGTCCGACAATGTACTCGGGACCCCCGCTCCCGCCCAACTCTTCCTTGAGGAATACGCCCTCGCCTAGGACTTCCTCGAACGTTCACGCTCTTACCCTCCTGCCCTTTCCTCCCCATCCAACCTCCCTCCTCCCCCCCCTCTCCCTCATATCCACCCTCCTCCTTCCTCTTCCTCTACCCCCTCACCCTCCTCCCATAACACTCCTCCCTCCTCTCTTCGCCCTCCCCTCGCCAGCCTCCTCGCCCCCTCTCTCCTGGCGTGTTCCCCTTTAGCCTCGTCCCTCCCCCTCCCTTCCTCCCACTCTCCCTCGTTCTCCCCCTTC
Organism: Prorocentrum cordatum; assembly: GCA_963575745.1. Classification (NCBI taxonomy): domain Eukaryota; class Dinophyceae; order Prorocentrales; family Prorocentraceae; genus Prorocentrum; species Prorocentrum cordatum. Next base: position 53,517 of record CAUYUJ010018249.1, on the reverse strand, counting down.
CTCTGCCCGCGCTAATTCCAATGGTGGGCAAAGAGATGCGTGCCCCATCCTCCGAATAATCCCGCCCGTTCACGCCCGCTTGTGCAAGCCCGCCCGCCCCCGCAAAAATCCCCCCAAAAGGGGGTATGCTCGAAGACGAAGGGGGCGGGTATCGAGGGCGTGGGTATACACGTTGCATGGCACGCGGGCAAGTAAGAGCGAACAGTCTTAAAATGATTGTTGTTGTTGTTGTTGTTGTTGTTGTTGTTGTTGTTGTTGTTGTTGTTGTTGTTGTTGTTGTTGTTGTTGAACATTATTCTTCTAAAGAATAATTATTGTTGGGGCCCCTGGTGCATGGCCCCCCCGCCGCGCCTAGGCCGCAGCCACGTTTTCATAATTTTCGTGAGGAAGTCTCAGGCAAACGGGTTGGTCCGGACCGGTTGTTTTTGTACGGCCCGCTTTCCCCTTGCAAAAAATTAAGCTAAAAAATAAGCTAACGTGGGCATTTCTTGTTCTAACATAAACCAAAACTTTCAAGAATCCCTTGCAAAAATAAGGTAAAGTGGACATTCGCGCGCGCAGCCGAAATCCTTCCAAAACTTAGTTTTCGTAGCGATTTTAAAACATAAAAACATCAAAAAAAAAAAAAAAACCTTGTTTTTTTTTTGTTTTTTGTTTTTTTTTTTTGTGTCAAAAGTTCATCCCCGCGCTCTTGCGGATTCGAAGGAAACCCAACACTTTTTAATCATTTCTGTCAAACGGCTTTTGCGAGCAACTTTTTCGAACTTCTGCAACAACGGCTGCGCACCTGCCAGGGCCATCATCCCTGTCAAATAATACCATGCGGGACACATTCGTTTTTTCTTCGCGCGCGCACGCCGTCGTCGTCGGCCGCGGGGCCCTGAATAGTAGGCACGGTCGTCCGCATGCCACGAAGTGAAGTGTCCGAACGTCATAGGGCGGGAAGCTGGGTGTGGGTGGTGGCGAAGAGTCGTTTGGAAATGTGGTAGAGCTTGAACCGGCCCCCCCACAAAGTGGGGGTATTGCCCGCCTCCTATGAAACCCTGGCACTGGTGAGAACGGAGTGTCCCCACGTGCTAGTAATTGTTGTTGTTGTTGTTGTTGTTGTTGTTGTTGTTGTTGTTGTTGCTGTTGTTGTTGTTGTTGTTGTTGTTGTTGTTGTTGTTGTTGTTGTTGTTGTTGTTGTTGTTGTTGTTGTTGGGGGGGGGGGGGCACATGATGGGGGGCCCGGGATGGGAGGCATTGCTTAAGTGAGGGGCGTCGGGCATCTTGTCCTGGGGGAGCCGTGCACCTTCCGTGCCCCTTTTGTGCCCCGGTGGTGCCCCTTTCAAGAGCACAAGCCCAGAGATCCGATGTTCAGATTTTTTCAATTCGGGGTCCCCCGAAGTTCATGGTTCGGGTTCTCGAGGTTCGGGGTTGTCGGGCGTCTTCGTCGGTTCTCGGCGGTTTGGCCAGCCTCGGGGTGCTTGCCAGCAGCTGCGCCTCACCGAGGGCGTTCCAGGCTGAAGTCGGGCCTGCCCTTCTACAGGAGGACAGTTCAGATCTACTTTAAAAAATAGTCGGGGGACATTTTTTCATCAATGTTGGACTATATTTCAGAATTTGTAGTGTATTTTTGATGTTTCGTCCGGAATCCGTCTGTGACACGCCCGACCTAATTCCAGGGGTGCCCGGATCGTCCCGAACGGCTGCCGGAGACCCGAGTTACAGTCAACCCGCATAGTAAGGATGGGCAACGTTCCCAAGCGTACCCTTGCATCCTTGCCTCCTCGGCCCATCCTTTGCCGCTTTCGCCGGCCGCGGCCCGCTCGAAAAGCTTCGAAATGAGCGTCCAAGGCCCTTGCATCCTTATCGCGCATCCTTACTATACGGGTTGACTGTATGACCAGAAGACCAAATTCGGCGGCGCGCCCGCGGGGGGGGGAAGTGCGAAGGAGAAGGCCTTTCAAGAGGCTCGGAGGTCCCGTGGCCTTCTCTGAGAAGTTGTCTGCGCCTTCCCCGAAGGCAGACAAGAACAACTTCTCGGAAGGCGCGAGGGCTTCTGAGGAGTCCCGCCGCCTTCTGAGAAGGCCCTGTCCTTCTCATTTCCCCCCTTCGCTCGCCGCCAAGCATAGCAAGGATGAGCGACGTTCGAAGGTTACGCCTGCATCCTTGCCCCTTCGGCCCATCCTCGGCGACTCGCCGGCAAACCCTGGTCGAAAAGCGTCGACTTGGCCTTCAGGGCCCGTGCACCGTTGCCGCGCACCCTCATTATGCGTTTGGATTGTAGCCCATGGGCGGGCATTATTCGTCTTCGCCTGGGAGCCTCGCCGAAGACATGGACCATCGGCGCCCCTGCAGACATGTATTGCGCTCCTCTGGGCTACTGGCCCCCATCGTCGCCCCCAACAGCTGGCCTCCGCTAGAGCGAGAACATAATGTCATGATGCGATGAGCTCATGGTGCGTATCAGAAGAGGACCAGGCACCGATGTTCGCGACCCTTCTTCTTCTTCTTCTTCTTCTTCTTCTTCCGTTTCGGCCTCTTCGGGCCTCCTGGGAGGCTCTCGTCGCCACCGCTGCATCGCCCCGAAACTCTGCTGCGGACGCATCTTGGGAGAGGCCTGGCGAGCAGCGGTGGACGTTCCGAGCGCTTCTGCGGCCGACCGGATGTCACCGACTGGGCTGCCCGGACGCTCGCCCGGCGACTCGGGGCCCTCTCGGACCGCCTGGTCACCCGTCTCTCGCCCGGCGACTCTGCGGCCCCTCGGCACCCGTCCTTCAGGAGGGAAAAAACACACACACAATTTATTTGTGTGTATTTATTTGTGTGTCCCAGGGCCCCTTCCGTCCTGGCCGGTCTCGGGGCCCTCTTTTTGGTGCCCGAGCCCGGAGAAGGCACGCGACCGCATGCAGGAAGCCCCGGGAGGCTCGAGAGCACTCGGGGTCCAGGCCCTCGAGGAGTCTCCTCAGGATGGAGGGCTGGGGCCCCAGGGGACGGAGCAGGGGCCCGAGGAGAGACGCTCCAGCTCGTGTGCCCCGAGGGCCGGTGGCGGACCCGGGATCCCGGGAGTTTCCGCGAGGAGCTGCGCAGCGAGGACCTCTTCTCCTTTTTTGTGTGGCTCCCCGCGGTCTCACAGGTTCCCCACGTTCGCCGACCGCGTTCCACTACTCGCAAAGTGCCTACTCGCAAGCGCCCGACAAAGACACACGTCTGCCTTCATGTAATTTATCGTAGATCCCCCGCGGGGGATCCGGGCCACTTGCGAGTAGTGACGACTTTGCGAGTAGTGGAACGACGACGACGACGACGACGCCGACGACGACGACGACGACGACGACGACGACGACGACGCCGACGACGACGACGACGACGACGACGACGACGACGACGACGACGACGCCGACGACGACGACGACGACGACGACGACGCCGACGACGACGACGACGACGACGACGCCGACCGCGCTCGTCCACGCGTGTCCTCCCCGTGGGGCCCGCCGCTGCCTCGCGCAGCGGCAGCGGCCCCCCCCCGCCCCTGCCGACGCGTGGCTTTGGTCCGCGCGGGCAGGCCCGTGGAGAGAGCCGGGCCGGGCCGCGGGGGCGTGCCGGCGCCGGCGCGTGGGAGCACCTTTGTGGAGTCGGGGGCGGAAATGAGGGGGGTGATGACTAGGGGGGGGTGGATATCATGGCGGGGGCCATGATTTTTCCCAGCTTTCATGGCGCCTCTTCTTATTTCACTACGTCCCTGGCCCCCCCGCTGGGCCGCGCACGTGCCGCCAGTCATGATTTGCACCCCCCCCTCTTGGACACCCCCCTCTTGGCCGCTCCCGATGTGCCTTTGCAGGAGGAATACCGTCGGGGCGTTGACCTAAGGAACCCAAATAAGGAACGAGGCCCTTTGATCCCATACATTAAGCTTCGATTTCCCGTGGAGAACCGCCGGAGCACCCGAGGCAAGCTGTAAACAGATCAAGGAACACCGAGCCCCTCCCCAACGCAAAAGGGTTCCGTCTTCAGCGCCCCGACTGTATGTTCAAAGATAGTCAACAAAATAGTCTGGGGGCCATTTCTTGTTTTTTGTTGACTTTTTTTTGAGCCTGGGCCGCGGGGGCGTGCCAGCGTCGGCGCGTGGGAGCACCTGGTTGAGTCGGGCCCGTCCCTCTGCAGGAGGAATATGTTCAAAGGTAGTCAACGAAATAGTCTTGGGGCTATTTCTTGATTGTTTCTGTTGACTGTTTTGGGATATTTTTTGAGCCTGGGCCGCGGGGGCGTGCCAGAGCAGGCGCGTGGGAGCACCTAGTTGAGTCGGGCCCGTCCCTCTACAGTTATGGAGGACGATCAATGGAGAGGAAGCGTGTTGCCAAATCATTTCCAGATGTCTAAAACATGTGTTGCACATGTTTGAAACATGTTTTAAATATGTAAAAACATGTTTTAGACATGTTTGGAACATTTTTCCTACATTGTAAGCACATTCTAAATTTAATGATAGGACTGTTAGGGTGTCCATTGTCGTGGCACCCACAACTCTACAGGAGGAATATTCAAAGATGGTCAGCGAGATCGTCTGGGGGCTATTTTTTTTTTTTTTTTTTTTGCTATTTTGGGATATTTTTTGAGTATCTTTCATTTGTCGCCCAAAATCCGCCTGTAGGGGGACACGCCCGACCTAAGAGTACCTGGTCGGGACCCGCACGCTGGAGGGCAAGCATCTTGCCATAGGGGAACGAACAATGACATAAGCGTAAAAACCTCGGAGGTCCGCACGGGTTTCTCGGATCCGCGCCGACCCCCCTGGCGGCGCCTTTGGCGCCGCCCCTGACGCGCTCCGCGCGCCAGGGAGGGGGGTCCAGCGCCGATCCGAGAAATCCGCGCGGACCTCCGAGGCTTTTATGGTTTTGCCATTTTTCGTTCCTCTATGCTGTGTGCAAGCAGGCGTACCTGGAGATCGTGAAGAGGCTTCTGGAGGTTTCCCGTGGGCCTGCCGCCATGGGCACATGATGTAAAAGGCTAGGTAATTACACGGAATTTGTATATACCCTCCTGTCTGGGAATTTGTTTGTACTCTCGTGTCTGTATATCTTTTTGAAACGGGCCCCTTCGTCAGTCGGGGGGCCACGCGCAGGAACGTTGTCTTCGGGCCGCGCTTCTACGCTCCAACAGGCCTTAAGGAGCATCATTCCGGCGAGGCCATCTCGAGACCATTTTTTCATCCACCCAAGGGATAACGCATGTTCCCCCCCCTTCCCCTTTCCCCCCCGCTAGCGGTAACGCCCCGGCCCCGATCCAGCGCGAGATCCCGGGCAGCCTAGGGTCTGTTGTGCACGCGGGCGTGCACTATGGTGCACGCAGGAGATGTTTTTTTTGGGGTCGGCGATAACCGGGGTTATCTCAGGAGGGAAAAAAACACAGACACAATCAAGTGTCGATCCCCAGGAAAATATGGGAAGATATGGGAAGTGGGGGGGAAGACACAAACCCAGAATACATGGGAAAATATGGGGAATCTTTTTATTATTACGAAGGCCTTACGGCCGTTGCCGCCGACCCTGAAGATGACGAAAGACAACACGAGGGGGGGGGCAGGAGGAGGAGGAGGAGGAGGAGGAGGAGGAGGAGGAGGCGGAAGGGAGTAGGAGGAGGAAGGGTGAAGGGGGAGGAGGAGGAGGCCTTATGGATGTTGGTTGGGATCTCGTGGTTGACCTCTCGGGGGCGTCTGGAAGGCAACTTGAAGCCTCTTGGGGGCCGTTGTGGGGCCTCTTTTGGGGCCTCTTTTGGGCCTCTTGGGGCTTCCGGAGGCCGTCTTCGGCGCATCTTGGGGGCGTCTTGGCGCCGCTCGGGGGCTTCTTGGGGCCTTTTGGGGGCCTCTTGGGGCTTCCCGGGGGCCTCTTAGGGCGGAAGTCTCGAATTCTCGGTTCCTCGTCCCCCTCTTGGCCGTTTCTTGGGCCCGTCTTGGGGCCCTATTGGGCCGTCTTGGGCGCCTCTTAGGCTGTCCTGGGGCCTTCTTGGGCCGTCTTGGGGCCCTCTTGTAGGCCTCGTGGGGCGCTCTTGGGGGCCTCTTGGGGGCCTCTTGGGCCGTCTTGGAGTGTCGGAAAGCCGAAAAGGCGAGAAGGCCAAATTCATTCAAAAACCGATGTAAAATTGACGATTTTGGCGCCTGGGGCCCTCTTGGGTGTGCTCTTGGGGCTCTCTTGGAGCGTCTTGAGGGCCTCTTGGGCCGTCTTCGGGCCGTCTTGGGCGTCTTGGGGCCATCGTTCGTCGAGTCGAGGCCCTCTAGTACCCTTTTGGGGGTGTCTTCTGTCGCTCTTCGGAAGTGGGGGGGAAGACACAAACCCAGAAGAAAACATGGGAAAATATGGGGAATCTTTTTATTTGTGTGTATTTATTTGTGTGTTTGTGGGCCCCTTCATTATCGGGCTCGCCCCCCCCCCTCCCGCCCCAGGATGACCTGACCTGGCCGGTTGTGCAGGTCCAGGGGGTGGCGCAGGGAGCTTGCAGGGAACGCTGTGTTCAACGGCGCGGTGGTGTTCGCCACAGCATGCTTGTGTTTCGATGCACGTTGGCGAGACGTTGGGGCTTGGAGCGGCATGAGGAGACGACGACGACGACGATGACGACAACGACGACGACGACGACGACGACGACGACGACGACGACGACAGACGACAGACGACAGACGACAGACGGCAGACGACAGACGACGACAGACGACGAAAGATGGCGATAGACGACGACGAACGACGGCGACGACACCGACGACCCACGACGACCGGCGTCGTCCATAGGCATCTGGACGTGCACGTGAGCAGCGCGTACACAGGCCTTGCGTTGTGCACAGGCAGCGAGTCGATTTTGTGCGCGCATTTTCTGCTATTGCAGCAAGGTCTGCTGTGTATGCAGGCGTTGTGGTGCACGCAAGCATAGGTGCACGTAGGTCGCGCGGCGCACGCGGGCACCGTGATGCACCCAGGCAATATGGTAAAGACAGGCTTTGTGGTGTGTGCAACTGCTGCTGCAACATCAGTTATCATGCACGCAGGCATCCCAGGCATGGTGGTGTACAGGAGCACTGCGGTGCATTGTCATTGCGGTGTGCCACACCTTGAGGTACACACAGGCGCTGCGGTGTACACATCCGCTGCTGTGCACACATTCGCTATGGTGTACACAGGCGTTGTGGGCCCAACAGACGGGACCGTTCCCTGCGCAAGGAAAATCAATAATTACAAATAGCTTACATATTGGATTTCATACGTTTAGATTCCCCAAGATTTTCTGGGGTTCGGCCCCTGGAAGTGTACGCAGTTCTGTGGTGCACGCACGCAGTTTGGCGCACCGGAGCTGTGATGCACGAGTATGGTGCTGAAGCAGCAACCGTGGTGCACATAGGCGTCGTCGTGTTCACGGGCAGCATGTGTGTGTGTGTGTGTGTGTGTGTGTCTGTGTGTGGTGTACACAGGCGCTGCGGTGCGCACGGGTGTTGAGGTGTACAAAGGCATTGTGGTGTACACAGGCATTGTTGTGTAGACAGGCGCTGCGGTGTACACAAGCAGCTGTGGTGTGAAAAAGCGTCGTGGCGCACGCTGGACAGGCGTTGTGGTGTACACAAAAATGGTCGGCCAAAAACGGGGGTACCGCACCCTGGGCCAGAAAAATCAAAAGTCACATTTATCTTACATATAAAACTTGATATGCTCGGGCCCGCGGCAATTTTCCGGCGGGACCTTGGAGGTGCACGGAAGCGCTGTGGTGCAAATGTTTGCCATGCGTTGTGGTGCACGCGGCTCCTGTGGTGTGCACAAGCACCGCAGTGTGCACAGGCGCTGTGGTGCACACGGGTGTTGTCTACACAGGCATCGTGGTGTACACAGGCACTTTTGTCTAGACAGGCGATGCGGTGCACACAAGCAGCTATGGTGTACAAATGCGTCTTGGCGCACGCTAGACGGGCACCGTGGCACACGCTAGACAGGCGCTGTGGTGTACACAAACATGGTCGGCCACAAACGGGGGGACCGTACCCCATGCCAGAAAAATCAATAATCACAAATAAGTTACATGTTGAATGTGATACGTTCGGGCCCCCGACGATTTTCCAGAGCTTGGCCCCGTCGGTATTGCCTTCAGGCGTACACTAACTTTGCGGTGTGCGCAGGTGCTGTGGTGCACAGGGGTTGCTGAAACAGCAGCTGTGGTGCACGCAGGCGCCGTGGCGTGCGCAGATCGCGCGATGTACAAAGGCGTCGTGGTGCACGTGGTTTGTTATGGTATAAACACTCGCCGTGGTGTACACATACGATTTCTGTAGCAACCCTGGTGCACAAAGGCATTGTACAGAGCCCGTGCTGTGTGCACAGGCGCTGTGGGCTTGGGCGGCGACGACGACGACGACGTCGACGACGACGACGACGACGGCGGAGGCGGCGCGCCTCAAGGGGTGCGCGCCGCGGCCCCAGTTACTGTTACCCCCCCCCAAGCCCCCCCCCCCAGGTAACATGCGTTATCCCCCCAAAACAAAACAATTGTCTCCTCGAGGGCTTTCGTCGTAGTCGACGTAGTTATTTATTCTTAGGTTTCCAAATGTGCCACTAGTAACCTTTTATTTCTGCTTGGGTTTCTCTCGCCCGTCCGCTCGCCCATCCGCTCGCGTGCTGCCGGTCGCCCTGCTCGACTTGTCGCCGGCCAGTCCTGCCTGTTGCCGGCCAGCTCCTGCGCAGCGGGCCGAGGCAGCCTCTTCCAGGCGTGCCGCAGCCTCACGGGAGGGCGGCCCACGGGCAGGCAGGCTTTGGCGGCAGGCCAGGCGGAGGCTTCCCGGACCCCGGGATCTGGGCGTTTGCATGAAGTCGGGCATGTCCCTCTAGAGGAGGAATGTCCAAAAAACAATCAAAAAATAGTCAGAGGACGACTTTCCTACCATGTTTCATTATTTTTGGAGTGTTTTTTTGGATCTTTCTTAATTTTTCTTCCAAATCGGCTTGTAGGGGGGGACATGCCCGACCTAACGATTGTGTTCTCACAGCGGAAGTTGTTCGCCTGCTTCGAGCCCCCCCGGGGCCCCCGCAGAGGGGTCCTCTCAGCCCGGGGCTCTGGCCGTGGCTCTTCTCGCGCTGCTGCGCTGCTTTTTTCGGCGTCGGCTCTCGTGGGGCATCTCCGAACCCTCGTGGGCTGCTCGGGGCCTCGCCGCCGCGGCCGGATTCCCCTCGAACTTTTAGCCCCCCTCCCCCAGCTCCCCCTCCGCCTGCTCCCCCTCCTCCTCCTCCTCCTCCTTCCTCCTCCTCCTCCTCCCCTCCTCCCTCCTCCCTGCCCTCTTCCTCCTCCTCCTCCTCCTCCCTCCTCCTCCTGCTTCCTCCTCTTCCTCCTCTCCCTCCTCATCCTCCTCCTCCTTCCTCCTCCTCC
>CAUYUJ010018249.1:23335-39039 GCA_963575745.1 Prorocentrum cordatum | reverse complement strand
CTCCTTCTCCTCCTCCTCCTTCCCCTTGCTCCTCCACCTCGTCCTTGTTCTGCCTCCCACGCCCGACCTATGCCTTCGCGAGTATTTTAACACGCTCGCTCCCACGACCGGGAGCGGCACGACTGCTGCGCGGCATCGCCCGTGCTCTGGGCAGCGACTCGCGAGAAACAAACGAGGGGCGGGGACGGACCGAGCGCCACGAGCGACGGGCAGCTCGATGGTTCGCAGAGGGCGGCTGGCCCAGGGTGGGCGTCGACCCAACGTGCTTGTACTATGTGCGCGTCGTCCTCCTCATCCTCCTCCTCCTCCTTTTCCCCCCTTTCCTCCTCCTCCTCCTCCTCCTCCTTTCCCCCTTTCCTCCTCCTCCTCCTCCTTCTCCTCCCCTCCTCCTCCTCCTCCTCCTCCTCCTCCTCCTCCTCCTCCTCCCCAGGGGCGCCGCGCGCACCGAGAACTCTTGTAACATACAGGCGTCGTGGCGGGCGCTTTCCGGCCACACACCGCTCGGGAAGCGATGCACTGCAAGGTGGGCGTACCGTGTGCTCGGGTCGGACGCGCGCCACCAAGGGTGGACACATCGTACTCGCACGTCTCTGCGCGTCCCACGGGCTGGGGCCAGGGAGCGAGTCCAGCTTGAGGCTGACCTGTCCTTCCTTCGGGGGTCATCCTTCTCCTCCTCCTCCTCCTCCTCCTCCCTCCTTCCGCCCCACCTGTACGTCGAGACGGGGCCAGGCAGAAGAGGGGAGCTCGGGGGGGAGGTCGACGCAGGCAGCCAGCCAATGTCGAAGCAAGGATTTGGCCACACTTCTGCGATGCCAGTATGCCGCTGTCATGTAAAATACCTGACCTGTTCACGAAGCGGCGTGAGCAAATCGGGAGGGGAGTGGAGGCGGGAGGTGGAGGGGATAGATGGGCCTACTCCACAGATCGCGGAAGGAGATGCAGGGAGGGTTAGCACCGACATGAAGCCATTTGAAGCCGTTTGAGAGCGTCCATCCCATCACCAGGAGGACGCTGTCAGAGTCCTTGAGGAAGGGGGATTCTAGGGACGGGAGGGAGTTTCAGAAGTAGGGGGAGTGGGAGCGAATCCTTCTTCTCTCCTCTCACTTTATTTCCCATCGTCTCCTCGCCTCAATTCCTTTTTTTTTTTTTTTTTTTCTCTGTCTCTCTCTCTCTGTTTATCCTTCTCTCTCTCTCTCCCTCTCTCTTATTGACATGTACGCTTTCTTTGCGAGTGCTGTTCCCCCCCCTCTCTCTATCCTGACGACGTCCCAACATACACCCGACCTGTCGCCCAGCCTGTCGCGTGTTTCCGCGCGCAGGATCTCGAGCAGGATTTCGATGCTCGTTTTGGGGACCTTCTTGGGGCCCACCTAACGGATCTGTTCGACTCATGCTCGTTTCAAGTTCGACTCAGGTTCGACTCAGATTCGACTCAGATTCGACTCAGATTCGACTCAGGTTCGACTCAGGTTCGACGCATGTTCGACTCAGGCTGCGACTCAGGTTCGACGCAGCTTCGACGCACGAGTGGAGCGAGTGGCTCAGAGGAGGAGGAGGAAGAAGGAGGAGGAGGAGGAGGATCTGGCTCGTGAATCTCGTAGGTGCCAGGCCCACCCCTGGGGAGGGGCGGGTGTTCCAGGGGGTGGGGGAACAACCCCCTCACCAGGGTGGGCGAGCCCCGCTCTAGGGGCTTCGGTGCGGCAGCCTGGTGGGCCAGGCCCATGCCCCCGTCTGACCACAGTGGGGAGGGGGCGGGGGAGAGGGCCCGCGAAGGTGACGGGGAAAAAGGGTCGCATGGGGCAAGGCGGGGCGTGAGGGGCGGCCTCGCCACCGCCGACAGTTGCTCCCTCCTGGGCCCGCGCCGACCTGCGCGAACCCCTCCCCTCCCCCAGGCGCCCCCGCCTGCGCGGTCCTTGGCCGAGTTCCGGCCGAACTCGGCCACGCCGGCCGCGGGCGGGGGTTCCCCCTTGGCCCCTCGCCGACCAACGAGACTCCCCTCAGTCCGCCTGGCCCCCTCGCCCGTGGGGTCCCTGGCCGAGTTCCGGCCGAGCTCGGCCGCGCCAGCGGGGGTCCCACCCCGGCTCCCAGCCAACCTGCAAGAGTCTCACCACTTCCCCCGGCGCCGACCCAGGCGCGGCCCGTGGCCGAAGTTCGGCCGAGCACGCCAGGCGCAGGCGGACCCCCCCCCACGCGCTGCCGACCGCCGCTGCGCCCGGGAAAGGGCGCCCCTCATCCCCGCCTGCCCCCGCCAACCTTCGAACATCGGCGAGCCCCCGCCTCCCCTTGGACACCGGCCGCGCAGCCTATGCTTCTGCCCAGCCCAGGGACGCGAGCCAGGGCGGCAGCGAGGGGGAAGGGCCGCCAAGCAGAGGAGAGCGACGTCGCCCGCGTGTCGCCAGCGACGCGCGGGCGGTGGCAGCGTGCGGACGGCGGCGGGGCGGCGGGGCGGCGGCGGCGGGACAGTGAGGTGCTAGCTCCATTTTGCCCAAAGCCAGCGCTCCCTCCCACGCGAGGTACGCCGCGAGGGATGGCACCGCCTGCGCGCGCGCGCTGAGCGCCCGGCCCAAGCCAGGGCCCGCGCGCCCGCGTGATTCCCCTTCCAGCAGCCCTAATGCGGGCCCCGACAAGCACCCAGTCTGCTGCGCGCGGCGCCCGACCTGGCCCATGCCAAGATACGTCCGCAGTCCCACTTAGGCACCAGGGCGCGCACAGGAGAGATCTGCACGAACAAATTCGGTCGGCCGCGCCTGCTAGTACGACGCCCAGCGCCGCCTCGCCCCGTCCGCCTGTCGCCCTGAGGGCGGGGTCGCCTGCGCCGACGCGGCGGCGGCCTGGGTGCGGTGGGGCCAGGCCGCGATCGGGGCCAGTTGCGGGAGGGCGATGCCCGCGGCGCCCGCCGCGGGCGTGACTTGGTGGATCTCGCCGAACGCCCAGATCCAGTCGGCGGCGATCTCCAGGAGTGCGTCCTTGACCGTTTTGATGCACGCCCTGGCGCTGCTCGCGGCCCAGGGGCCGTCGTGACCTCGCGCGGCGGGGCGGCGCCCGCGCGCGCGCGGAGGACGTGGGGGCACCCGTCCCCCGCTGCATTCAGCGTTCCACGGCTGGGGGCCCGGCCGGTGCCCCCCCCTCCCTGCCGCGGATGGCGGTCCATCGCCTGCGCCAACTGATGGAGGTCGCGCGCGCGGGCGCCCGCCTCGTCCGCGGCGCTGAGGGGCTGGGCCCCGCCCGGGCCAGCGGGGGCGCATCCGGGGCCGGCGGCCCCGCCCGCTCCGCCGCAGCGCGGGCCGCCCCCCCCCGAGCGCCTCGGCAAGGGCCGCGGGCGCTGCGGGCGGGGGGCGGCGCCGCCCCCCGCCCGCCCCCTGCGCGGGCGCCGCTCTTGGCGCCCCCCCTTGGGCGCCCGGGCGAGCCCGCGCGGCGGGGGCGAGAGGCCCGCTGCCTGGTCGGGCGCGTCGAGGGCGGCGTGGGCCTTGCCAGGGCCTGCGGGCGGTCTGGGGGGGCCATCTTCACGATGGCGCCCAGGTGTCTTCCGCAGGCCGGCGGCCAGGTCTTCGACGGGGCGCGGGTTCACGTTTGCCTCGTCGCTCCCGCGGGGAGGGGGGGCGCGCTTCGGCGGCCAGGGAGTCGCCATCTGCCCGCTGGGGTGGGTGACTTCGTCAAGGACGTTCAGAAGCTCCTGAGCATTGAGCATGTCGTCGGCATGGCCCTTGAAACTCCCCTTCGAGAGCGTCCGGAGCACCCCCCCGCCTGCGCGGCCGCGCAGCTCGCTGATCTTCATGTGGCATTGGAGGCTTTTGGCTGAGCAGCAGGCGCGCCGCCTTTTGTTGTTGATGGTGATAATGCTGCTGATTATGCTGACGGTGATATATATATATATATATATATATATATATATAGTCCTCTTCCTATATTTTTATAAGCCCGGGCGGGGGGGAAACCCGTCCCCCTCCCCAAACCGGACTCCCGGGATCTGGGGTTTTGATACCCTCCGGACGGGCCTCGAAGCGGCCCCCCGGGCCTCGCAGGGCGTTTTGCCAAGCCTTCCCAGCACACCTATAGGGCGATCAGGGGGGTCATTGGAGACGTCCCAAAGATCCCCAAGACAGCACAAGAGCGCTCCAAGAGTGACCGACGTGACCTCAAGATGGCCCAAGAGGCCTCCAGGACGGCCCCAAAGAGGCCTCCAAGAGCATTCCCAAGAAGGCCCCAATGGGCAAGATTTTCTGTTGGTTTTTGGTGATTTTGGGGTTATCCTCTTTTCGGTTTCCCGACTCTCCAAGACGGCGGTCTTCTGGGCGTCCGAAGCCGCCTGGGAGGTTCCAAAATCGCCCCACAACAATCCGAAAGGGCTTCCAGGCAGTCCAAGAGAGCCCCAAAACAGCACAACATGGGTCCAAGATGGCCCTCAGAGAGCCCCATGGCGGCCCAAGATTGCCCCAAGACACCCTCCGAAGCATTCCAAATCGTGACCTGGTCGTTCAGGGAGACCGCGGTTGGAGGCAGGGTGGCCCGGAGAAACCCCCAGAGGCCCCCAGAATACGCCCAGGAGGCCTCCAGAAGGCCTGAAGAAAGCCTGAAACAACTTTTGTAAGGCCCCCAGAGGCTCTCCAAGGAGGAACCTCCGCGAAAAAGAGCTGAGGAGGATGGGGGGAATTCGCAGGGTATTGCGAAATTGAGGAAAAAGAAGCATGGAGGAAGGAAAACTAATAACATGATTATAGCGGCGATGCCGGAAAAGGCAACAGGGAGTTATCGCTAAATTATCGGCTTGACCTTCCTGCTATTCCGCCTGCGCACCAAACTTCAAGGACCAAGGTGCATGGCGCGAAGCGCCACTGCAGTCTTGTATGTGTATATATACACCGGGGAACGGGACCTGGGGCCGCCAGATTGGTGCCTCGGACCCCATGGGGGCTCCCGGGGGCCCGAACCTCTACCACACATGTGGAGCCCGGGGCCCGGGCCGCCTCTGAGAGGGTTGAAATCGCCGTCGGGAACCCTCAGACAGCCGTCCCGGCAGCCCTGGACGGTCTCGAGACGTTCCCCAGACCGCCTCGTGGCGTCTCCATCCGCCCACGATACGTTCTAAACTACCCAGGAAGCCCCCCCAAGACGTCCCAAGACGCTTCAAGATGCCGCCCTAGAGCGGCCCGAGAGGCCCAAATCGTTGATTTCCATATATATATATATAGATATATATTATATGTATGTATGTATGTATGTATGTATGTATGTATGTATGTATGTATGTATGTATGTATGTATGTATGTATGAATGAATGAATGTATGAATGTATGAATGTATGTATGTATGTATGTATGTATGTATGTATGCATGTATGTATGTATGTATGTATGTATGTATGTATGTACATATGCATGTAGGTATGTATACAGGTAGGTATGTAGGTATGTATGTATGTATGCATGTATGTATGTGTGTATGTATGTATGTTTTTATGTATGTATGTATGTATGTATGTATATATATATGTATGTATGTATATATATTTATATCGATATCTATATATGTATATATATATATCTATCTATCTATATATCTATATCTATATCTATATCTATATATATATATCTATCTATATATATATATCTATATCTATATCTATATCTATATCTATATCTATATCTATATACATATCTATCTATCTATCTATCTGTCTGTCTGTCTATCTATCTATCTATATATCTATCTATCTATCTATCTATCTATCTATCTATCTATCTATCTATCTATCTATCTATCTATCTATCTATCTATCTAACAAATATTTATTGTTTATAAACATACAAATGCTTTTGACATTATCCCTGTTTCGGCTTTCCGACGGTCCAAGTCCGCCCAAGAGGCTCCCGAGACCGCTCGAAGACGGCCCCAGAGGCTCCCAAGAGAGCCCCAAGACGGCCCAAGAAAGCCCCAAGACTGTCCCCAGACTCGCCCAAGACGGCCCAAGAGAGCCCAAGAAGGCTCCAGGAGCCCTCGGACAGCCGTCCCGGCGGCCCCAGACGGTTTCGAGACGCTCCGAAGACCGCCTCCAGGTGTCTCCAGCGGCCCGCGATGCGTCTTAAGCTGCCGAGGACGTCCCCCGAGACGCCCCAAGAGGCGTGAAGATGCCGCCGACGAGCGGCCAGAGAGGCGAACATCGTTGATTTTCATGAATATTTTCAATGTTTTTGCTTCCTCGCTGTTTCGGCTTTCCGACGCTCCAAGACCGCCGCAGAGGCACCCTAGACCGCTCCAAGACGGCCCGGGAGCCTCCAACAGAGCTCCTAGACGGCCCAAGAGAGCCCCAAGACTGCCCCCAGACCCGCCCAAGAGGGCCGAAGAGGGCCCGTAGAAGGCCGCAGAAGCCCTCGGACAGCCGTCCCGGCGGCCCAAGACGTTCTCGAGACGCTCCCAAGACCGCCTGCAGGTGTCTCCAGGGGCCCACGATGCGTCTGAAACTGCCGAGGACGTCCCCCAAAACGCCCCAAGAGGCGTGAAGATGCCGCTGACGAGCGGCCAGAGAGGCGAAAATAGTTGATTTCCATGTGTTTTTTTCATGTTCTTTGCTTCCTCGCTGTTTCGGCTTTCCGACGCTCCTAGACCGGCTCAGAGGCTCCCCAGACCGTTCCAAGACAGCCCAAGAGACCCCCAGGATAGGCCGAAAACGGCCCAAGAGAGCCTCAAGACTGTCCCCAGGCCCGCCCAAGACAGCCCAGGAGAGCCCCAAGAAGGCGCCAAGAGCGGCCCAAGAGAGGGAACACGCACCGAACAGTCGAGTTCTCCGCCCCAAGATGCCCCCAGGAAGCCCCCAGAGGCCCCGAAGACAACCCACAAGGCAACTAAGAGGCCCCCAAGAGGCCCAAAAGAGGCTTCGAGAGGCTCCAAAACGGCTTCCGAGAGGCTTCAAAACTGCCCACCGAGGTCCCCCAAACATGCTCCGAAAACTCGCTGCCGGAGCACGTTGCCGCCTCCCTTCCAGCGTTCGGTGCCTAATGAAGACTTCGGTGGACAACCGTGCACCCAAAGCTCCAGCCTTCTACCTCAAGAGGCCGCCAGGAGGCCCCACAAGGCTGCCCAGAGGCCCCCAAGGCGCACCCAGGAGATCCCCTCAGAAGCGGTCTCGAAAGGTTCTTGGGCCGTCTGCCGGCCACTCTGGGCGTATTCTGGTACGGCGCCTCTCGCACAACATGCTCCGGAAACGCGCTGCCAGAGCACGTTGCCGCCTCTCCTGCCAACGTATGCATGTATGAACGTATGTATGTGTTTGTTTTCCGTGTGCGTTCATGAATGCATCCATGTATACATGGGTGTATGTATGTGTGCATGTACACATACACACATGTATGCATATATATATATATATATATATATATATATATATATATGGATACAAGCATACATACATGCATACATATAACGTATTTGGTCTGGTTGCGTGCAGACCACGTCCTGAACTTATGTTCGCACGATCTGCGGGCATTCCATACGTGCAGCTTTCACCTTGTCCAAGGCTTGGGTTGGCTAGAACCTAAGCGCGCGGGAAGCGCGCGCGAAGGTTCTAATGTGCACATATATATATATATATATATATATGTATATGTGTATGTATGTATGTAGGTATGTATGTATGTATGTATGTATGTATGTATGTATGTATGTATGTATGTATGTATGTATGTATGTATGTATGTATATATGTATATATGTATATGTATATGTATATGTATATGTATATGTATATGTATATGTATATACACAATCGCATCGCTGATCGGCGCGGGCCCCCCGGCGGGCCCGGGAGCTGCCGCAGCGCGCGCTGTTTCTCAAGGCGCCTCTTTGGCAACGCGAAGAATGGGCGCGTGGCCAGCTGAAGCGGGGCCACGCGGAATCCTTTTTCGACCCGCGGCCAGCTGTTTTTTTCCCGCTGTTCCGCGCCGAGCGCCGACAACGAATGCGCTTTGCCGCGTTGCGTGCCGAGTGGAACTCGCCCAGCGAGCCCGCGACAGCTCCTCTGCCGCGTGGAATGCGATTCCATTGGCTCGGCAAAGAGGAGGGCAAACAGGAGAGGGAGTGAGAGGGCTTGCTGAATGGAGAACGCAAGGTTCAGGCCGATTGGGGCTCATGGCATGCGCCCGTGGGTACATAGAGGGAGGGTGCGATTTGCTGATTGGTCATGATTGATAAAAGTCTGCCTGCACCCCGACGCTGCGAACCCTAGACCGTCGCCGCATCTTGCTAGAACCAAGGCGCGCGCAGCGCGCGCGTGGTTCTAGTATATATATATATAGGTTTGCAAGATGTTGTAGGTTTGAGAACGTTTGGCATCGGAGGTTGCGGGTGCGGGTTATAATATGTGGGGCGAGATTGCTGGTGGCACTCGGCTCTTCGAGACGACTCCTCGACGGCCGTCGCAGTTCGATGACCTTCAATGCGTGGAGTTGCCAATCATGCAACGGGGGCGTGAAGAACTGGCACAATCGGTGCCCGTGCGGACAGTATTGCATTCAGAGCCAGTCCAGGGGAGTTCAGGGGTCAGAAGTCAACGCGCGGGGCGCCAGGCGCAGGCCATGACTCAGAACTACATCGGAAGGTTGACCCCCGTGTCTACCCGAGCGGGGGGACTCATTTGGCTTGTAAGCGCCGCCGTCCGGACCTTCGGAGTTGCCCGGATTCGAGCATGATCAACGTCCAGATGGAGATATTGGCTTATCTCGTCAACGAGAAGGGGGATGCGAACAGACGCGACACTGAGCTGATGGCATCGAGGTCGGCACTGAACAGTTCGAACTTAGTCAGATATCAGAAGCGAGGCTTCAAACTTCAAGCGGGGCGGCCAATAATCAGTCCGCCAACGAAGACAATCGGATGAAAACGTTACAGACCCAGAAACGAGAGAACGATCTGGAGATCTTCCTGTTGGAGAGCTATTTGAACGAGTTGAACGGACTTCCAGAGGAACCAGAGGGCGCAACAATGCGCGACGATGCTGGTCAGCAGCAGCAATTGCATCGGCAGTGCTGTGCGCAATATGGGCCACAGCATTCCAACGTGTACGAGACCAGGGTCTGCGCGCATCTGCCTTCTGCAAGCGACGGGGCAGCTCATTGGTGGTGTGGCGCAGGCGACGGCACCGCCGCAGCAGCGGCCGCAGTTGCAGCGGCCTCCTGCGCAGCCTGGGCAGATGCAGCCGCTGATCCAGTGGCCGACGCAGCCTGGGCAACGGCAGATGCGGCACATGGCGCAGCCTGAACAGATGCAGCAGCAGCCACGGGTGCAGCCTGGGCAGGAATTGCGCGCTCGTGGGCACATGCAGCAGGAGATGCAGCCTCGGCAGGCGCGGCATCAGACGCGGCCTCCGCATGTGCAGTCGGGGCACTCATTAATCGAATTGTTGGCTTCCATAAACATAATGGGCGGCAAGCATGAGAGACAGGGCTAGATGCTGGGCTCCGTGATTGGTAGGGCGCTGGCTTCGTGTGCCACGGATGCGGGGTCTTGCGGGCCATGGGTGGCGGGGGGGGGGGCGATGCCCCAAGTGCGCCGATGGGCGGGGCGGTGATTCCAGCGCCTCAGACGATTCCAGCATTGCCTGTCGCGCCGGCGGAGCAGCCGACGCCAGTCATCGCCCCCGCGGAGCCAGTGAGATCACGAGTGAGGACGGGTTTCGAGCATGGCGCGATAAAGAAGACTCTACTCCGCAGGAAGCGGAATTAATGGCGAGACCTGTCTTGGAGATGCCAGTCGAGCCCATCGCCCCCGCGGGGCTTTTTGACGCCCGCCCGGGTCGAGGGCCTGCGCTGACTCGCGCGGGCGCGTTCCCCGGGTGACCCATTCCATGTGTCTGGGGGAGACGGGCCGCGAGATCGACCGAGGTCAAGAGGGGGGTGGAGAAGATCGATCGGGCATGCCTCGAGGAGGAGGTCGAGAGGGTCGATCAGGCGCGTGCGTGCAGGCGTCGTCGGCGAACTCATCTGCAGCGACGGTGGGGGCATGCGCAGCGAGAATCATGAGAAAGGCTGCCACCTGGTCGCCGTCGTCCAGGATGGCCGAGAAGTGGATTTTGGTGGCGCCTGAATCCCTGGCGCCATCATCAGGATGAACAACGGCCGCCGCCTCGACCGCGGCAGCGGGGCTATGCTGCTGGCGGTTACGTGAGTTGCGAAGTGGGGCTTCTGGGCGGAGGAGGATTCATTGCGATTTCCCCGCTGCAGTCTCGCTGGGCCAGGCGATGGCGGCCGTGGGAATGTAGTTCAGACGTAAATCGATGTTGAAGCTGTGGGCATACAGAGTGCCCATGGTCGATCTATTGGTAGTGGCGGGGCCACAGCTCCAAAGTCTCGTTCGTTTCTAAGGTGCAGGGATTCTCTTTCCAGGGCAAGTCGCGAGCAATCCTCGTGTAAGAATTGCCGGTCAAATCTCAGGGGTACCACGTCGTCCGCGCAGCGAACAATGCGCGACGGTGGGCTGCAGGGGTCGACGTCGTGGGGGGACGGTGAGGAAATGTGCCTGAGAGGGCGAACAGTGCTTCGAGTGCGCTTCGGCTCAGAGTTTCTTGCCTTTCATATTCCTCCACGTTTGCTGTCCGAGCAGAAACTCCCCCGAAATTCTCGAGCTTACGACGGCTGCGACGACGCCGCCAGCATCCGCCTTTCCATAGACGGCATGCGCTATCTACGAGGGGCGGGGGCATGGGCTGCAGTCGCGATCGTGCTCAGGGATGATGAGTGCATTTTTTCGTTGGGGGGGGGGGGGGCGGGGGCGGTCGGGGAGGGCTTGCTGCGCGCAGTCCGATGGGCTTGAGCCCGGCCTGTGCGACGAGCGCGTGGAGGGCCCGCCAACAGTGCAAGTTTTTTAGTTTAAAGCATTTTTTTTTGGTTTACTGGGTTCCCTCCGAAGGACGGGCCTGCGAGGTCACCGCAGACAGTGGTTCGATGGGGGCGGCGAGGTCAGCTGAGGGCTTGAGTCTCCCATCGTCTGATCAAGACCGCGCGGCTTGTGGGCGTCGCGTGGGGGCTGACTTTCAGGGGGCCAGCCTCGGGGCAAGTCGCGCCAAGGCCCACTGGCCACCCTCGCGACGTGCCTGCAGAAGACGCGGTCGAAGACGCGGCGCGCAGCCCCCCCCCCCCTACCTCGCGAGGATTTGGGCCCAAGCTGTGGATTTAGGAGCGCAGGGCTTTGGCAATGGCAATGGCTTATCGATGGCAAAGACAGCCGCGCGTGCCCAGAGGTGAGTTGCATGCGCAATGATGATGAGAATGCTGATGCTGATGGTGATGATGATGGTGCTGAGGATGCTGATGATGATCATGATGATGACGAGGACGATGCGGATGAAGAGTCTGCAGCTACTGATGATGATGTTGATGTTGTTGACGATGCTGATGATGCTGCTGCTGATGATGAGGATGGTGATGCTGATGATGATGCTGATGATTATGCTGCTGACGCTGATGATGTTGATGGTGATGACGATGATGGTGATACTGATGCTGATGCTGATGCTGCTGATGATGGTGATAGTGATGATAATACGGATGATTATGGTAGTGATGATGATGATGAGGAGGAGGACGAGGAGGATGAGGATGGGGGCAGAGGAGAAGGAGGAACAGGAACAGGAGGAGGAGGAGGAAGAGGAGGAGGAGGAGGAGGAGGGGGAGGAGGAGGAAGAGGAGGAGGAGGTGGAAACGGAAGAGGATGAGGAAACGGAGGAAGATGATGATGATGATGATGATGATGATGATGATGATGAGATGATGATGATGTTGATGATGATGATGATGGTGATGATGATGATGATGACGATGATGATGATGATGATGATGATGATGTTGATGATGAGGAGGAGGAGGAGGATGGTGATGATGATGGTGGTGGTGATGATGTGATGATATGGTGATGATGATGATGATGATGATGATGATGGATGATGATGATGATCATGATGATGATGATGATGATCATGATGATGATTGATGATGGTGATGATGTGATGATGATGATGATGATGATGATGATGATGGAGGAGAGGAGGAGGAGGAGGAGGAGGAGGGAGGAGGAGGAGGAGGAGGAGGATGAGGAGGAGGAGGAGGAGGAGGCGGAGGAGGGGGGAAGGAGGAGGAGGCGGAGGAGGAGGAGGAGGGGGAGGAAAAGGAGGGAGGAGGCGGAGGAGGCGGAAGGAGGAGGAGGAGGAGGCGGAGGAGGAGGAGGAGGAGGAAGAGGAGGAGGAGGAAAGGAGGAGGAGGTGGAGGTGGAGGAGGAGGAGGAGGAGGAGGAGGAGGAGGAGGAGGAGGAGGAACAGCAGCAGGAGGGGGTGGAGGAGGAACCCACCCAATCCCGCCCCGCTCCCCTGCCGAGCCTTTCAGGTTGCTTCGGCCGCGCGGCGTGTCACCCGAGGGCCTCCCCGCGGGGCGGCGCGCCCCGCTCGGGTCGTGATGCGCCGCGGCGGGGGGTGAGCCCCACAGGCTCCGCCTGCTCTTCCTCCTCCTCCTCTTGCTCCTCCTCCACCTCCTCCTCCTGCCCCTCCTTTTCCTCCTCCTCCGCTTCCTCCTCCTCCTCTTCGTCCTCCACCTCCTCCTGCTCCTCTTCTTTCTCCTCCTCCGTTTCTTACGCTTCTCTCTTGCTCCTCCTCCTCCCCCTCCTCTTCCTCCTCCTCCTCCTCCTCCTCCTCCTCCTCCTCCTTTTCTTCCCTCTCCTCCTCTTCCTGTGTTTCCCTGGTCGCGTGACAGCGTGGCACGCTCCGTCCTTTGATTTATTGAATCGCTTCGCTCATTCCGCCGGCCCATACGGTCTCATGTCTGCCGTTTGCCCGAGGGCCTGGTGTCAATGCGGCGCTTTGGGGGTTCCTGGGGCCGCTTGGGGGACTCCTGGGGCGCTCGGGGGGGCATTTGGGGGGCCTCCTGGGGCCGCTTGGGGGACTCTTGGGGGCCTCCTGAGGGCCTCGTGGGGGCCTCTTGGGGCCTCTTAGGGGCCTCTTGGGGCCTCGTAGGGGCTTCTTAGGGCCGAGGGCGCGAAATTTTGTTTCGTGTTCCCTCTCTGGGGCCCCTTTGGGGGTGTTCTTGGGGCCCTCTTGGACCGTCTTGGAGGCTTCTTGGGCCGTCTTCGAGCCCTCTTGGGCCATCTTGGGGCCCTCTTGGGGGCCTCTTGGGCCCTCTTGGGGCGATCTTGGGGGCCTCTGGGGCCGTCTTGGGGCGTCGGGAACCGAAAAGGTGGAAGCTCCAAAATCTCTCAAAAACCTAAGGAAAAACAATGAATTTTGCCTCCGGGGGCCCTCTTGGGAGTGCTCTGGGAGGCCTCTTGGGGCGTCTGGGGGCTATCTTGGGCGTCTTGGAGCGATCTTGTGGCATGTCGGACCCCTCGTGTACCATCTTGGGGGCCTCTTGGGGGCCTCTTGGCCTTTCTTGGGGCTCTCGGGGACGTCTCGGAGCCCTGTTGGTGCGCTCATGGAGCGCTCCTGGAGCGCTCTGGGGGACTCCTCCCAGGACTCTCTCAGGACCTTGCCGGGGTACTTTTCGTCCGGGGACCCCCAGGGGCCGCCCCGCGCGCGCGAACTAGAGAATTCTTAACCAGTTACCGGAGATCTTAGCACGCCTCTGGCCCGGCCGGCGAATTGCGTGCTGTGTGTGACCTTCGCAGAGCAGCGCGCGGGCCCTTTGCTGGTCAACCGGTACGAGCGCAACATCTCGGACAGGAAGGGCCATCAGCTGCGGCGTCTTCGCTCGGAGCAGCGTCCGCAGCAGCGCAGGCGCCATGGAAAAGTGGCCTGCGCTTCCGAGGAGGACCTGCGTTTGATGAATGGGGTGATCGGGTGCGTACTGGAACCTGGTGGTGGGCATTCGTTTTGCAGCTCGCATGGGGTATAGTCACCCGTGGAATGGACGCCCTTCGGGCTGGTCTGCCAGCTCGCGAAGCCCAGACTGCTTAATTCATGGAACTGTCCTGGAGTATACCAGGCTCTCTGTCGGGCACCTGCATTTGCAAGGGGTGTCCCAGTGTTCCGAATGTTGTCGACTAAAATTTTTCGTGGCCAAGGCTTGCCCCAGTGTCGTATTTTTGGTGGCGATGCAGATGTCGTGGACCTCCACCATCGGCCTCGATTCTCCCTCTCCCCCCCCTCTACAACAGGGCTACAACTACGTCGCTACATTGGGCTACAACAGAGGAGTGGGAACAATTGGAACATCAGCTCGTGAGGTACGCATGATCCTGAGCAAGCCTCCGACGCGCGCTGCCTCTCATGCGAGGCCATGGCCTCACCCGCCTCTGGGTGCATGCCCGCACAGGCGATCCGATCCGATCCGATCCCCTCCCCCCTTCCTCCGTCGGTCTCGTCCCCTCCCCTCCTCTCCCCTCCGTGCCTCAGTCCCCCCCTCCCCGACCCCGTCCTCCCCCCCCTCTTTCTCCCCTTTTCCTCCTCCTTCCTCCTCCGTCCTCCCTCCTCCCTCC
Organism: Prorocentrum cordatum; assembly: GCA_963575745.1. Classification (NCBI taxonomy): domain Eukaryota; class Dinophyceae; order Prorocentrales; family Prorocentraceae; genus Prorocentrum; species Prorocentrum cordatum. Next base: position 24,593 of record CAUYUJ010018249.1, on the reverse strand, counting down.
TCCCTCTGCTCCTCCTCCTCCTCCTCCTCCTCCTCCTCCTCCTCCTCCTCATCATCCTCATCCTCATCCCCAGTCCCTCCCCCCCCCCCCTCCCGTCTTCCCCTTCCTCCCCCCCTCCCTCCCCCGATCTCGTCCTCTCCTTCGTCCTTCTGCCACTCGAACGGTAGCTCAGCCTCTCTCACCCCTACTTTGCCTGGGGAGCCGCCGTTTGCAGGAAGCTTCCCTTCGCACCTGCTTTTCGATTTGTTTTCAGACTCGCTTCTTAGATCGTCTGGGCAGCACCAGCCCATCCGCCAGGACCGGTGACGGGGAAGGCGCGCACTTACCTCAACACGTACATCACCGAGACCACCAGGGACCCTGGCCACACCGCCGACGACGACGACGAACCCGTGGCGCGCCGGAGCTTTCAGCGATCCGTCCCGGGCTTGCACAGACTGCGTCAGCGCAGCTCGCGAACCCTACGCCCTCATTGCACCCGCCCCACAATTCTTGGACAGTTGCTCGACGCAGCGTTCACATCTATGGTGGCAGCTGAGGGTCCCGAGCTTCTGGCGACAGTGTCGCAAGAGCCCTGGGAGCAACCGGGAGAGAGCGGGGAGGCAACGGAAGGTCTGGCGACTGCGTCGCCGGCTTTCCGAGGGGCAGTGAAGCAGAATTGGGAGCGCAGTGCACAAGCGTTAACCTCAAACCGTCTTTGATTCCTTGGTTTATGATATGACATTTTATTTTGCCCGCGCGCTGCCATCGGCATGGCAGGATTGGGCCCCGATGTGCGCACCACTTGACACTTGTGCAACTGGCGGTGCTCACCATTGGGACCAAGTGGCGTTCGACGAGCACCCCCCTGACTGCTTCGCGGGATGCTCCGACCACCGAGATCGTCACCGTCGCGCGACCGAAGCAGGCGCCCACTGCGCATGCGATGGGGGGGCGCATCCGAGGCGAGTGTCCACGGTGGTTCCGGGGCGCCCTGCCCGAGCGGCGCCGCCAGTGGATCCCCGGCCTCCAGGGCCCCTGGGCGCGTGGAGGGGGGCGCATTCCAGATGGGGGCCATCGGAGTGGGCATGAGTGCCATCGCCAGCTGCCTCGCCCGCGTGGGCGCGGGCGGCGGCGCCTGGCAGCGCGCGACACCTCCTGGCCTGGGGGCCTGAGCAACAAACCCGAGTGCCCTTCCAGACGTGGGCGCGCGAGGTGGTAATCTGGCCAGTGGCGAACACAGACCTCGACGAGTTTCGCGAGGCGGCTTGCGTTTTGT
>CAUYUJ010018249.1:5835-15835 GCA_963575745.1 Prorocentrum cordatum | reverse complement strand
GGGGATACAGAGGGAAGATGGAGCAGGAGGAGGAGGAGGAGGAGGAGGAGGAGGAGGAACAGCAACAGGAGGAGGAGGAGGAGGAGGAGGAGGAGGAGGAGGATGGGGATAGAGAGGGAGGATGGAGCAGGAGGAGGGGGATGAGGAGGATGAGGACGAGGACCCAGACCCATTGTTTTTTGAGTGGCATCAGTGCCACGCGGCCCCTAACAGAGGAACTGGCCGCCCAGTCAGGTAAGAGGTAAGAGGAGGAGGAGGAGGAGGAGGAGAATGAGGAGGAGGCTGGAGCACGAGGAGGAGGAGGAAGAGGAGGAGGAGGATGAGGACGGACCACGAGGAGGAGGAGGATGGGGATTGAGAGGGAGGATGGAGCAGGAAGATGGGGGATGAGGATTATGATTATGATGATGCTGATGATGATGCTGATGCTCATGATGACGCTGATGATGATGCTGACCATGATGATGACGATGATGATGCTGATGCTGATGCTGATGCTGCTGCTGCTGATGCTGATGATGCTGATGATGTTGATGATGCCGATGATGATGCTGATGATACTGATGCTGATGCTGATGCTGATGCTGATGCTGATGCTGATGCTGCTGATGATGATGACGATGATGTGTATGCTTATGCTCAGGATACTGGTAATGACGATGCTGATGATGATGATGATGATGATGATGATGATGCTGATGCTGATGATGATGATGAGGATGATGATGCGGATGAGGATGACGATGATGATACTACTGATGAGGATGATGATGCTGCTGCTGCTGATGATGATGCTCATGATGATGCTGTTGATGACGATGATGCTGATGCTGATGATGATGATGCTGATGATGATGATGCTGATGTTGATGATGATGCTGCTGTTGATGATCATGCTGATGATGATGATGATGATGATGCTGATGCTGCTAATGATGATGTTGATGATGATGCTGATGATGATGCTGATGATGATGATTATGCTGATGATGATGATGATGCTGATGATAATGCTGATGATGATGATGATGCTGATGATGATGATGATGATGTTGATCATGATGATGGTGATGGTGATGATGATGATGATTATGATGATGCTGATGATGATGATGATGATGATGATGATGATGATGATGATGATGATGATGATGATGATGATGATGCTGCTGATGATAATGATGATGACGACGACGACGATGATGATGATGACGATGATGATGATGACGATGATGATGATGATGATGATGATGATGATGATGATGATGCTTAGCTTATGATGATGATGATGATGCTGATGATGCATGATGATGATGATGATGATGATGCTATGATGATGATGATGATGATGATGATGATGATGATGATGATGATGATGATGATGATGATGATGATGATGATGATGATGATGAGATGATGTGATGGTGATGGTGATGATGGTGGTGGTGGTGGTGTGATGATGAGGATGAGGATGAGGATGAGGATGAGGATGAGGATGAGGATGAGGATGATGATGATGATGATGATGATGATGATGATGAGATGATGATGATGATGATGATGATGATGATGATGCTGATGATGCTGAGCTGATGATCATGAGGAAGGGAGGGAGGAGGAGGAGGAGGAGGAGGAGGAGGAGGAGGAGGAGGAATGTAGGAGGAGGAGTGGGCGGAGGAGGAGGAGGAGGAAGTCGGAGCGAGGGACAGGATGGCGGGTGGGGGAGTGTGGACGGCGAAGAGCAGGAAAGAGGGCCCGGGCTGGGATGGCGGCCTGCCTCCGAAGCGGCAGGCCCAGAAAGCAGAAGGACGTCGAGGAGTGACGAGGAGGGGGGAGTGAGAGCAGAGGGGGGGAGGGACGAGGAGGGGGGGGGATTGGGAGGGACGAGGAGGAGGGGGGGGAGGGACGATGAGGAGGGGGGGTTGGGAGGGACGAGGAGGAGGGGGGATTGGGAGGGACGAGACGGAGGGGATTGGGAGGGACGAGGAGGGGGGAGTGGGAGGAGGAGAAGGTACCGATTCCAGGGAGCAGAAGGACGTCGGGGAGGAGGGGATTGGGAGGGACGAGGAGGGGGGAGTGAGAGGAGGAGAAGGCGCTACCACTCCTTCCTCTTCCCATCTTTGGGAGCAGGCGCACCTTCCACAGTGATAGCGCCCTTCCTCTGCACAGTCCGTTTTGCCCTTTTGCACACTTTTGCTTCAAGTGTAGGATTTGCGATTTGCTTCTGCACATGTCTGTGTGATGTGTAGAAGCTACGTGTTCTGATGTGTCATTGGCTCGCCGAAGACAACATACACTAGTTTGAGGGCGTGCCACCAACCGAACTACCACTCCTTCCTCTTCACATGTTTGGGCCTCCTCGGAGGCCCTCGTCGCCACCGCTGGATTCGCCTGGAAATGCTGGGCAGAACGCACCCCAGCAGAGGTCTGGGGAGTAGCGATATCGATGCCTTTTGGTTGCCCCATGGGTAGGGGGGCCTCCCGGTTCCGTCGCTGTTTTTCTGCTGGTTCGGGTTCAGGTTTGAATCCTGGAGCTGTTTCGTCGCCGTTTCCCGTCGCTGTATGTTTACCGCCTCTGTTTTCAAGGGACATTTTTCCAGAAACGGAGGAGGAGGGGGAGGAGGAGGGGGAGGAGGGGGAGGAGGAGGAGGAGGAGGAGGAGGGAGGAGGAGGAGGAGGAGGAGGAGGAGGAGGAGGAGGAGGAGGAGGGTGAAGAAGCGGCCCCGCCGCTTCCGCGGCCATCGAAGGGGGGCAAGGAGGAGCAGCGGGAGGCGATGTTCGAGGAGGAGATGTTCGAGGAGGATCCCTTGAACAATCGAGGATGAGATGTTCGAGGAGGAGGTGTTCGAGGATGACCCTTCCTCCCTCCCTCGTGCCGAGGAGATGTTCGAGGAGGATCCCAAGTCTCGCCGCTACCGGAAGAAGTGGAGGCCCGTCCTGCGTCAGCACCTGCTGCAGCTGCTCCAGGAGTCGAGGGTGCCGGGGGGGGGAACGGGACAGCAGGGGAGGGGATGGACGGCGAAGGGAAGGACACAGGAAGTTGAGGAGGAGGAGGAGGGGGGGGGAGGAGGGACAAGGGGGAGAGGAGGCTTGCGGGGGGTGGGAGCTTCGTGCTCACCACCTCGCTGCCTGGCGATCCTGCGCGATCGCCTCCCCTCCCCCTCGCCCTCGTCTGCCCGTGGCCGTCCGTCGGTCCCTGCTGGCATCGGGGTGGGGGAGATGGCCACGGAAAAGGGTGCCCTCATCGTCCGTGAGCGCTTCGCCCCCTGCCGCCGGCCCCCCCTCTCTACTAGAGCTGTGGGGGACGATCACTGAAGAGGGAAGCATGCTGCCAAACAATTCCCAGAGGTCTAGAACATGTGTTAGAACAGTTTGGAACATTAAAATAAGAGGTTTTAGACATTTCCAGGACACTTTTCCTTCATTTTGAACACGTATTTAATATAGGACTGTTAGCCTGTCCCCATTATCGTGGCATCCACAATTATTTCAATGGGTGAAGCAGAGTCGCGTCGGTGTGTCTCCGCGCTGCCTTGGCGCATCTGGGAAGAGCATGCGGGGGCGGATAGGAGTCATCAGCGCATATTGAAGCGTTGGCGTTATCGAAGACGCCTACGGCGAATCACCGCCGCCCCCTGCCTGTTTGGAAACGCCTATGTGCCCGAAGGTTGTGGCCAGAGGCCTGCCTAGCTATCGGAACATGTGTTCCCCGAATCGGTTTGGAAAGCCTTCGGGGAACACGTGGGCATCTTGAAGGTACTCTTGGCCTTTCGGGCCTTCTTGGAGGACGTCTTGGAGGGCTCTTGGGCCGTCTTGGAGGCCATCTTCAGCCTCTTGGAGGCCTCTTGGGCCGTCTTGATGGCCTTTTGGGGCCGTCTTGGGCCTCTTGGGCGATCTTTGGGGGCACTTGGGTCGTCTCTGACCGTCGGAAGGCCGAACAAAAAGCAAATGCCACAATCCTTCAAAAACTCTTGGGACATCAATAATTTTGGCCTTTTCTGGTCTTTCTGGAGGCCCTCTTGGAAGCCTCTTGGGCCGTCTTGGGCCATCTTAGTGCCATCTTCGGCCGTCTTGGTGGGCCCCTGGCCCGTCCGACGCCGTCGAAAGCTGTTTGGGGGGCCTCTCTGAGCCGACTTGGGGCCCTCTTGGAATGCTCGAGGGCCGTCTTGGAGGCTATCTTGGGGGTCTAAAAGGCCTCCTTGGCCGTCTTGGGGGCCTCTTGGGGCCGTCTTGGGGCCGTCTTGGGGGCCCCTAGGGCCGTTCTGGGGCCATCTTGGAGGCCTCTTGGGCGATCTTTTAGCGATCTTTGGGGGCTCTCGGGCCGTATCGGGCCGTCGGAAGGCCGAAACGAAACAAATGCCAAAATCGTTCAAACACTGTCGGAACATCAGTATGTTTTTGCCTTTTCTGGCCTTCTTGGAGGCCCTCTTGGAGGCCTCTTGTGCCGTCTCGGGCCAGCTTCGATCCAACTTCGGTCATCTTGGTGGGCTCCTGGCTCGTCTGACGCCGTCGGAAGCCGTTCGGGGAGCCTTTCTGGGCCGACTTGGGGCCCTCTTGGGGTGCGCAAGGGCCGTCTTAGAGGCCATCTTGTGTCTCGGAGGCCTCTTGGGTCGTCTTTGAGCCCTTTTGAGACCGTCTTGGGGGCCTGTTGGGCAGTCCTGAGGCCATCTTGGAGGCCTCTTGGGCGCTGTGGGGGCGATCTTGGGGGCCTCATGGGCCGTCTTGGGTCGTCGGAAAGCCGAGGAAGCTAATGCCAAAATCCTTCAAAAACCGATGGAACATCAATGATTTGGGCCTCTTCGGGCCCTCCTGGAGGACCTCTTGGAGGCCTCTTGGGCCGTCTTGGATGCTTCTGGGGGGCCTCTTGGGCCGTCTTGGACTCTCTTAGGCCGTCTTGGAGGCCTTCTTGGACCATCTTGAGCGGACTTGGAGGCCATCTTGGACCATCTTGGAGGCCATCTCGGGCCAACATGGCTGGCCATCTTGGAGGCCATCTTGGGCCATCTTGGAGCCGTCTGAAGCAGGAAAACCCACGGCAACCACCAGGACCCCGCCGGGACGCACCGAAGGCCCAGGGGGAGTTCTTTTGGAAAAAAACCAAAACCAAATCCGAGAGGGTCTAGCACGCCAGGCACCCCTGCGATGAATCGACAGGGGGCGGCGGATCCTAGTGGCCTTCGGCCCATCCCGCCATCGTGCCTGGGTTGTGGGTCTGAGGCCTTTTGTATATGTGTTGGGGTGTCGTGGTGAGCCTCTCGGGGGTCTCTTGGAGGCGGTTAGGGCGCCTCTTGGGAGTCTCTTGGGACCTCGTGGGGTATCTTTTGGGTTTCTTGGAGGCCTCTTGGGCGCGTCTTGGGCGCCTCTTGGGGCCTCCTGTAGGAGATCGTGGCCTCGGGGGCGCGAACGTGGTGCGATTTACAAGGGATCGTGGCTTGGGGGGCGCGAGTGTGGCGTATTTTTCACGGGATCGTGGCCTCGGGGGCGCGAACGTGGTGTAATTTACGGGAGCTCGTAGCCTCGGGCGCGCGAATGTGTTTGCGAGGGATCGTAGCCTCCAGATCGTGGCCCGAGAGGCGAGAACGTGGCAGAATTTAGGGGTGATTGTGGCTTCAGGAGCGTGAATGTGGCGTAATTTGGATCGTGGCTTCGGGGACACGAATACAGGGTAATTTACTAGGGATCTTGGCCTCGTGGGCGCGAATATAGCGTATTTCACGCGGGATTATTGCGTCGGGAGCACGAACCTCATGTACTTTTACATGTCCCAGTGCCCCCTGGAAATTCTGAGGATGTGATTAGGGGACGCCACGCGAGCTGGTTTTCGGGTAGCCGAGCTGGTTTTCGGCTCCCCCCCCTCGTGCGGACAGTAACAAATTGCAGTAAGAAGCAGAACACAACATTGGAAACTGGAAACTGGAAACTGGAACTGTTGCAGGGAGCAGCAAACCTAAGCCTCGCAGCCTGATGGCCCCGCAAGGGGGCCGGCGGATATTCTCGTGGACTGCCAGCATCACTGAGCAGACTGCAAGCAGAGCCTTCAGCATCACCGGGCGCTAGCCATGCAGCACCACCCAAATAGTCAAGACGCTGAAACACGGAGCAGTTCGGGTTAGGCAGGTGGCCGCTGCACCTTGGGCTATTCCGTGACTGCTCCTTCTGCGCTTTTCGTGCGCCCAACCGTTCTGGGCACAAGAAGGTTTCGCCCCTTGGCTGCAAGGCACGCGGCCAAGAGCGAGACCTCGCAGCAGCTGTCTCCAGTCCGCTTCTCAGAACGAGCTGTCACTTCCAGCTCCAGCTGCTCCCAGACGGCACCCGGAGGCCTCCGAGAAGGGTCCACAAGGTGCCCGTGCGAGCCTTCCAGCCGGCCCCGGAGGCCCAGGCCAGCGCCGAGACGTCCCAGGATCGCTCTGGCGCCTCCGCGGGCCCTCCGACTCGGCTTCAGCCGACCTGAAGGGGCCTCCAGGTGGCCCCGAAGAGAGCCCCAATTTGTCCCCAAAGAATCTACAGGATGGCCCCCAGCAAGAGGTTTCCCTTGTTTCTCGCCCTGGACAAGCGGATCCTTGGTTTTCGATTGGTGACTTTGATTCCATGGTCTGTTCTTCCCTTCCCTCGGCCTCTGGAATCGTGCCAGAACGCCATTTTTGGGACTTCAACATCGCGAATCAACATAACTGTCGCACCCGCATAATCCTGAATCCTTCCAAACACCATTTCTGGTACGCTGATCATGGGAATCCGTGGAACTCTTCCGAATTTTATGATCGAATGTGCGCGGCGCTAGGGCGATGGCCACATTTTGAGAAGGAACCGCCCTCAATCCGTGAAGCTCTTCCGAATTTTCTAAACGAATGTGCGCGGCGCTAGGGCGAGAGCCACATTTCGAACACGGCCCGCACTCAATCCGTGAAACTCTTGCAGATGTCACGCACGAAAGTGCGCGGCGTCAAGGCGGGAGCCACATTCAGAACACCACACGCCCTCGAGGAGGAGGAGGAGGAGGAGGAGGAGGAGGAGGAGGAGGAGGAGGAGGAGGAGGAGGAGAGGAGGAGGAGGAGGAGGAGGAGGAGGAGGGAGGAGGAGGAGGAGGGAGGAGGAGGAGGAGGAGGAGGAGGAGAGGAGGAGGAGGGAGGAGGAGGAGGAGGAGGAGAGGAGGAGGAGGAGGAGGAGGAGGAGGAGGAGGAGGAGGAGGAGGACGAGGAGGAGGAGGAGGAGGAGGGAGGAGGAGGAGGAGGGGGAGGAGAAGGAGGAGGAGGAGGAGGAAGACATCCCCTTGCCCCGCCCTCGTGCCTCGAGCAGTGGCGAAGCGCCCTGGCTCGCCTGCTTTTTGATTCGCGGGTCGAGAGCGCACCTCTTCCGGTCGAAGCTGAGCGGGCCGCGCGAAGCTTGAATTCACAGAGACGGGGCGGGAAGGAGCGCAGCCTCACGGCGAGGCCAGGAGGAGGCAAAGCCTCGGGATGAGGCGGTGCCGAAAACGACGTGCTTGCAAAGGAACGCCTTGTACAGGAACCCGGTGGCGGAGTACTGGCAGCAGCAGAATGCCGTCCACGGCTCATCATGTACACTGGCTCGCCTGCAGGCCTACCAGAGAATGTTCCAAGAGCCTTCTGGCGGCTTCGGCGAGAGGTCCTCAGAGCGTTTCTGGCTGGGACCGCCTTTTTTTTGTTTGATGCATCGGGCTGATGCTCCGAGAACGTTGTTTTTGTTTTTGGAGCACTTTTGGGTTTCTAAGAACATTTCGTGGTATGCCTACAGAGATGCCTGGACGGTCGGTCCCTGCTCAAGTGCCCTCGTCCCTCCTCCCCTGGCGCGATCTCCTCTTGCACCAGTTCCCTCACCTGGGCCCACCGCTCCCTCGAGGACGTGGACCGCAGGTTCGAGTCGAACCAGTCCTACATCAAGGAGAAGCGGAGCGGTGCCGGGGCAGACGCGGAGCCTTCTCTCTTCTTGGCGGCGAGGGGGCAGCGAGGGGGGTAATGTTGTGGGGAGTGTGCGCCGGGCGAGGGAAGGAGTGGATGACAGGACTCCTAGAGGGTGTTTCTCGTTTTCGTTTTCGTTTTCGTTTTCCTTCGTTGTGTCTTCAATCCGCCTTTGACGCAGAACGAAGTCGAGACGAAAACGGCCCACGAAATCGCCAAAACACCGTTTAGGTCCACCCCTGATGGATGATGCGGTGGGCAACGGGTGGAGGGACAAGGGAGGATGGAAGTGGAGAGGAGAAGGGGCGGGAGCGAGAAGGAGAGGGTGGAGAGGGTGGTGCTGGGGAAAATCATGTGCAGCCTACAGATCCGATGGATCTGCGTCGTCGCCCGGTCGGCTCAACAGAGCAGATTGTCAAGACAATATTCGTGAGCATGTGGCCGTATTTTGTACGGAGGCCATCTCAAAACTGGAAATGCCATCAGCAGGGTCTCGTTCTACCTTGTGCGTGATGCGACCCTGAACCACAGGCCTCGAGGTAGGTTGTGAGTTGTCCAGGGTTTACGATACGTGTGATGGTTCAGCTACAGATGAACAATCTGCGGGCGACGAGGGGATGACGCTGTATAAACATTTATTATACACATATGCACATCTGTATGCGTATGCGTATGCTTTTGGTCTCTACACATAGAAATGACAACGAGGCCTCCCAAACGCCCTGAGAGGGCTCCAAGAAGCCCTCCTTGAGGGTCCCCAAAAGCCAAAAACCGTGGATCTGCTTCAGGTGTTTGAAAGGTTTCCCCATTCTCGTCTGTTTCGCTTCCCGACGTTTTCAGACTGCCCATGAAGCTTCCCGGGCACTCTTGGGCCCCCTACCGTGTTGAGCGCCGCTCGCTGCTGGGGATAGGGGCGGCATCAGCTCACTCTGTGAGCGTGCGGCCTCAGGAGCTTCGGATGCGCGGACGGCTCTTTGTCCGATCGCTGTGCCGTGCGCGGGCATGCTAGACGCGGTCTCTTCGACGACGATGATGGCGGCGACGACGACGACGACGACGGTGGCGACGACGATGACGTTGGCGATGGCGACGGCGACAACGATGACGACGACGACGACGACGACCACGACGACGACGACGACGACAACGGTGGCGGCGACGACGACGACTACGACGACGGCGTCGACGATAATGGCGGCGACGACGGCGGCGACGACGATTAGGGTGACAGCGAAGACGACGACGGCGGGGATGACGGCGGCGACGATGACGACGATGACGACGACCGAGGAGGAGGAAGTTTTGGACGCTGGAGCCCGCAAGGACAGGGAACGCGAGGCGGCCAAAGAGCCCTCGGGCCGCGGCCGCGTCACTTTCTCTTCCCCGCCGGCCGGCGCGCGGCTTTGTCGTAGGCCTGCCTGGAAGCGTCCCTCGCGAAGCGAACTCGGGGCGGGCCTGTCTTCCACCGCCACCACCATAAGTACGAGGGGGAGGGGGTCCCCCCTCCCTCCTCCTCCTCCTCCTCCTCCTCCTCCTCCTCCTCATCATCATCATCATCATCATCATCATCATCATCATCCTCCGCCTCCTTCCCCCCTCCAACTTATGGTGGTGGCGGCGGTGGAATACAGGCCCACCAAACACGGGCCAGTCGGGACGAGGATGACTCGGTCCAGAGCGCTTCAGAGCGCTCTCGCAGCGCTCTCGCAGCGCTCTCGGACGGCGGATGCGTCCCGGAGATTCTCGACTTTGCCTCGACCTGGGGCTCTCGTCCTGCCGCCGTCGGAGACGGCGGCAGGCCGAGGGGCCCGCGTCGAGGCCGCCGTCGCCGTCGCCGTCGCCGCCGCCGCCGACCCCGACCGAACCACGTCGTCGCCGACGCCGTCGCCGCGCCGCGGCGGGCGGCGTGGCGGTTCGGCTTCCTCGGCGGCGAGATAGTTGTAGTAGTAGTAGTAGTAGTAGTTAGTAGTAGTAGTTGTAGTAGTAGTTAGTGTGTAGTTAGTAGTAGTAGTAGTAGTAGTTGTAGTTAGTGTCGTAGTAGTAGTGAGTAGTCGTATTAGTAGTGAGTCGTAGTAGTAGTAGTT
>CAUYUJ010018248.1:683995-839411 GCA_963575745.1 Prorocentrum cordatum | reverse complement strand
GGGGGGGGGCGGGGGCCCGTGAAGGGACGAGATTTTGCACTTCACGGAAACGATTGTGTGAAGGGGCAGGCCGCGAGCCCCTTCACAGGCCCATCGGTTCTTTTCAAAATGAAGCTCTCGCAAGGCCCATTGGGGAGGGGAGGTGCGGCGAACGAACAGGAGGAAGAGCAGGATGAAGAGGGGGAGGAGGGGGGGGAGGAGGAGGAGGAGGGGGTTGGAAGTGGGGATGGAGAGCGCAGAGGAGGAAAGGGAGGAAGAGGAGGGGGAGGAGGAGGAGGAGGATGAGGAGGAAGAGGAGGAGCATGATGACGGTCAGGCGCAAGAGCAGGAGCAGGAGCAGGATCAGAGGCAACAGAGCCGTTTTGGCTCCAGGCCGGCCTCCATCATGGAGGCCGGCCTAGCGCGGGCCCTGGCCCTGTTCGGCCATGCCTCTGGGCGCCCCGTGGGCGGGTGCCACGTGCACCTCCACGGGGCGCCCGCTCTGCGGGCGGCCGTGCGCTGCCTGGGCGGCGCGCTGCCAGGCGCGTCGCCGCGCGGGGGGGGGGAGGGGAGGGGCGACTGTGATAGGGGAAGGGTGGGAAGGGATGAGAAGGGGGAGGAGGGCGATGGGGGGAGGGAAGTGCGGAGAAGGATCGGAGGTAGAGGAAGATGAGAAGGATAGGAAAGAAATGCGGAGAAGGAAATGCGGAGAAGGATAGGAAATAAATGCGGAGAAGGAAATGCGGAGTAGGGAGATGAGAAGGTAGGGGAATAAATGCGGAGAAGGATAGGAAATGCGGAACCACCCTCAGATGATGATGATGGTGATGATGATGATGATGCTATTGAGATATTGATGATAGTGATGCTAATAGTGAGCATGATGTTGCTGATATGGATGATACTGATTACAACGACGATTGATGATGGTGATGATGACGATGATGATAAGTATGATGATGATGCTGATGGCGATGCTGATGGCGATGGGAACTGAGGAACAGAGGAACTGAGGAACTGAGGAACCGAGCCCTCCTCCCCACCTCCTCCATCCGCCCCCCCGTCTTCGCCCTCGTCCTCGTCCCCGTCTAGTTCGTTCCTTCTCCTCCTCCTCCTCCTCCTCCTCCTCTCCGCGCGGCATTTCTAGCCCGGCGCCGCAGGCTCATGGGCGCCGCCGCACGGCGGGCCCTTCGCGGCCCTCGACGCGCTCGCCGCCGCCACCGAGGCCGGCGTGCGCCTCGGGGAGGGCGCAGACGCAATCGCGCTGCAGGTCGACGGCCGAGCGCGGGCTCGCGGCCATGGGGGGCGGGCGGGGCGGGGCGGGGGGGCAAGTGGAGGAGGCGGGAAGCGATGGAGGGATAGGGCGGGGACAAGAGAGGGAGCGATCGAGAGGAATAGAGAAAGAGAGAGAGAGAGAGAGAGAGAGAGGGAGAGAAAGAGAGAGAGAGAGAGGGAGATATATATATATATAGAGAGAGGGGGATATATATAGATAGAGAGAGAGAGAGAGAGAAAGAGAGAGAGAGAGAGGGAGATATATATATAGAGAGAGAGGGAGATAGAGAGAGAGAGAGTGAGAGAGAGAGAGGAGAGAGAGAGAGAGAGAGAGAGAGAGAGAGAGAGAGAGAGAGAGCGAGAGAGAGAGAGGGGGAGCCGAGAGAGGGAGAGATCGGACAAGTAGGCGGACCAGGGTCCGTCCGCGAGGCGCACTGCGGTGCGACAACTCGCATGCACTATTTGCGGCGGTGCAGCCTTTAGATACGAGGGCGGGCAACAAAAACCCCCTCCCCCGGCGCAGTGCGACAGACGCTACAGACGGCGGACAGACGATGATGATCTCACCTGTCAGACCGCGTGAGGAAAAAGGGCCCCAACAAGAAAGGCGACGTGCTGGCGCGTGGCTAGGCGGCTTGGCAGACCGCCTGTTGGGCGCTTGGCCGCTAGGCGGCGCGCAGTGACGGGGCACCCCCCGCCCCCACGCCCTGACACCGTGGACGCGGAGCCACGCGTGCACACGGGCAGGCAGAAAGGATGAGATTAGCGCGGGGCACCGGGTGGAGCGCCGCGGAACGATGACAGCATAGCTTGGATGTTGAGTGACGGCACGGCACCATCGGGCGAGGCCGTGAGCAGCTCGGCGAAGGCTCGCCCAGCACTGTGGAGGCGCTGGAGTAGAGGGCCTTGACGAGCTTGGGCGGCGGCGAGGTCCGCGGCGAGAGCTAAGCACCACTGCTGGAGGGCAGCCATAGCCTGTGACAGCTCGGTTTCGCGGTCGGTGAGGGGTGGCTGCTCAGTGCCAGCAGCCGAGGGCCTCGAGACAGAGGCGAGGTCCTCGGTACGCCTGTCCAAATGGTGGACTAGCGTAGTGCGGGACCCTGTACGCTGACGTCCGTCACCCTTGACGGGTGACTGGAGGGGGCGGCGCGACCCCAGGGCTGGAGCCGCTAGGGCCACGCCCCGAGAGGTCAGGGGAGCCGCTTCCTCTCGCTCAGCAACGAAGGAAGCGTGGATGGGGCACGAGGGCCTGTCTGATTTAGCACCCTGCGGGGGGGCTGAAGCCGCCCCCGCGGGCTGCCGGCGGTGGGGAGGCGGAGTGGTTTGCGCGGTGGGACCAGTCGTGATGCCGTGCAAGGCCGCTGAGGTCGGTCGCGTAGGAGGTTTGCGTCTCGGTGGGGCGGCATGGTCGGCAGCGTGTGGTATCGGCGGTGCGTCCTCAATGCCACTCAGTCCTCGGGGGTCGCCCAGGTCATGGTCGGCGTCTTGGCGGTGGCCGATATCATCGTATGTGGGCGTTATCGCTCTTGGGGACGGAGTCGCAGTAGGGGTCGAGAGGTTTCCCGACGGGGCGGGGTTTTCGCTGGCTGGTCCGTCGTCCAAAGCGTCCGAACCCCCACCGAAGCTGAACAGGTCATCCTCCTGTTCGTCAGCGTCTTGAAAATGAGCGGCGTTGTCATGTGGGTGCGCTGCCGCTCTCAATGGCGGAGTCGGGGGCGCCGTGCGGGTGCCCGACGGGGCAGGGTTGGCGCTGGCTGGCCCGTCGCCCAGGAAGTCCAGGCCTCCACCAAAGCCGAACGGGTCGTCCTCCTGTTCGTCGAATAACACCCGTTGGGCCTCGGCCCAGAGCTCGTCGGGGTCTTGTGGGATGTCTGGTCCAGCCGCGGGTGTGCCTGGTCAGACAGCAGGGGATTTGGTTCCATTTTGTTTAGTTCCGCAGCTGTGAACCCAGCCCTGCGGTGTGGGAGGGGGAGTGTACGATGTCTACGCTCGTAGATGGCGACAGCGACTCCATGAAGCACGGTCGCTTGGCGATGTCGTGATTTGGCAGCTTCGACGATTTCGTCTGGAAGGTTATGAGTACGTGCCGCCGCTGTGGCGAGGGCGTCAGCCTGACGATTGAACTCCTCCGCGATGGGCCCGATGAGCCCGAGGTCGATGCCCATGTCGCCCTGGTGGCTAGCGACTTTCTCGACGCGGAACATGTGTGGCTTGGCCATGACACATCGGTGGACCTTTTCCCAGAGCTCCACGTGCGTGCCCTGCGGTGGTGAGTGTCCGTCGATGATCCTTTGGAAACCGTCAACCACCGCCTGGTTGTCCACGAAGACGTGTACTGGCCGTTCGGCACATGCCGTGAGGTGGACAATGGCGAGGGTCTCCGCAAGCTGTGCGTTCTGCGTGATGCCGTGAACGCGCGCACTGTAGTTCATGCGGTGGTCGATGCCGTAGTAGACGCCGTAGCCCGCTCTTGCAAGCAATGAGATGGCTTGGTTGGTGCATGCACCGTCCGTGGCAGCGTAGACCCATGTCCAACCAGTGTCATGGTCAGGGTAGGTGGTGTAGGAGTCCTGGGCTGAAGCCGCAGGATCTCCCTCAGGTGGGGGCCGCGGTATGGGCTGAGGTAGCGGGTCCCTCGCGAGGTCGGCCTGCAGATCGAGGAGGGCTGGGTCTTCACCGAAGAGCCCGCAGTGTCTTGTGTGCGGTGGAAGACGGGCCCACTGCTCGTCACTGATGAGGGTGGTAAGAGGGACTCTTTCTCGGGCCCAGCACTTGCAGTCGCGAACAGTGTGCTCCTGAGCTTCCTCTTCCTCGTCGCAGTAACGGCAGATGGGGCTGGGGTCAGCGGACGTGTTTGATCGAGATCGTCGCTGTTGGGTGTGGTCCCCGCCCGACAGGTAGTTGAGGAGGAGCGCCAGCTGCCATGCGTTGCATTTGGCTGCTCCTTTCGTGCGGGCGAGCCACGTGCTGGCGAAAAGGTCGGGGCCCTGTCTGACAGAAGCCAGATGTCCAAGGTCATGACGCCGTGGCTTGATTTTTCTCAGAAAGGCTCTGCGTTGTGAGGCGCGCAGCATGTGAAGGAAGGCGTTTTGGGGAAGGTTCAGCCAACTGATCTGACAGCCCCAGTCGTCGTACATGATGCCAAATGTGGGCCAGGTCCAACGGAGCTGCTGAAGCGTCTGGACAAGTCGTCCAACAGGTCCTCCCCCGAGAAGGGTCTGGACATGGTGTTTGAGATCCCTGACGAGACCGCAAAGAGTGGCGTCGCGGTTGACCTGTCGCCGCAGACACAGGAAGACTTCACGCTGCATAATGGCGTCAATCTCCAGGGCGTGTCCTGGGACGCACACGGCCATGAGAGTCCAAAACTCGACCCACCTGTTTCCCTTGGGGCGGTTAGCCGCCTTAAGGGCATGGTTGTAGGCAGTTTTGACGGGGCCTGATGGGGCTTGAATGTCGGTGCCCGTGGTACAGACGCTGGCAGCAAGGGAACGGGCGTGCCGCGCCTTAATAAGCATCGGTGATGGGAGCTTGCCAATGCGCGTCAGGCGACTAGTCGCCCTGCGAACACGGGCGTCAGCGGTGGCCGTGAGGTTAAGCGCGGCTGGAGCCGGCGCTGCCTCGGCGTTGATGTAACTCCCGACGAGCTTGAAGGAGTCGACCACGCGTAAAAAAAAAAAAAAAATACAAAAAAAAAACAAAAGACAAAAAAAAAGAAAAAAAAAAAATCAAAAAAAAAAAAAACTGAAAACACAAAAAAAATAAAAAAAAAAAAAAAAAAAAAAAAGAAAAACGAAAAAAAAATAAAAAAAAAAAAAAAAACAAAAAAAAAAAAACAAAAAAAAAAAAAAAAAAAAAAAAAAAAAACAAAAAAAAAAAAAAAAAAAAAAAAAAAAAAAAAAAGAAGAAAAAAAAAAAAAAAGAAAAACAAAAAAAAAAAAAAAAATAAAGAAAAGAAAAAAAAAAAAAATAAAAAAAAAAAAAAAAAAAAAAAAATAAAAAAAAAAAAAAAACAAAAAAAAAAAAAAAAAAAAAAAAAAAACAAAAACCAAAAAAAAAAAAAAAAAAAAAAAAAAAGGGCCGTTCCGCCAAAGTGAGCTGGGTAACGGCGGTGTGAAGCTCGTCAGTGAGCGCCCACCCCGCCACTTTTTCAGGATGAATGCGTTGACCAGAAAATCGATCAAACTTGGCGGTTTCATCCAGAGATTTCTGCAACTCAGGCGCGGTGTGGGTAGTGGAGTTGCTGTCGTCAACAAAGGTAGTGCTGAGTGATCGCGGAACGTATCGATGCTGTCTCTTGGTCCACACACACATGAGCAGATTAATGTCGTCCAGGGACCAAGAGCTTCCCTGGAGGTGACCGTTGGTCCTGGCCAATTCCTTAGAGTACGCTCCGTTCATGCGGATGTAGCGTTTGTGGCGACTGTAGAAGTTTCTGCGGACAGTAACGATGTCTTGGGGGCACCCCGCGTGAAGCGCAGGTTAAGGCAGATGTCCGTGATGAGGTAGTCGAAACACTTCTGTCGGTCAAGGGCAGCCCCAGCTAAGGGAAGGAGTAAGGCCCTGGCGTGTTCGATGCGCAGTGCAAGAGAGGTGCTGACGTCCCCAATGGTAGCTTTGGGGACAGCGCCAAAGCTCGTGGCGTGGGTCCATCCTTTCCGCCAGTCCGTGAGGCTGCGGTAAGCGGGCGCTTCCCACGCATACATCCAAACGGAAAGCACCGAGAGAAGTCGTTGGTCCGTTGGGAGTTCGCCTCGGCCTTTTCGGAGGCACGGGTTTGGCACGTGGAGTAGGGGTTCTGGGATGGTGCCAGTGCGTTGCATAGCGCGTAGGACGCTGGCGAAGAGGCGAAGAATGTCGTCGGGTAGCTCCTTAGCCTCCTTAGTAGTCCAGCCGTCCAGTCCCCCCGCGCGGCGCGGTGAACGGGTGCGAATGAAGTGGATGAGTTGGTCGTCGGTAAGGTGGAAAGGGGTAGCTGGTGATGGCGTAGGCAGCTCCTGTCGGTACTCGTCGTAGAAGTCGGCCCACGTCGGCATAGCTTCGGCATCATGTCCCGCACGTGCACGGTACCTGCCCAAGATGGGCTCCCAGGTGTCGACCATGAGCTTCAGCATGTCCTTGGTGTTAGCAACAATGGCGTTGGCGGGGAGGATGTCGGGGACTTGCGCAGGTGGTGGTTCACGGGTGTGGTCTTCGTCGCTGTCCGTGTCGGGCGAACTACCGTCGCCGGGGCTGAAGCCGCCAGCTTCGGTGTCAGCGTCGCTGTCGTCCGTGCAAGCTTCGTCAGGTTTAAAGGCGTTGGTGTCGCAGTGGAGTTGCGTATCGTCAGGGGTGGTAGGCGTGCGGAGATACGCCGTGGGCGAGCTGTCAGCAGCCCGTGCGTATATGGTCGCCTTTCGCCCGCTTGGCTCGCGGACGCCCTCGGCCCATATCCTGATGCGTTCAGCTTTGGCACGGTTCGCACGTCGCGCCAGCTCCAAGTCGAGGTGTTGGATCAAAACGTCAAGGTGCTCTCCGTGCGGCACTGGCTCGTCGGGGGACCAGGCCTCGGGGAAGTCTAGGAGAACCGTGGGGCGCAGCTGGTGGCATAAGAGGCGGGCCGCGGCCCACGTGCAGTCGATGCGCTGCGCGAGGTACGGCGGGATGGCACGGCAATCCAAATGATGGTGCTGTCCGATGAAACGGAGCTCGCAGAGTTGCCGATGGAGCTTGCGCAGTCGGTTCATGTGTATCGCGGAAGCTCCGTAGGTGGGGAAGGCGCGGGGGACAACTGGTCGATCTTCGAACGTGGGCGTGAGCCCGTGCATGGTTGGGGGCTTCTTTTTTGGGTGGTCGGACGGTGGAGGTGGCAGGTCGCGCAGACGGGTGAGATGGTACTCATGACTGGCCTCGTTAGCCAGGGCGAACATGCGCTCCACGTCGTCTCGTGTGTCGGCCTGCTCAATGCGGTCCTGATATCGCTCAGCGATGAGGGTCCCTAGTGCCTGCAGCTCGTGACCCTCATGAGCTCCATCGTCGGGCGGATAGGGCGTGGGGGCAAGAAGACGTCGGGCCGTATGGTCGAGGCGACTGAGGTCAAGCGTGACCTGCAGGCCAACGTGAGACTTCGCAGGCACGTCGCGAAGGTAGCAGAAGTCGGTGACAAGGGATCGCGCCGCTTGGTTGGCAATGATATAATCGATGCGCGAAGTGCGGGGGCACTTGGTGACGCGGTCCCAGTCAGGGATATTGCCGTAAGTGTGCATGGTGTGGTCTGGTGTGCCCTCAGCAACGTTGAACCATCCATGCTGCAACATGTGCAGAAGGTGTGGATTGTCGTCGATGTTTGTATTGGCGTCCATGCAGATGAAGTATGGGGCTGAGCCGACCCTAGCGGCGGCGCAGTCAGCGAGCCGAAAAAGAGCTGTGCTGTCTCCTCCCGCAATCCCGTAGAGGCTCGCTATGTAGATCCCCGCGGGCCCGTGGTTGTTTCGTCGCCGCCTGCGGCGGTGTTGAGTGCAGAGCGGGAGAAAGACCTCGTGCCATCTTTTCTTGGCCTTGAGGGCGGCGATACAGGGCGCATTGTCGTCGACAGTGGAGTCGACAATGGCATCCTTAGAGAGGAAGGCGACCCCTCCCGAGGCGCCAGTGCTGCCCACAACGGTGTGGTCTGTGCCGCCGTGGGCAGCTCTGCGCTGGGCTCGCGCCAGATCAAGGTCAGGTCCCAGACTGGCGTGGTATCCTCCGTGGAGTGGATTGGCGGCGCTGGTAGCGATGGCTTGCCTAGTCGGCTTGGCATGTCGGGTCTCCTGCAGTGCTATGACTGCGGCGTTGTGGTCGACGCCAAGGGCGGTGATGGTTGGCCAATTCGCTGAGAGACTGGTGATGTTAAGGCTGACGAGGTGTATGGAGCGACCTGGCCCGTCTCCATCGGTGGAACTGGGGTTTGCACGCCCCGCACGGTGAAGGTCAGCCTGACCCTCGCCCAGGTAGGAGGCTTGTCCACAGTAGGAGCTCATGGCGTTCCTATGGATTAGCTTGACCGGGGCTGAAGCCGCCGTCAGGCCAGAAATATAGGCGGGACACGGTCGGCACTGCGCCAGGGGGGGTTCATAAATGTCAGTAAAAATGTTACGAAAATTCCTCCTCACTCCAGTACCGTAGGGGACGAGGGGAGGAGAGGTGAGACGGCAGCAGAGGGAGAGGGAGGCGACTCCTCGATCCGTCCTGCCGAACACAAAAACAAAAGCGAAACAGCGGCGGCGGCTAGGCGCGGCGGCGGCACAACGCACGCGCATGTACTGCGCACGCGACACCGCTGGTCCCTCCTGCGGTGGCGCGCCCGCCCCGTCAGTATCTTGATGAGCAGCATCTGGTGGAACAGCTCCAGCAGCACGGTCGGAGGCCTGGCGCTGGGCCTCGTCCATGCCCGCTGCCGTGAGGCCACGTTGCGGACAGGGCTGATTCCCCGCGGGGCCGCCGCTGCCGCGGCAGCGGCTGAGGTGGCGGGGGCTCCGCCCCGACTCTGGGGTGAGAGCGGTGAGCCCCCGCCGAAACCCGCCACAAGGTTCTTGACACGGTACTTGTTCTTGAACGGGTCGAAGGTTGGCGCCTCGTCGATGGGGACGATCACTCGGGTGGGCAGCGGCGGCTCGTGGTCCGTGGACGGCGTTGGCGAGAGGTCGACCTGGCCAGGATCAATGACGCTGGCTCCGAAACGTGGCACCACTTCGGGGGCTCGGCCATCGGCCTGAGTCTCGCGAGGCGGCGAGCTCGTGGAGCTCCCTGGGGCCTTGCGTGAACTGTGGCGGCTGCAGGTCCTGCTGCGCGGAACGCGCCCGCCCGTGTGGCGGTCGCGTGGCGAGGTCGCCTGGGCATTAGCACGCTCGGACTCCGCCCTGCTCGGGGATCGGATCGGCGCCGCGCAGGGTGATGGGCTGGGCTGGCGAGAGGCGCTTGTGCCGCCTTCCGCCGTGGCTGTGGCCTGGTCGGGGTCGACCGCGTCGGGGCGGGGGCTGACGTGGTGGGCGCTTCCCTCGCTGTGGCGCGGGGAGGCGCTGTGATGCGCCTGGATGTGCGTGAGGACGAGCGGGGTAAGCGGCTGCCTCTCCCGCTCAGGTGGGGCAGGTTTTGCCTGGGCAGGGCGCAGTGCTGCAGCCACGTTTTGCGGGGGCGTGTGCTGGCGCGGTTGCCAAGCGCGCACGTTCGCATCACGCCATCCTTCGGGGCGCCCAGCCCTGCCACGGTTTGTTGCAGCCCCCTGGGCTGAAGCCGCAGGGGTTATCACTGCGGGCTGGTTGCTGGAGGAGCCATCATGTCGGCCTGAGTAAAGGCCCCAGGCGCGCGTGGACCCTGGCACTGGCGAGGTGGCCCTTAGGGCCTGCACGGGTGCACGCGGGTAGCCGATGACCGCTGGGTGTACCCTGGGGTGGGGGGCGTGGCCGTAGCTGGAGGCGGCTGCTCCAGCAGCCGCGGGCCTGGCGCCTATGGGGCCACGGTAGTAGGCGGCAACCCCGTCGTAGGCCGTGTTGCCGCCTGTCGGGACTCGCGCAGGGGAGCGGTAGCGTGGCGTGCCGTGCTGTCCTGCGTCACGTTGGTCCCGCTGCTGGATGCGCTGCTGGTGCTGTTGGTGACGCTGCCAGTCGGCTCTCGAGAGGGGACGGGTGTCGGGGAGGATGGTGGGCACGCCGGGCCGCTGCCAGCCCCGATAAACGTGCTCGAAGGCGTGGTCAGGGTAGGTCCTCCCTACGGGTGAGTATCGCCGCACATGCTCCATGTAGTCGATGTTCTGCGGCTCTGCGATCGCCGTGATGTTGACGGCTCGCTGGTGCGCTGGTCCATAGAGGCAGAAACTACCACGGTTGCTACGGTCGTGGTTTAGCTCGGCTTCGGTCGTGGCACGGCTCACCATGGCGTCGCAGAGTCGCATGTCGTAGTCGAGGGCTTGAGGCCCAGGGCCACCCTCGGCGTCCCAGTACAGTACCACATCTCGCCAACGGGTGCGGGTAGTGTGGATGCGCTCGGCGATCGACTCGCAGACGGTCCTGACCGTGACACGATCCCTGTACATGTTGGTAATGGCTAGGGAGTAGGGTCGGCGGACCGTCTTGTTGAAGGTGAATTCATCCTTGAGGGCCTGGTGGGGACTGAAGAGCACGAAGCCTTCCCTCCAAAGCGGTTGGTCGGGGGAAGGTTCTTCGGGCATCGCCGTTCCTGTGAATCCAGGTGGCCGCCTTGTGCCGTCAGGCAGTCCCTGCCTGGGGACGCGCCGCGGCTGCGGTGGGAAATACCATTGACCCTGGTAGCCTGCTTGCCCTGGTTGTGGAGGTTCCCCCCCGGGGCCTGAAGGCGCTCGGGGGGGTTCCTTGAGGTCGTGAAGGGCTGGCGCGTTGCCGAATTGGCGGGCAAGGATGTGCGGCGGCATCCCTGTGGCACGGACGTCGAGCAGGTTGTGTGGCCTGGGGGGGTGGGGGCACCTGCTGGACAGGCAGCATGTGTCGGAGTCCCTGTTGTTGGTGCTGTATGCACACGTCCAACTGTTGCACGAGTAGTGCGTGGACCAGTCCATGAGTGTACGCAGTCCGCTGCGGCCGCAGTCTGGGCACGTTGGTTGGCCCGAGGTGCCGAGCTGCGTGTTGCGGCGAGCCGCACAGTACTGACAGAATTGGAATCGACACTGTAGGCAAGACCAGCGTCCTGGTAGAGGCGGGAGCGCATGCTCATTTGTGCCTGGGTCGTCTGGGTGGGGTCTCGGGCGGTCCCACAAGGGCCAGATGTCAGCAAACCAGGATTGGCCTGTAGTGCGGACAACCTCGGCGGGGAGGCGTGCGTCCTCGGCATGGCACCTGATCCACTGGGGCCCCATGTCCGCTGGTACCATGACGGTGCGCCAGGAGTCGTCCGCTTTGACATGGACTTGGGTCGGTGCCCAGAGCTTAGTAGTGGTGTCGCCGTGGTCGTGGTGGAGGATGACCCAGCCGTCACGCCCGTCCACCGCAGGGTCAGTAACGCGGTGGCCCATGACTGTCGTCCCCCACGGTAAGTAGGCACCATCGTGGTGATCACCAGGGTCGAGCCAGACCTCGATGCCAGGGGCATTGACACGGGACCGCACATCACGAACGTGGTAGGCGAGGACGTGTAGGCAGTCGGCTCCTCCTCCGTCACAATGTGCTCCCACGTCTCGATGCCGCTGTTGTCTGAGGTGGAGTTCCCGTCACTCTGTCGTGACGAGCGAGAGGCAGATCGTCGTGGACGGGCACGGCCTCGGGCGAGGGCGGCGGCCGCGCTGATGAGGGAAGGCGTGCGGCGTTCGTCGACTCCAGATGACGTCGATGAGCGGTTTGGACTGTACGCTAAGGCTGTGCCTGACTTGTACGTGCGAGGTGGGCCCGACGCGGCCCCAGGGCTGGAGCCGCTGGGGCGCGACCCGCGTGCGTCAGGGTGCCCCCGCACGGGGACAGCTTGCAAGCCAGTGTACACCAGGTCGATGAATGGTTTCGGGTCCAGCTGGAGTATGTGAAGCGAGACGCGTGGGCGGGGCTGGTTAGGGTCATCCCTGGTGGCTGCTTCCGTGTCGTAGTGCTGTTTGGCCCATGCTCGCGCTGCCTCTGGCGCGTATAGCGCCTGCGGCGGTGGCCATGCTGCCGCGATGGCTGGTCTGCGCCTGGTGCTAGCTTCCTGGTCGTGAGCTTCAGCCGCCTCACGGAGATCTGGATGATCGCAGCCAGCGATGTGGAGGGCGTGCGCGCAGTCGCCCATGCCATAGGCGTGTGGAAGGGCACGGCACCTGGAAGCAGCTTCTGTGGGGGCGCACCAGTCCATGCGGATGAGGAGGCTCAGAACCCGAGGGTAAATGAGGCGCGCTCCGTGGGCCTCCCCTTTCACGAAGTTGTGCCTGTTTTCCCCGCGCGGTGGTTGGGTGGCCTCGCACATCCAGAGTGCGATGGGTCCCCACGCGAGGGTGTCGTCTTCAAGACTGTAGGGCGGGTGGGGCGGCATTGCGTGCCACGCGGCCAGCGAAGGGTGCACGCTCGCGTACGTGCGGCCAACGTTGGTGCCAGTTCGGCCCTTCGCTTCACGGCGGGGGCCTGGCAAGAGGTGCCCTCCACCGGCAGCAAGACGGGCCGCAAGGTCGCCGCGGGTCCCATGCCAAAAGACAGTGGGCGCGTCAGTGGTGGGTTGGCGGAGGTCCCACGTGAGGTATGGGAAGATTGTCTCGCCTGAGTTCCCGCCCGAGTCTTCCAGCACCCAAGTGAGGCGGTTCGGTGGCCTCTGCATGATGTCCGTCCACGGCCCCAGCGCTTGGTGTGTTGGATCATGAGTAAATCGAGGATGGTCGTGGAGTCGCAGAGCGTCTTTGATGTCCTCTGTAGACACGCCACTGTTACCAAGCGCAAAGCCGTTTTGATACAGGGCGTTAAGTATGCTTTTTTTTGTTTTTTTTTTTTTTCGTTCGGCGGCAACGGGGACCGCTGGGTCGCGCTGGATGGTGTTGCGTAGTTGCAGTCGGGGCGTGGTGGGGTATTGGGGTGTTGTGTGCTGTGTTTTTGATTTGTATGGCGGGTATTCGTGGGTGTGTGAATTTTGCCTTTTTTTTCGCTTTGTGCCTTCTATTTTGGCTTTTTTTTGGGTTAGGTTCTCTTTATATTGGTATTGTTTTGTCATTTTTTTTTTTTTTTATTTAAATTTTTGTTGTATTCTTTTTTTTATTTTTTTAATTTTTTTTTTTCTTTTTTCATTTATTTCCCTTTTTCTTTATTTTATTTTATTTTATCTTTTTTTTTATATTGTTTATTTCGTTGTATTTTTTGTTTATTTTTTTTATGTCTTTCCGTTTTTTTTTTTTTTTTGAGGGCTGTGCAAGGCATACCAGGGCCTGAAGGCGCCTGGGGCCTGTCGGGTGATGCATAGCGTGCTCGCCGTCGTGGTGGTTGGGTGTCCGCGTCGGGGGAGGAACCACGAGCGTCAGCATGTCGGAAGATGGACCACGGGCTATCGTGGGAGCGCTCACGCGTTTCCCTTGCCTCGGTGTCGCTGCCGTGTGCTGTGGCATCCTCGTTAGTCGGTAGGTTACCGAATGCCACGCCGCTCTTGGAGCCGTCTCGTGGAGACGGGCTAGTCGATCTTGGTGTAACAGACGAGGCTCGCGATACGGCGGCAGTGACTTCGACGATGGCGGCGGTGGTGGCGGTAGTGACATCGGCGACTGCGGCGGCAACTGCTGCGGCGTAGTGTTCCTGTAGCAGCGGATGTCGGAGTGCGTGCACATGCTGGTCGTCGTGTTCGTCGGCGAGCGTGCACGGCAGTTTGTATGTGGCCTCATCCCGCGGCCTCCTGCTCGGTTGGCAACAGCGGAGGCACCACTGGGCTGTGGATGAGTCCAGGGCCCGCGCACAGATGCGGGCTCCTACGTGTCCGACAGCTCCCTGGGCAAGAAGTTTGGCACCGACGAGTAGAAGACCACACACGACTCCACCCGTGGCAATAGCCCCTAGCTTGCCGCTGGCCCATTTCAGGACACCCCCGAGGCCGACCCCGACTGCGCTGGCTCCGCCCGGGACGCTATCTCTGAGTTTGACGCTGGTCCATTTGAGAGTGGCCCACAATGCGGACGTGACGTTGTATGTCGTTGTGCGTCGGGATGTGGTGGGCACAGATGGGCCTGGTGCCGTCGCTTTGCGTCGTCGTCGTTGTCGGTAGCTGGGGTCTCGGCTCGGTGTCGGCAAGTACCATCGATCTGGTCCTTGTACGGCATTGCTATCGCGATGGCGTACGTGGCCACAAAGAGGCAGATGAGGCAGCCACAATGTCGTGATGCCGCTGCGCTGTGCTGGGGCTCGTGGGAACCGCTGGCATCTGGGTGCTCATCATCGATGGGGTCGTTGTCGATGTCGGCCTGCCAGTGGCCAATGACACTGGGGTTGGAGTCAGTCGCGTTGTCACGGTGTACAGAGGTGAAGGGCGTGGTGCTGCCACCTGCGGTCTGGGGATGTCCAGGTCTAGCCAGTGGTGCAGCGGGGCTGAAGCCGCCACTGCACAGGCTGACATGAGCTGGCGATGCAGTGGAATGGCTTGTCGCGTCGGCGGCAGTGACGCCTTCAGCGTCGTTGAGCTGTGCGCCAGGGTTGGCCTGAGCTGAGTTGTGGGGCGGACTGCTGTGCAACGAGGTGTGCCCAAAGTAGGGTTCACTGTCGCGGTCACGCTGGGCCGAGTCGCCTGGTGGTGTCGTGCCGTCTCGATCCTGGGTATCGATGCCGTCCTGGCTATCGTCCGACGCGTGGAACGAGTCCATGGCTATGTTGCCGATATCGCTGGCCGCGATGTGCTGTAGCAGCCATGATACGGGATCATCTGCGGCCTGATCGGTGCCGTCCATCGGCGCCGCGGCGAGCTCCGCCTCGACGAGCGGCAGCATGTCTGGCGGTTGGTGCAGGATCACGTCGGCGAGGTACGCCATTGCGTCTTGGTCGGGTGGAGGGAGGCCTCTTGGCAGCAGAGCATGGGCCCGTGAGAGGTATGGCGGCAAAGGTGCCGTGAAAGCCTCAGGACCGACGAGCGTGGCACGAGCGCCCTGGTATTCCAGAAGGAGGCCAAAGTAGCGGGTGGCGTACTCGCGGCTGCTCTGGATACGAGTGAGGTTGCGGTTGGTGCGCTGCCTGTCGGGGCCCGCTCTGTGCCAGATGTCCTCGCACATGTCGACCGCGGTGCGCTGACGCAGGGCGTCGGTTGTGTCTTCAGAGTCCTCCTGAAAGAGGTGATCGTACTGTGGCAGATGAAGCGTCGCCAGGATGTACGGGACGCAGTCCTCGAGCCATGCCCAGAACACGTCCTGGTGGTCCTCACCTGGTGCCCACGCCGCAGCACACGGTATGAGCCGGGCGCGGATCATCATCAGGTGCCAGAAAGCAGGGTCCTCCTCGGGTTCGCCCCTAGCGCACAGGGGGGTGGTGAGACCCGTAGGGCGATAGCGGGGTACAACAGCGGGGCTGAAGCCGCCACTGTGTGCCTGGCCTATGCCGCACGGACCCGCGGCAACGGTGCTGTTCCCGATCGGGTCCAAAATGGTGCAGTGATCGTACTTGTAGATGCTGTCATCGTAGAGGTAGAAAAGGGTCCCACGTTCAGCGTGTCGCAGGAGAAACTCACCTCCATGCTGGGGCGCACCTCCTGAAGACGGGTGTGCTCCAGCGAGCGAGGGGAGGGCCAGGCTGCAGGCAAGGCGCCACATGATGGCGAGGCCTGGCGGGCGGCGCGAGCGATGAGCCAAAAGCTGCATGTCAGCACGCATCCTCAGTTACCCCTGCATGCTCATGTACATTGCAACAATCACGCCCCCTGCAAGATGACGGGTGTCCCTACACCAGATAGCTTGCGCGTGCTGCTGCCAAAACTGACATGATATGACAAGACAGAGATACGACGCGAAGAGAGAAGAGATGCCTCTGAAGGCGCTTCCTCGGAGGGCTGAGGCAGGCTCTCTGAGGCACCTTCAATAGGGTTCCTGAGTGGCCCGACCCTTGTCTTTGCCTTTGTCAGCCCCTGGGGGCCCCGTCCCTGGGGTGACCTGGCTTGGCTGGTCAATCCACCCGCAGACAGCCACGGGATCGGCAACTGATGCAGCTTCCTCCTTTTTTGTTTCGAGAGTGGCCACCTGTGGCAGGTGGATGGTGCCCCCCGTGAGGTGCCCGAGGAGGGCCTGGATGTCGCCACGCAGTGCAGCAGCTTCGGTAGTTGCCGTCTGTTGCTGAGTGACGACGGTGGCAAGCCATCGTTCCAAACCTGAAACGTGCTCCGTGAGTGTGGCCTGGGATGAGAGAACGCCCGCAAGCTGAACCTGCATGTTATCCACCGTGTTGGCAAGCAGCTCGTGCTGTTGTTCCATGTGTTGGATGCGGGTCGTGGCGGTATCTGACAGTTTAGGGGCCGTTGCGAAGCGTTCGCCGAGGGTGTTCAGTTCGCGAGATGCCACGCTGAATTCATCCCCTGATGAGAGGATCTCGACGT
Organism: Prorocentrum cordatum; assembly: GCA_963575745.1. NCBI lineage: Eukaryota > Dinophyceae > Prorocentrales > Prorocentraceae > Prorocentrum > Prorocentrum cordatum. Next base: position 823,172 of record CAUYUJ010018248.1, on the reverse strand, counting down.
CGTCAGCGTCGCCTGGTACCTCGGCGGCTGTGGCAGAGTCCCCTTCTGTGTGGCCCCCGCCTTCAGCCGCCACCGTGCCAAGTTGCGGGTCATGACCACCTGGTCCTTGGACGGCCGTCTGCTCGGCAGCTCCATCCGTGCCGTGCGGGGGTGCAGAGGAGCTGCGGCCTGGGGCGCCGTGTGATCTTGCGTGCGGCGTGGCGTCGCGTTTCCCACTGGAGGATCGGTGGCGCTTGGCTAGAGGCTCCTCCTTGGGGATCAGGAGCGGTGCGACGCCCTTGCCTTTGGGCGTGGCAGTCATGAGGTCGTGGAGGTAAGGGCTCTGGGCCGCTTTGGTTAGGAGTGTGCCCGTGGCGGGGCTGAAGCCGCCACCACGGGCGGGCGGCGTCACAGGCTCTGTGATAGTGGTGGGGGTGACAATGGTAACGTTGTCCCTCTTCGGCACGACCTCAGCCAACGGGGCCTCGGTGATGCTCCACGGGATGGGGCACCCTGCGACCTGTACCGTATATGTGGGTGGGGGCCGATGGGCGCGCACTAAGGCAAACTGAGCCGAAGTGGCTGGGTCCCAGGCGGTGTGGTAGACCTCACAGTCCCATTTGACGGACGGGCCCGTGAGAGTCTTAGCAAGCTGGGTCAGCGTGGCGTGGCGTGCCGCAATGCCAGTGATGCGGTATCGCGTCTTGGCGAGAGTGGCTTCACAGCCACGGATGCTGACGGCAGCAGCCTTGGCGGCGTCTGACCCTCGTGCAACACGGATCCCCAATAAGCCTGACTTGCCGTGCATGACGACTCCTAGGGCCTTGAAGTCCACCGACTTCTGGAACGCATCTGCCATCGTGATGGGCTGGTCCTCAGGGAACCACACGGTCTGGTACTTGTCTGCAGTGGGCTCGTCAGCACCTACGTTGCTGAGGTCGTAGGTGGCGCCGAGTTGCCCTGAACCCGCCAAGACCTTGTCAACCGCTTGTAGACTGACGCCGAAGGTGGCAGCCAGGGACCTCTTTGCGACGCCCGATCCATACCTGCCTAGGCTTTTGCAGGGTTCAAGGATGGTGACGGCTTTTTTTTTTACTTTTTTTTTTTTTTTATTTTTTTTTTTTTTTTTTTTTTTTTTGGTTCTTTTTTTTTTTTTTTTTTTTTTTTTTGTTTATTTTTTTCTTTTTAAAGTTGCCGTGGAAGAGGGCCTTGAAGGTATCCTGGAGCTGACTATCAAGCTCCTGACGGCGAGCGTCTTTCTTGACTCCCTGTGCTTTTGGTTTTGGCGCGCCTTGTCCTGTGGGGCGGAGTCCCTTCGGAAAGGACCCTTGGCGCGTGGACCACCGTTCACGGGGGCACCTCCCGAGAACTGATCCTCGAAGGCCTGATGCATGGAGGGGACTGCGGCGATGGCTTCGGTTTCATGTATGGTCACCCGAATCCAGCATACGTGGTCGGCAGTATCGATGGTGGAAGACGGGGTTTTTTTTTTTTGATTTTTTATTTTTTATTTTTCTTTGTTGCTTATTTTTTTTTTTTTATTTTTTTACTTATTTGTATTTTTTTTTTTTTTTTTTTTTTTTATTTTTTTTACTTTTTGTTTTGTTTACTTTTTCCGTGAGGCGATCCATTCCTTTGTGCCAGCTGGGTTGTTTTGCGTTGTCGGTACCACGGGTTCAAGGGGATACGTGCTGTGACCATTTGGGCGCCTTGGTGGTGAAAGCTTCAGCACGGGGACGCGAGCTCGGTACCGAGTAGTTGTCGTTTGTTTGGGGCCCCATGACAGCAAAATTCGCAAGTTTGTTTTTATTTTTTTGATGACCCGTGGTACGCTTTACCTGCTCGAGGTGTGCCCGGGAAAGCCGTTCTCCGCTCTCGTAGTCGTGGAGGCTGATACTGGGCTTGTACGTCTTGCCGTCGTCAAGTGATGTGGGTTCGGCGAGGACTGGGACCTTCCAGAAGGCCGGGTCCAAGGCAATGAATTGGGCGTCCGCAGCCTGAAGACGTGCGGACGCAGCTGGTGGGTGCGATGTGTCACCACCAATGCGCTTAGGCTTGCTGCGCTGGTGGTGATCCAGCGTGTAGCTGATCTGGTTGGCGGCACACATGCGGATCAAGGCACTGCCGAGCTTCTTTGTGGTGGTCTTGTGCATGTCGTACGTGGCCTGAAGCTCGTCCGCGTTCAGCTCGGCAAGCCCGTTGTATGCGGCCGTGGGGCGGTCAGACCCCGCTTGCTTGAAAGCTGCGATGCAGTCCTGCTTGCGTTGGAGGAGAGACCCTTCAGCAGCAGGACGTGAGCTCGGCGGCTGCTTGGAAGAGCGACGGCGCTCCGGCTTACCGGGGGCCATTGCGGCGGGCGCTCTGGTGGGGAGAGAGGTGACGCGAATCAGTAGGGTCCTGCTGGGACCCCTCCGGTCTCGCGAGGCCTGGGAGTCTGACTCCGAGGCGGGGCGCTTCGCGTCGCGGCTGCGGTCTGAGTGCAGGGCACTCTCGAGCCGAGACTAGAGATAGGGGGAGAGAGAGGGGGGGAGAGAGAGAGAGAGAGAGAGAGATAGAGGGGGAGAGAGAGAGAGAGAGAGAGAGAGAGAGAGAGAACGTTCGGGACTCAGCGAGGTGCCTACGGCTATGCCACCAGCAGACAGCCAGGCACCAGATGACAGCCAGGCACAGTATATACCAGCAGACAGCCAGGCACCTACGCCGCCAGCAGACAGCCAGGCACCTACGCCGCCAGCAGCCAGCCAGGCACCTACGACGCCAGCAGCCAGCCAGGCACCAGCCAGCCAGGCGCCAACCAGCCAGGCACCAGCCAGCCAGGCACCAGCCAGCCTGGCACCAGCAGCCAGCCAGGCACCAGCCAGCGGGCCAGGCACCAGCAGCCAGCCAGGCACCAGCAGCCAGCCAAGCACCAGCAGCCTGGCGCCAGGCACCAGCAGCCTGGCGCCAGGCCATGTCGCAGACATAACATTCCTTGGCAGTTTGCTCGGCAAGCGGAGCCCGCCGCGCCCCAGCTGCTCGAGCCGCAAGAAGAAGCGCAAGGACAAGGCTGTCAAGGATGAGCCGTCGACGAGTGAGGAGAAGTGGTCAGGCCAGGTCCCAGAGCTGGTCACAGCGAGCCAGGGCGCTGGCGGCAAGGGCAAGGGCAAGAGCTCGACTAGTGGCAAGGGCAAGGGCAAGACAGGCAAGGGCGCGGGTCGCGGCAGCAAGGGCTCGAGCAGCAAGGGCGACAGCAAGGGCTCGATGAGCAAGGGCTCGAGCAGCAAGGGCTCGAGCAGCACGGTTGTTGGCAAACTCAAGGCCAAGGCAGAGCAGCCCGTCGACGAATGCGAGCCTGAGGGGATCGTCGAGGCGCCAGCTGGCGGGCCTGAGGAGATCGTCGAGGCGCCAGCTGAAGACGAGTTTGAAGATATCGTCCAGGCGCCAGCTGATGGTGAGGTCGAGGAGATCGTCGAGGCGCCATCTGCAGGCGAGGGCGAGGATGAGGCGGCAGCGGTCGAGGGCGAGCAGCTCACCTCGGCGGAGTTCGAAGTGCCCTCGGACGACCAGGCCAGCTGGGAGAAGATCACGGTGAAGATCAAGAGGAGGGATTCCGAGCAGCTGGCGACGATCGCCTACAAGTACCAGGCCAGCAAGGCCAAGTGGTTGCAGCTGGTCCAGGCGAGCGGCCACAGCACGTCACATCTTCAGCAGCGCCTCGTCGGCTGGGCGCCCTCCGAGATCAGTGGCCTGATCATCGAGAAGATCTTCGGCAAGGTCGTCGAGACGAAGACCATCGACAAACTAGCGGCGGTGGCCATCAGGCGCGAGGTGTTCCAGGAGATGCTGAGCTATTATTGATCAGGCTCGGTGGGAGGAGGAGGGGGATGATGTTGAGTAGGAGGGGCGGGAGGAGGAGGGGGGGGAGGAGGTGGATGGAGTAGCTCGAGGAGGGGGGGGGAGGGAGTAGTAGGAGGAGGAGGGGGAGAAGGAAGGAAGAGGAGGAGGAGGCAGAGGAGGGGATGAGGAGGCGTAGTAGTAGTCGTTAGTTAGTTAGTAGTAGGAGGAGGAGGAGGAGGAGGAGGAGGAGGAGGAGGGGAGGACAGAACCACGAAGGAGGCAACCGCCAGGACGGGATACGCTCGGGAGGAGGAGTAAGAGGAGGAGGAGGAAGACGCCAGGCCTGGCACCAGACCGTGGATATCGACCATCTCGTCGACGAGATGGGTCGCCACGCCGACTTGCGGCGACTAGGATTTGTGATAAGGGAAGGGGGGGGGGATGCAGGAAGAGAGAACAGAGAAAGAGAGAGAGAGAGAGAGAGAGAGAGAGAGAGAGATGGAGAACACAAGAAAGAGGAACGAGAGAGAGAGGGAGAGAGAGAGAGAGAGAGAGAGAGAGAAACCAAACAAGAGAGCGACATATATATATATATATATATATATAGAAACACAGAGTGAAAGACAGAGCGAATAGGATTTCTGGCGAGACAGATCGCAAGACAGAGATGGGGGTGGAGAGAGAGAGAGAGAGAGAGAGAGAGAGAGAGAGAGAGAGAGAGAGAGAGAGAGAGAGAGAGAAAAAATCAAAAACAAAGAAAAGAGAGCGAGAGAGAGCAGAAACCCGCTGCAGCCCAGGTGAGCAGCGCCGCGAGCTGGAGAGCAACATCACGTGCGTTGCGTTGCGCTGCGCTGCAAAGGGAAGGCACGCAAAGGGAAAGCATTACATGTGCACGAGGCAATTCGTTGTTCGGACCCCTTGGGCCCTGAAAACATGAGGGGTGGAGGAAGGGCGATCGTTTTCGGTCGTCCGATTTCGGACGTCCGAAAAAACGATCGCCCTTCCTCCACCTGCTTCAGCCGTGTTCTACCTTAAGGCATCCGATCTGCGTCAGTCGTGTTCTGGGCGACCCCCTCCCTATAGTTTTCCCGACCCCAGGGAATTCCGAGCGCCGTGCGTGTGATCGCCCACTCTCCCTCAAGTTATGTCTGGCCCAAGGGCCCCGAAAACGCGATCGATCGGCGCCGAGGCGAGGGCGGCCTCCCTTCTCCCATCCGGTATGCCTCGGGCTTGCAGGGGCCCGAACAACGCGACGCCCCCTCCACTCCTCCACTCCTGAATCTGCTGACGTTCGACGTTCGCGATCGCCACCCCTCCACCTCTCATGTTTTCCGAGCTCCCGAGGGCCCTGGGCCCAGCAAACGTGGTTTGCGTTGTTCGGGCCCCTGGGGCCAGATATCCAAATGGCATGGGGGCAGGCGGTGAATATAGAGGCCTCGAGGTCGATGAACAGGGCGAGCATCCAGGAGCAGGAGGAGGACGAGGCTCTTCGGGAGGAGGACGAGCAGCATGATCAAAGGATGAGGAGGATCAAGGAGGAGCATGCAGGGCGAGAATGAGCAGGAGGAAGTGGAGGAGGAGGAGTGGGATCGGGGTGGATATAGGAACAGGGCCCGAGGAGGATGAGTGCGAGGATCGATGAGGAGGCGGAGGAGGATGATGAGGAGGAGGAGAGGAGGGGCAGGCGGAGGAGGAGGAGGAGAAGAAGAAGGACGAGGGTCGATGAGGGCGAGTTCGAGGAGGAGGGAGTCAGCATCAGAAGGAGGAGGAGGGGAGGAGGAGGGAGGGGGAAGGAGAAATTGGAGGAGGATCGATGAGGATGAGGATGAGAATAAGAATGGGGGGATCAGGAAGATGAGGACGAGGAGACGGAGGAAGACTAGGGAGGAGAATAATAAGGATTAAGAAGAGAAGGGGTAAGAGGAGACTCGTCCAAGCAAGAGCCCCTAAGCTTGAGGATGAGCTCCAGCCATGGAGCCGCGCCCCTCTCCTTCCAGAATCCTGCGGGGCTCCCCGCAGCCGGCTTACTCAAGGACGTCGGGCGGTCGATATCGCGACATCCTATTTGCACACGCGTGGTGCCGCAGGCGAAGAGGGCATGATCGGGATGAGTGTGCACAGTGATGTTTCCCATCTTGCAATTTCACATGTCACTGATGAGTGTTTCCTTGGCGCGTGCGTGCGTACGTGTATACAAGTTAATTCAGCTGCACAAGGATGTGTACACGAATTGGTATACACACGGGCATATACAATGTGTCGGATGCATTACTGGCACTTTTTATACATGCATGTCTGCATCGCGTGAACGCGTACATCGGTGCATACGCACGCGCATTACATACACGCCAACATGTTGGGCATGCACGTGCGCGCGCGGTCACGCGAGGTGTAGGCATGCGCATGTGTATGTGCAGCGTGTGTGTGTGTGTGTGTCTGTGTGTGTGTGGGTGTGTGTGCGTGCGTGCGTGCGCGTGCGTGTGTGTGCGTGTGTGTGTGTGTGTGTGTGTGTGTGTGCGTGCGTGCGTGGCAAGTTGCGCCTCGAGCTGAAGCGCCTGAGGATGCCCGCTGCGCCGCTGACTCAAAAAAGGTGTGCGCGCGGGCGTGGGCGCGCGCATGCGCGCGTGTACGCGCGCGCGCCGCGCGCGTGCTAGTAGAGCAGCAGAGCAGCACCGGCAGCAGCAGCGTTAACAGCAACAGCAGCAGCAACAACAGCAGCAGCAGGAGGCAACAGTGAGGAGCAGTTCCCCCCCCCCCCCACCCTCCCCCGCGCCGAGGCGGAATCGGCGCGTGCTGGGCGCGACGCGCGGCTGAACGTACGTTGTCCCTCTTTTCAGGACAACAACTTCACCTCTACTCGGTCCGCCCCGCTCCAGCGGCTTCGGCTCCCGCATCCACACACCCATTCCCTCCCCCCCTTTACTCCCCCCCCTTCCCCGCCGCGGCCGTGTTACTCACACTCTTCATACTTGGCACATGGGCCATGGCGTGTGGGGCCGCGGTGGGGGGTCTTATGGTGGCGCGGTGGTGGTTGGGGTGGGGGGCGGGGGGGCATGGTGGGAGTGCGGTGGGGCGGGGTGGAGGGATGAACCCCATGGGGGGGCGTGCGTGGGAGGTGGTGGGGAGGGGTGCGCGGATGGGGCATGCGTGGGGTGGGGGCTAGAGACAGGGGGCGACCGCCCCCTGTCTCGGGGTGGTGGATGGAGGGGTGGGTGGGGGGGTGGGGAATGCGAGGGGCGGACCCATTGGGGTGGGGGCCGAGAGGCGGGAGGGGCTGCGCGGGTGGTCGGGAGTGGGGGGGGGGGGGCTGAAGGGGCTCTGGGGGCATGCGGGGCTATGGGGCGGTGCCTCAAAGGTGAGGTGATCGCTGGTTCAGATGGTTTGGTGTCGTTTGATGTCGTTTGACGTTGTTTAATGTTGTTTGATGTCGAATGATGTTGTGAAATGTCGTACAATGTCGTTTGATGTTGTCTATCCGTAATGTCGTTTAATGTTGTTTGATGTCGTTTAATGTCGTTTAATGTCATTTGATGTTGTTTGAAGTCGTTTAATGTTGTTTGATGTCGTGACGTCGTTTAATGTCGTTTGATGTCGTTTGATGTCGTTTAACGTCGTTTGATGTCGTTTAATGTCGTTTAATGTTGAATGATTTTAATGTCGAGCGATGTTGCTTAATGTCGTTTGATGTCGTTTAATGTCGTTTGATGTCGTTTAATGTTGTTTGATGTCGAATATGGATCATGTCGTTTAATGTCGTCTGATGTCGTTTAATATCGTTTAGTGTCGCTTGATGTCGTTTGATGTCGTTTAATGTCGTTTAATGTCGTTTGATGTCGTTTAATGTCGTTTGATGTCGTTTAATGGCGTTTGATGTAGTTTAATGTCGCTTGTTGTCGTTTAGTGTCGTTTGATGTCGTTTAATGTCGTTTAATGTTGAATGATGGTGTTTAATGTAGAATGATGTTGATGTCGTTTGATGTCGTTTACTGTCGTTTGATGTCGTTTAATGTTGTTTGACGTCGAATTTGTATAATGTCGTTTGATGTCGTTTAATGTCGTCTACTGTCGTTTGACGTTGTTTGATGTCGTTTGATGTCGTTTGATGTCGTTTGATGTCGTTTAATGTTGTTTAATGTCGTTTAATGGTGTTTAATGTCGAATGATGTTGTTTAATGTCGAATGGTGTTGTTTAATGTTGTTTGATGTCGTTTAATGTCGTTTGATGTTGTTTGAAGTCGTTTAATGTTGTTTAATGTCGGTTAATGTCGTTTGATGTCGTTTAATGTCGTTTAATGTTGTTTAATGTTGTTTAATGTCTAATGATGTTGTTTAATGTCGAATGATGTTTTTTTAATGCCGAATGATGTTGTTTAATGTCGTTTGATGTCGTCTAATGTCGTTTGATGTCGAATATGTATAATGTCGTTTAATGTTGTTTGATGTCGTTTAATGTCGTTTGATGTCGTTTGATGTCGTTTGATGTCGTTTGATGTCGTTTGATGTCGTTTAATGTTGTTTGATGTTGTTTAATGTTGTTTAATGTTGTTTAATGTTGTTTTAATGTTGTTTAATGTTGTTTAATGTCGTTTGATGTCGTTTAACGTTTCGGTGGTGAGGCGCCGCCAAAGGGCAGAGAGGCCGCGGCCGCGGCGAATGGCCACGCGCGCTTAAGTGCACCCCCCCTGCACCCCGCCTCCCCCCCCCCCGCGCCGCCCCCCCACCCCCTTCCCCCGCCGTGGCACCCGCCCCCGCGCCCCCGCCGCCGCCCGCCCGCGCGCCACGCCTCGGAGTCGGCCCACCATGCGTTTCCCCCCCATCCCCCCTGCCCGCACACGCGCCGCCCCCCACGCCCACCGCGATCCCCCCACGCCCCCTGCCCCCTAGAGGTCGAGCGATGGGGGCTGCAGGCGAAGAGGGCATGCTGACAACTTCAGATTTGGACGTTGCATCTGGAAAAATGTAAAAAATGTGGTGGGTGCGTATGTGTGTGTGTGTGTTTGCGTGTGTGTGTGTGTGTGCGCGCGCGTGCGTCGCGCTTGGGAGACTCTTTGCGCCGTTGAATTGACGCAATCGCCGTTGGCAAAAATGCGTTTGAATGCTCCACGCGCATGTTGTATGCATGCACGCGTGGACGTGCATGTGCGCGTGCGCGTGCGCCCACATGTATCATAAATGTGTGTATACGGTGTGCCCATCAATCAGATGCCATGCAGTTGTTCATCAGGGGGTGTGAGCGGATTTGGACGTTGCATGGCAAACGGGAAGAAGCGTCTGCCACCGTTGCAGGAGGCATAACCCTTCAGTTGACATTGGCGCTCCCTCGGTCTGCATGTGTGCGGGGTGGGGGAGGAATCAGAGCGCGGTGCACCTTCGAGGCGTCGCAGGGGCCATGCTCTGACGAGTCCTTTCCAGGTGTCGTTTGTTCTGGGAATGCTGTGGAGAGAATGCTGTGGAGGAGAACAGGAGGAGCGCTGTGGAATGCTGTGGAGGAGAACAGGAGGAGAAAAGGAGGGTGGTCGGAATGAAGGAGAAGGGAAGGAGGATGGCGAAACATACGAGTGGCGTTGGTGAAGGGTCGGGGAGGGGGCCCCTCCGGCGCGGGGGCGATGGCCCCCAGGAAGGAACCCAAGAAGCCAGCAGCCAAGACCAAGCCGACGAGGATGAGCCCCGATCGCGCCAAAGAAGTGGCACGTTTGAAAAGGAAGGCCAACAGTGAGCACGAGAATTCGCTGCAGCGCCTCAGGATATACTGTGGGGTCCCAAACGCAAACGCAATGAAACATGATGGGGAGGAGGGAGGGGTGCGTCTGTTTCCATTACGCGCGTTCCAAGAGGAACCAGATCAAGAAGAAAAGGCCAGAGCTGAAAAAAGGAGTTCGACGGGCTGAACAGGGATCAGCAAATGAAATGGAAGTTCATCTGGGAGCGCGATGGCCCCCGTCTCAGAGAGCTTAGGTCTCGATAGGAATGAAATCCCGATCAGGCGCAGATCCGCGAGGCGAGGGAAATGAACGCAAGGAAATGTGATGAGCACAAACACACATGCGTTCTGTGGATTCTCACTCGATCTCGCGGCCATACCCTCTCGCCCTGCGAATCTCGCGCCATGGCTTGCCGAGGTCATTTCGACAACATCGACAGCCTCAAGACCGAAGCCCGTGAGAACGACTCCCGCAATTTGATGGAGAAACGTTGGCGCACGTTCGATGACCTTCTCAAAGACTTCGGCTGGACGAAATCCAACGAGGATAGTCAATATGGTCAGCTAGCGTACGCGCGTGCTGAGAGCGTGGTGGCATACTGCAAAAAGATGAAGGGGTGCACTTCCACGGACGTTCAGACTGGTGAGCAGACGTACCGTCGTTATGAGAGTTGGGACCAGGAGGAGCAGGACTCGCGCTGGACGAACGCAACTTCAGCCATATACTCAAGCATGCGTGCGCGCACCATGCATGCACCGATGGGCAAAATCATCCATCCACCGATGCATGCATGCATGCACGCATGCATGTACGCACGCCCCATGACACTTCCCCCCCCCCCCCCCGCCCCAGGACCACTTGCAGCGGATCGCTGCGGTTGTCAAGCGCGACAACATCCCGATCGGCGAGGCCCGTGCTGCTCTCGACTCGCTCGGCGAGGCCAGTACAACTGCGAAGAAGCGAGGGGCTCTCAGGAGGGAGGAAGAGGAGGAGGAGAAGAAGGAGGAGGACAAGGAGGAGGAGGAGGTGGATCGAGGAGGCGGAGGTGGAATGAGGAGCCCTCGAGGGACAATAACCTGATGAGGGGGGGGGGGAGGAGGAGGAGGACAAGGAGGAGGAGGAGGAGGAGGATCGCTCACGAGGGGCAGTAAGCTCCCACCCCTACCCCGCACCTCCTCCTCCTCGCGCTCTGACTCCCTCCTGCCCCCCCTCCTCCACCTCCTCGTGCCATCCTCCTTCTCCTCCTCCCCTCCTCCTCCTCCTCCTCCTCCTCCTCCTCCGTAGCCATTTTGGCTCAAGCCATTTTGGCTCAAGGTTCCCCCAGGCTCAAGGCGTCTGGCTCCCACAGGCGTCTGGCGTGTGGGGGAGGGGGTGCGTCGCCGCGGGCGGCGCGGCAGCCATCGCTGTCTTCTTCGTCTTCTTCGGGTTCAGCGAGATCGGCTCAATTTGGGTTCAATCAGTGGGACCTATCAGTGGGATATCACTTCCGTCGGTGGGATATCGACTCAATTTGGTGAATTCGCGAATTTTGTTGGGTTTTTGTCAATTCAGCGCTTCATTTCCATCTCAAAGTTTGGGTAACTGGCTCGTGCTCAACACTTTCGGCCATGCCGACATTGCAGATTGGAAAAACCATGCAAAAGCTTTTATCTTTGGATATCGATAAGCAGAAAAGACTGAGAGACGAAGCTCGGACGGTAGACGAAGACAAAGAAAATCAGCAAGAAGCATCGAAAGCTATGAGAACCTTGGCGGCCAAGGGATCTGCCAAGGGTACAGGACTGGGAGAGAATGGGTCAATTCCATCGGGGGCTGCCTCGACCGCCACCGGTGCCGACGGATTTTTGGCGCAACTCGAGTCTCTCCTAGATAAAAAGATCGCTCCTATCAAGGACCGTATTGATTCGTTACAACTGGATGTTTTGGGAACTCAAAAGGCGATGGCTCAGGAATTCTCAGTAGCTGTCACTTTGATCAATGACCACGAAGTAAAGCTTGCCAACCTGGAGGCAGGCGAAACCGAGGTGCAGAAAGCCTTCAACGAAAGGATTCTGGCTGTTGAACTGGAGCAGAAGTCCCTGCGCGCGGAAATGGCAGCCAAACAGCTAGAAAGCCAGTCAAGCCAGGGTCCGTCTAGGAAAAAGGGTCCGCCGTGGGCCAGCACCCCAAGAGCAGATAGAGACATCTTCATTCTAACCAACCTGGGCTGGAATCTCAAGAAGCAGGAGGCTCTGGAGAAGGCACGGGCGGTCCTTCGCCGAGCGGATGTTCCCCAGCCCACGCATATTGTTGCACCATTTGGGTATGGGAGTTGTGTTGAGATCAAATGGAGTTCGATTGCGGTGGGACTTCAAGCAGCAGCTACGATCCGTGATCTCAAGATTCCCTGGGCACTTGGAACATATGATCTGGTGTGGCCAGATTAGTACGAAGGAGGAGCGTGGCCCAGCAAAATTGTTTAAGACCGTTTCAGAAGCACTGGAAAGGGCAATGGGAGATCGCACGGACAGTTACGTGGTTTGTTCTCGGACTCGAAAATTTTTCGTCTTGGACCGTCAGATAGGTGCTATCAAGGATGGGGAATTCCAGTGGCACGAGTCTCTCAAGGAGATCCCCGACGAAGCGCTCCGCAAGACGCTCAAAGACACCATCGACGAGGCACTATCTCTCTGAGATGCTCACGTGAGGGGTCTCGTTTGTGCACTCAATGTGCAGGGCAAGTGGGCCGACGAGACTCAAATGCAAGCCAACCTAGATTTGCTCGAGCTGAAGTGCTGGGGCTTAATTTGTATCTTAGAGGCGGATTTCAAGGGCTGTCTTCAAAACGATGGGCTACTACGCCCTGTTTTCAATGGCCACGCTTACTACCGCCATCACTCTGGCCCTGGGTGTAGGGCCATGGGCGTGCTTGTGCACAAATCTCTGAGAAAACGTGTGAAAGACATTGTCTGCGATTGGAGATCTATCCGTGTTGATCTTCGTCCCGACTGTCTCGATGGATGCCACCATCATGCCAGATCCTTTCTCTTCTCTCATCTTGCCCACGATTTTTTCCATGATTCTCTAAACTGTGCCATCCAACTCGGTCGATCCCGCCCCGTGGGGTCTACTCTTTCTTGGTTGGGGGACATGAATGCCGATCAAGGTAACGGAGATCAGAAATTCCGATCGTTCTGCGAAGCTTGTTCATACCTCGATCTCCGTTGGTGCCCTCTCAGGTTCCAAGAGACTTCCATGCAATTCACTAGGAAGCCTGATGGTGAGCAGGCGCTCTCTCAAGCCAACAGCACGATCGATCACATAGCTCTCGCCAGGAGTGATCTCTCTTTTGATTGTTTCGCCCGCTGGGCGGGCGTCCCAGGGGACCATGCCCTTATTGGCTGTGATGTGCTGGCCTTTCACCAGCAGGTTCGTAAAAGAAGACCTCTCTTGTGGACTCCTACAAACATTTTGGAGGTTAGGAAGGTCGCCCAGGGTCTGTTTCCCGAATCAGCGGAACTTATTCGTCTAAATGACGAAGAACAGCCCGATTCATGTGCGGTCAGGTATCATGATCCAAGGGACCTCACCCTCTCCTTTGATTTCTGGGAAAACATGTTGGGCCAGGTTTATGAAGCGACTCAGGCTCTCCCAAGGAGTTTTAGGAGATTTGCCGAAGAGCCATTTTGGGTCAAGAGTCTCAGGACACGGTTCAACTCCGAACTTAACGAAGCCACGAGGGTCGCCTTGGGTCAGCTCCTCTTGAAAGCTCTCAAGATAACTAAACTTCAACGCGATTTGGCTCAGGTTGCGCTCAACGCCTCTCAAGGAAAACGGGTCTGGGCCTCCCGCAAGTCCCTCCTACCCATATTGGGTTTCTGTGTAGATCAAGTCAAGATTTTTGAAGTGGACCGCTGTACCACACTGGTTGCTGAAGAATACAGCGAGAGGTGGGGACTCTCAGAATCGGAGCGGCAGGAGGACATCGCCTGGCTTCGCTCTTTGGGTTTCTTCAACTTCTACAACGACCCCATCATTCCCTCCCTGCTGGAAGACGCGCTGGACAACATCAAGGCTCCCCGTAAGATCGACACAGAGTTCGCCTGTACGGCGGTAGTAAAAGCTTCGGGATGGTCCCAAAGGCTCACGGGGTGTATACAGGCCTGCTTAGGCGATCCCGAATTTTGGAACGACGTCACATTCGGGGGCCACTTGGGTAACAAGATCAAGGGTTTTGGAACCCCTTCTCAAACTAGAGTTGTCATTCCTCAGCCTGCAATTGCCAAGATTGGGCACGCATATGTGGCAAGGGCCATTCTGCCAGTTCTGGACTCATACACTGATTCTAAAGGTCTCAAAGGTCTTATTTTTGGGCTCAGCAAAGGTGGGCAATTACAGGAACTTCACACCAGTGTCTATCACATTTTAGAATATGGCCGAGATCATTTTAACAAAGGAATGGTTGGGATTACTGACATCAAAGCTCACCACGATCAGATTCGTTATGGATTAGTCCTGCGGAGTCTATTGGGGCGGGGAGTCCCTCTTTTCTTAGCAGTGGGCTGCATCAGGTTGCATAGGAACCCTCGAGTCTCCATCTCCCTTTTGGACTCAAACACTGGGATTATCCAGAGAGACCGTGGGTTGATGCAGGGAGCTGGGACGGCATGCATACTGGCGCGCGTTTCCGTAGAAGATTGTTTCGCCTCCACCCTGGAGAAAATTACCCATTCTTCTTTGGGAATCTCTATCCGTTGCGAGCAGTTGGGCTTCGATTTCAGGATTGCCCTTCTCAGCTGGTCAGATAATATCTTCGTGGTGGCGTCCTCGGAACAAGACCTTGCAACTCTGACTGCACTGGTAGAGTCGGAGCTCTGGAATGAACATCGGCTCAAACTCAAAGACGATCGGGAAATCCTTCCGGCCTACCCCTACTTCTTTCAAGGATACAAGTGGTCCGACCCTTTGGGAAAACTTGGTCTGTTGTACCGGAGGCCAAGGTGCTGGGTCCAATTCTCTCTGCCACTGGATCCTGTCACGAAGATGTCAAGCAGGGTATTTCACAGATCAACAAAGCCTTTTGGGCTAACAGTAGGTTCTTGATCAACGAGCAGATCCCCATGTCTAAACGTCTCTCAAAACTTAACTGTATGGCGGGGGGGATTATCCGCTCCAGAGGTGCTGCCTGGGTCCCTTGTAAGACGACGGCGGATTTGATTACCAAGGCTCAAAATCAATGTATCAGGATCATGTTGAAACTCAAAAGGCTCCCGGGGGAATCTCCCGAACAGTTCAGTTTACGCAGAAATCGCAAAACCAAGGGATTCAAAGATGTTTCATGGGCTATTTTCCATTTGGATTCAGCTATTAGTTGGGTTTCACACATGCAAAGACATCCAGAAGATTTTTCGTCGAGGCTGTTTCAATATTGCAAGCATTGGGTTATTCAGAATCGCTCCTTTGACAACTTTGGGGGCAGCCGTACCCACTCACGCTCGCATAGGGGATATGTTTTCAGGTATGACAAGGATGCCTGGACCACCTTATTCTCTCCTCAGGGCTCCCGGGACAAAAAGTTTCGTTTGGGTCTTGCGCAAGAAATGCTTGATTGGGTTCGGCAACCGCTTCACCTTCGCCTTCAGTAGCCATCGGCTTCGTCTGGCGTGATCCAGGCTCACTTTTGCTACCGTACTGCGCCCAGCGGGGCTACCTTTATTTTCACCACGGACACCTGTTACTCTCAGGATCTGGATTTGGTTGGGAATCAGATTCAGCCGACAATCCCCCTTTTCTTTGGATTCGATCGCCACGCCTTAGATCGTTGGGCTCAGAAGCGTCTGGATAAGATGGAGCCGAAGCCCGTGCTTACCTCGAATGAGAAGAAAGTCAAGCTGCAGAAGAAGCTCGAACAGAAAAAGGAGGACCAAGCAAGGACGGTCGAGTTCAAGAATCAGGGCCTCAAGGCCAAAGCATCGTCAGGTGCTGACCCTCGCGAATCCAGGGTACTCCCTACTCCGCCTCCAGCACCTGTGCACAGGGGAGACTCTATGTCTCGGAGCCGTTCACCGATTGCCAGGAAGATGCAGTTCTCAGGTGGGTTCAAGAAACAATTGCAAGGTGGTGAATCGGGGTACAAGCCAGAGCCGGATGAGGCCTTGCCAGAGACGCAGGACTACCGTGAGGAAGCACCTGTCAGACCCTCCCCACCGTCTTCGGGGGGCTCAGATTCCAGGAGCTCTACCTCTGGATCTGAAGCGGAGGTCGACTCGCCTGACCGAAAGTCGCAGCCTGCTCCAAAGAGCTGGGAACAGGACAAGAAGCCCTGGATCAGCAAGTTGGGCCCTCCAGTGCTTAAGTCTCAGTTGGAATACGATCACTCAGGCTGCCCAATTTTCGCTCCGAAGGGCGGCACAGACCACACGAGCTCAAGGCGTTACATTATGGCTTTCGTTCCCCAGCTCACAGGTTTGAACACCTTCAAGGCCAAGGTCGGGGAACACTTCCAAATCATCACTGTTCGTGAGCTTACGCCTTTCATCATTGACAATCAAGGTCCACTGGTTTCAGACAGTATTCCAGTCTTGGGAGAGCACGGTTATCTCACTACCAGGGACGTCACGAAGATTCTCTGGCACTTTGGGCTCAACACATTTCGTTTCAAGGACATTCATTTGTTCAATGCGCGGTTTTATACCAACGAGGCGTTCATTGGCCCAGAGGTCTGCCCTAAGAAGGAGAGGCTCCACGACAAATCGCAGATCTTTGCTGGCAGCTGCATTGTGGCTCTCCTCTTCGTTAAGGATATGTTTGAAGATGTGGGAGATCTTATCACGGTGGAGTCTGGGAATAACGGAGCCAATGTAAGGTGCCATCTGCTATGCAAACCTCGTTTCCTGATGTGATCGAGGCAGTTTAGAAGATACGGCTAAAGTGTTTCAGCTCTTTGGGCCCTCAGCTCTTATCTTGGTTCAATCTTGGATCAATCTGGGATTACAAGGGCTTTCAGTGGGACCCCAGGCCATTTCTCGGGGGTGGGGATTAAATTCTGTTCTCCTCAATCCGTCTGTCAGGGCCAAAGTAGTGGGGTCGATTCTTGCTCTTTGCCCACTGCCTCGATGTGGCATATCTCAACTTGGGATTGCTTCGCGCTTAGTTTGGTCCTTCACTTCAGTTCAAAACGGGCTTGGATGGGATTGTTAATTTCATCACTTTGCCAGGATGATGGCTTTCGGTTCAATCTGGGAATTCTTGGGATTACAAGTGCCTCATTCCATTGGGCCTTCAGGTCATTTCTCATGAGCTGGGATTGCATCATGTTCTTCTCAATTCGGTTGTCGGGGCCAAGTGGGGTTGTGTCTCGCTCTTTGCCCAAGGCCTCGAAGTGACAAGTGTCTACTCGGGGTCGTTTGGTGCTTAGTTGGCTTCTTCACCTCAGTACACATGGGTTTGGCCTGGGATTGTTAATCTCACTTCGTTGGCCAGGACGATGACTGCCGTCCGATCCCTGAGAAAGGACATCTCTTATCTCTGTCTCACCATCTTATGGTTCCACATCTGTCGGTTGTCTTGGTGTCCTGGTGCTTTTCTGTAGTCATTTTGGCTCAATCCGCTTACCTCGTTCTGCTTCAACCCCTTCTCAAATTATCTGGGAACACACTCTCATGCTTGCCCCTCAGAGGGTCGTCAGGCCATGGAATTCAAAGTCCCTCCAGTGTTGTGTCTTCGAGGCATGGGCATCCGCCTGCCCACGTGCACTGGCAATCGAAAGTTCCGAGATCGTTCCTGTAAATTCAGGTTCATACAACCCACGGAAATGCGTCACACTCCACATGTATGAGAAGGGACGCGAATTCGAGATACCTCTCAGGCAGCTATGGAATCTCTTTGAGGAATTTTTCTCAAGTGAGGCATGCAAGAACCTTATTGGGATCGTGGGTATCGCAGTGCGCTCTATGTCTTTCGTACAGATCAAGACAATGTCATACAAAGGCGCAGTGTTCTACGACAATCGCTGGTCGGACCCTGGGAATTTCATTTACACAGTCTGGTGGAATATTTGGGGTCAAATGGCCAGGTATCTTCAAAGACGACAACCTACCAGGGCCTCGTCCAAGTCCATGGAGGAGCTTCGCTCAGTCGCTGGTCGTGTCACCGATGTACAGAGGATGGTCCGAGAGCGGTGGAATAGGGAACCTGACACTTCTCGATGGCTAGAGCTTATTGGAGATTTGATGGAGCTAGGGTTGGGAGCGGGGTATGTTGACCCAGATCGGTTCTGGAACATAATTCAGGGGATATCTCCCATCATCTGCTCCATTCGGTCAATTTTGACGTTTGCCGATCAACATGGGTCTTTTGCTAGGACCGGGAAAGACCGTCGCCTTTTTCGCGGCCCATGTGCACCCCACACTCGGAAGTTTGCCGTGGCAATGTTTCACGGAATGCAAGTGCACAAATTTAATGTTACGGAATCTTCAGAGGTCTGGGTATCTTACCTAATTGCGGCCTCAGAGAACAGGCTCCAATACTAGTGGAGCCGGGGCATTTGACGCCCCACGGAATTTGCATTTGGGTCTGAATCGAGACCCCTTTGGGATCTCCTCTCTCTTCCTTCGCCTACCACCTAGTGGATTGGCTGACACCAGGAGATGTCACTTGTGCGATTCTATCTGGGACCCGCCCGATCCATTGGATCTTAGGGATACCGTGGCTTCGCAACAATCCTTCCTTCCTCAGGATGCCTCTGAGTCTTGGGGCCTCGGCGTCTGTTTTCCTCTCTTGGGGTTGGGGGGGATGGGCCCCTTCTCTCCCCATGCCTCCTGTCGGCTCCTGCAGTCTCGGGCTCAAGCTTTCGGTATGCTACATCCCACGGCTTCGGACCCTTACGTTATCTTTCAGGGGAAACTTTGCAGGTCTAAACGCAAAGTCTGCTTCCTGTCTAAACGAGATCTTGAGGCACTTTCATACTGCTCTACGCTGCTATTCCAAAGGGTGGTCAAGTTGCCGGCTCGGTTTCTTATACCGTCGGGCCTTGGTGGTCCCCATTACACATATGACTGGTGCAAAATCCCGCTTTTCAAAGCTTGTCGGGACAGCGGCTATCATGGTCTGTATGTCAACGTTCGGGGTCCCGATGAAAGGGTTCGTAGAGTTCCTTGGAAAGAATTGGTTGCTGGTCAGTAGCCGTTTCGCCTCAAATCCTGACGGGAGCTCTTGTCTGAGACGGCTGGGAAACATCCAACGCCAGGGGATGGCTAAACGCAGCCTCCCAGTCAAGCTCGCCGCCAAGAAGCGTCTCAAGTGGACACACGGCTCGGGCGGAATGTGGAACTACTGCGAAGAGGACAAAGTCTACACCAAAGTATGGTATACGGAGTACTTTGACACGTGGTTCGATCCTGATTCGGGCTGGCCTCACCCAGTTGTGTGGTGCCTGTCCGACTACTGGTGGGACGGAGATTTCTTCGTGGAAAAGTGGCGTTGGAAGTACCCGTGAAGGCAATTCCTGGGACTCCCTCAGACTGAATCCCCTGGTGTCGGCGGTGCATGGGCCTGCGGCTTTTGGAGGACTCTCAGTCTCTCTCAATCTCTCTTGCATGTACTTCTACGATGTTGGTTGGCAAAATACAAAAGGTTATAAACATTTCCAGCCAACTTGCGTTCTCCATACCTGTTTGAATTCAACCATATTCCATATTCCTTGACATGCCTGGTGTGGGTTCTCACGGCTGGGATCTCATTCTGCTCTGACGGTTCATCTTGTATGCCTCCGTATCTTCTGGGTTCATTGCGTGCTTGGGACATTCAGTTTATCTTTCAGATTCTCTTTCAGTACGTATCCGCCTTGGCCGCTACTCATGTTCAGTGGGTCTCATGGGACTTAATGGAAGTTTTCTTCACCTCTTACTTACTTTAGACCTTGGGACCATGTGCTCTCAAGGTTGGGCTCCAATTGTCACTCAAGATCTTGTTAATCAAATTTGGGCAACTCTTTCATTATCTTGCATTGTGTCTCTCATCTTCATTCAACACAAGAGAGACCTAGTGGTGGGATTCATTTGGGATATTGGACAGTTTGTCATTCACGATTTCTTTCAGTATCATGGGTTTCAATCCTGGGCTGGGCTTCACCTTTTCTCCGCTTCTTTCCTCTCCCGCCTCTCCTCCCGTTTCACTCTTTCTCTACCGTGCGCACTTGGCGTATTGGTGGCTTCTCAGGTTTGTGTGTTGGGAGGACCGACCTTTCAAGGCGCTTCATCATCATCATCATCATCATCCTCCTCCTTTAGCTCCTTAAGGGCCGTGGCCGCCGCGAGCGCTCGCGTTCGAACTCGTCCGACTCCACCTGCGAGTCGAGCAGTGCGACGTCGAAGGGGCACCCTGCGTAATGAAACCAACCGCGCACGATTCCAAACCTAAGTAGTTACTATGAAGGTTGGAATCGCGCGCGGGAAACTGCTCGATCGAGGGGGGGCCCAGGAGACACCAGGCAGAAAGAAGAAACAGTTATCTACTCATGGTGCTTCGTCCACGGCGCCGAGCAGTTCTACCAAAACCGGCGGCGGGAAAATCCCCGGCCTGTCCGGCGAGGTGCGCAATCTCTCTGCGCTTATCTCTGTCCTCTCGGTGGGGGCGGGCAGTGAGAGCAGCAGTCGCCCGGGGGGCGCGATCACTAGGACCAGATGAAGGGAGGAAAAGGAGGGGGGGGGGGGGGGGGTACAGGTCATAGACATGCAGGGGCGGCAACGCGACGAGGAGGAGGGAAAGAAGGAGGGGCATGAATGTCAGGAGAAGGGTGATCAAGAAGGTAAGGAGGAGGGGAGACATCCGCCTCAGCCGCCGAGTGGGGGGAGGCGAAAGAGCACTCGTGGCTTCTGCCGTTCGATGAGGAACTCGCGAGCTGCAAGAAGGACCTCGAGGATGCTTCGAGCACGTTGCGCGGCGTGATCCAGAACAAGTCACCCAGGGAACTTCAAACAACAAATATCAGTTAGATCGAACGGTTGGTAGCCATGAGAAGGCCCAAACACTTGAAGGCCATCGGCATGCATCAGGTCAGTTAGCTCGCGAGCGTCATGTATCCATGCCCCATCGCGAGCTAGGCGACACCTATCTACGCTAATGGCCTTCGCCATGTTTGGGCATATGAATGCATCGCGCGCGCGAGTGCATAGCCCAGGTCCTCGATGTCCGACTCGGAGTGGGACGGGATCGAAGAGGTTGTGGCCGAGGCCATCGCAATGAGACTGCATGGCGCATCCAATGAGCAAGATAGCAGGGGACCCATGCAGAGAGATAGTGCGCGTTGCCGTTGGAGGCCTGAGGAGAAGCGAAGGAGGAGGATGAGGATGCGGATCAGGAGGAGGAGGAGAAGGAGGAGGATAATGAGGAGGAGGAGGGAGGAGGGGGCGGGAGGAGGAGGAGGAGGAGGAAGAGGAAGAGGAGAATGAGGGGGCCCCGACAGGCCAAGCGCGTCTGGGCCTTGGTGAGCCCCGTGCTGGAGACCGTCAGCAATGCCCAGACAAAGATCAAGAAGGCTTAGGGCGCGGCTTGGACTTGCTGGGGGTCCGCTTTCATGCTCATAGTCTTCCCCTCGCCCTCCAGCGCCCCCTTTCCGAGCGCCCTCGTCCTTCAGCCTCTAGGTTTCAATGCTCCCCCTCGGCCCCTCTCCTCTCGCCTTTTTCCTTACCCCATGCCCTCCTATACCTGGCCCACCTCCCCCACCCACTACGCATGCGCCCTGAGCGCGCGGCCCCCTCTCGAGTGCAAGCGTTGGCTTGGCGCTGGACTCGCTCGGAGCGATTGCACTAGGCGGTGCAGGAGAAATGCGAAGACCGATACGAGGCTTGGTATCATTGGCGGTATCCTGCCCCCAGCGTCCTCATCCGCATCCCCTGTCGCGGCCTCCTCGCTGCCCCCATCCTCACCCCCCCTCGGATCCTCTCGCCCTCGGGGGAGGAGGCAGAGTTGAGGGAGTTGTTGACTGGCGAACCCATCGGCGCCTGTGTCCTTGAGCCTCTCGGTGAACAAATGGCAGCTGCTTTGTTTGCCCTGGCCATTGAAGCCATTGCTTAAGCATTTGCGTTGCGTTGCATTTGCCGCTGCTGATTTGCTACTGCATTGAAGCTATTGCTTAAGCATTTGCGTTGCGTTGCACTGGTAACGTTAGGCCCCCCACTCACGAATGCAGTGCTGCTGCCATCGATGTCCGTACACATTGGCACGAGGCAACCAAGGCCAGCCGAGCTTCCTGTCTGCATTCGCCTACAATCAACCTGCACAGCAAGGACCTCGTCCCATCCTTGGGATCCTCGGCCCATCCTCTTGGCCACTTTCGCGGGCCACGCCCCGCTCGAAAAGCTTCGACATGGGCGTCCAATGCCCTTGCATCCTTATCGCGCATCCTTACTATACTGGTTGACTGTGCTGGGTTTGGCGTGGCGCCGATCGCCAGCATGGCTAACAGGGCAGCTGCCATGGGGCTGATTTTTCAGGAGGCCGCAACGGCCGTGAACGCATCGCCCCCGCCTGGAGGATATGACGATGGGAATGGTTTGCGGACATATCTTTTGAAACGGTGGAAGGCTGGCAAAATGACATCTCAGGAGGCATGCTCCATAGCTTGGCACAGCATGCAAGCAGGAGCGAAGGGAGTAGGAGACATCGCACTTCGGCCAGACTCGAATCATCACACGGAGCACTTGAGAAGGCCATCGCGGTGCGCAGCAAAGAGAATCTGTTTTCGGCTGAGATCCCTCTCTGGGATGGGACGGCAGAGAAACGCATGTACGTAGACTTCCCTTTTTCTCTCCCTCATGAGACCTTCCACCACAGTTATGAATCCAAGCCAGGTGATTTCGATTTGATTGCAGTGCCGCGGGACGAGCTGCCCATTCATTATGCCAATCATGAGGTGACCCGTCGATTTGGACATAAAAGCTCCCCGATCGGTTTTTGCAGCGACGGGGTGCCACACACGAAACGAGGTTCCTTCATATTATGGTATTGGAACAATTGCGTATCCAATGAGAGGCATTCGATAGCAGCAGTCCGAACATCGGACTGTTGCCGATGCGGCTGCCGCGGCGCATGTACTATTGAAAGTATCATGCGAGTTATATGTTGGTCGTTAAACACGTTAGCTTTAGGTATATTCCCAGCTTTGGACCACAACAACGCTCCATTCAAAAACGAGATACGAGCGGCGAGGCGAGGATTCGAGATAGCATCAGGGCTCCACGGAGCCCTGGTGGAGATGAGAGCAGATCTCCTAGAATTCCAAACTTCCCTGGGGTTCCGCCGCTGGGACCACGAGCACACGCCGTGCTTCATGTGCTCCGCTACCAGGGAACAGCTCTTCAGATACCCTCGGACGATAGATTCAGTGCCATGGGTTGAGAAAGACGCAGCCGCATATGATGCGATGGTTGCGGCATCAGTTACAAAGGTCACGATTTCTGACAAGCCCATGCTGAGGCGCCTTGTGCAATGCATGCGCCACGATGCTGAAATCGGAGGGTACGGCCTATGGACGGCTTTCCCTCCCTTGGGCCTTCGGAAGGGTCACCGTCTCATCCAGGCCGGCGTAGTGCACGACACACACAAGGTTTTAGATTTCGACGAGAGCGTATTTCCAACGGAATTTACATTTTTTGATTATTGTAACCAGGTTGGGTTGATGCATGTAGCATTGATATTCACAGTGCTGGGCTTTAATATTGAAATGCTGGCGCTGGACCTCATGCACATAGTGGACCTCGGCATCAGCCAGCTCCTTGTAGGGGCAGTGCTGATGCATTTGATCGAGCATAACTTTGCGCTGAGCCGTGCAAGCACTGTTGCAATACGCCGATCGCACAACATAGTTCATCTGAGACGGCGGCTCAAGTCATGGTATATCCAGCAGAAGGCAGCACACCCCCGAGGAAGCCAGAGCAGAATTGAAAAATTAACGTTAAAGATGCTCGGTGATGTCAACTGGCCACGTCTTCATGCGAAGGCAGCGGAGACGAAACATTTGGTCCCCTTTTGCGAAGCCGTGATCAGAGAGAACGCATCGTTGTTCACTAATGGTACGGACGTGTTCTTGCCACATGCTGTTAGGGAGCTGAATGTATTCCACAAGTGCTTGAAGGAATACACGCGTCGGTTGTCTGACGTCCAGCAGCGCATTTTCGAGACTTCGATGCTGAAATACTTGGCGTACTGGAAAGCGTGGGGTGGCCAGGAAATATTCAAACACCACATGTGCGTACATGTAGTGGCCCGCTCCAGGCGCCAGGGGAATCCCAAACTGAAGTGGACATGTTGTGACGAGTCAGATAATAGAGCCATGGGTGCAGTGGCAAAGTCACTGCACCATGGCAGCACGTTTTACTACTCGTTCCTCGAGAAGGTGATTCCCGAGCTTTGCTAGTGATACCATGCAGTTGCCATGTGTGAAAAAAAAAACCAGGGAAGATGCAATGTGGTGCTGGACGTCAGACAACCGAGCAGGACAGATGAGCACGGCGGCTGAGGGAGAGGACCGAGGATCGAGGATGAGGGTCCCTCTCTGGAGGCGGGGGAGCAGCGGAGGATCAACATGATATCGTCTTGCCTCGTTCCTTGTTCTTCGTTTCGTCCCCGTTCTTATGCATCGGCGGAGGCGGAGAGGAATTTACGGAGGACCTTCCCACCCCACCACCCCACCCCTTGGAGGGACGAGAATCCCATAGGCCGATCGATGTCCAAGATTTCGCGTTTCGAGATGTTCGGCCCTCTCTGAGGCCGCGCTCGATGTACGAGATTTCGCGCGTCAAAGCGTTCGGGCCTCTCCAACGCCTCGATGTCAGAGGTGTTGGGGTTCGAAATTGTTGGCCCGAATTCTGGTCAATGGCTCTGCGTATATACATGTCAACTGTTTTGGATTCCCTCGGGCCCGCTCAAAATCAAACCCCTCTCTGAAACTCATCGCGATCGGTCTCAGTTTCGAGCCGCTTCGGATCCAAGCTTCGAGTCCCCCGTGGGCCGCGGGCACATGCCATGCACACCACGTGCAAGAGCTTCGTGCAGAGCCAGGGGTTCGCACGCACGTGGGCCGTCCACTCTGCTCTTCCCACGGGGCCCCTGGGCACCCCTTCCGCAGGAGGCGGGGGATGCCAGGGCGCGGTGTGTGTGTGTGTGTGTGTGTGTGTGTGTGCGTGTGTGTGTGTGTGTGTGTGTGTGTGTGTGTGTGTGTGTGTGTGTGTGTGTGTGTGTGTGTGTGTGTGTGTGTGTGTGTGTGTGTGTGTGTGTGTGTGTGGTGTGTGTGTGTGTGTGTGTGAGCGTGTTGGTGTGGGCGGGGGTGGGGTGGGGTGGGGGTGGGGTGGGTGGGGGTGGTGGGGAGGGGGGGGGGGGGGGGGGGGGGGGGGGGGGGTAGTGCTGGAACGCATGTATATGGTGTATGCGGCCGTCCTCAACGGCTACGCGAACTCCCTGTACGATGGCCACGTCTGCGAATCCACTCTGCCCTTCCCACCCCCTGGGCACCCCTTCCGCAGGAGGCGGGGGATGCCAGCGCGTGGGGTGGGGGGGTATGTGCTGGAACGCAGTGCGTGGTGTATACTGCCGTCCTCAACGACTACCTGTACGATACTGCGAATCCGCTCTGCCCTTCCCACCCCCTGGGCACCCCTTCCGCAGGAGGCGGGGGATGCCAGCGCGTGGTGTGTGTGTGTGTGTGTGTGTGTGTGTGTGTGTGTGTGTGTGTGTGTGTGTGTGTGTGTGTGTGTGTGTGTGTGTGTGTGTGTGTGTGTGTGTGTGTGTGTGTGTGTGTGTGGGGGGGGTATGTGCTGGAACGCAGTGTGTATACTGTCGTCCTCAGCGTTTACGCGAACTCCCTGTGCGATGGCCACGTCCCCGTGCTGTGTTTCGAGGGCTGGCTGTCCATTGATTTCGCCCTGAGCGTGAACTTCGACATGGGTGTGTGGTTGGCCATGGTGGTGTAAGTACACGGAACTACCCCAGGCTGACGGAGGAGAGAGGGATGATGATGATGATGATGATGATGATGATGATGAGGATGAGGAGGAGGAGGAGGAGGAGAACGATTAGCAGGAAGAATGAGGAGAAGAAAAAGAGAATCATTAATGAGGAGGAATAACGAGGAGGAGAATGAGACCGAGGAGACGAAGAAGACCTTGCCGAGGTCGATCGGTCGCCTTTCCCCCCCCCCTCCCCCTCCAAAAAAGAAAATGCTGCCTATAGGCTGGGCTCGAGGAAGGGCCTCGAGATCGCCGAGGATTGAGGCGGAAGCTGGGCCAGCCTCGAGCCGTTCATTAATCGGGGGATCGGCGGATCCCCCCGTTGCTTCATTGGAGGCGCCGCCGCGTCGAAGCGCGCTGGCCTCCTCCTCGCAATGTCTCACTCCCCCCTCCTGTCTGGATCCATGCGCCCGCGCGGGGCAGGCGAGGGCCTCGATCGAGAAGGCTGCGCTCGCATCCAGGGTCGGACTTCGAAGCCTCCCCCCTGCTCCCTCGACTCGACAGCCTCGATCACGCTCGAGTTGTAAAGCAGACAACTTCGGCAGGGCACGGGGGCCATGCGTGCCTCCATGCCTTGAAGCTCTCGCACGTCCCGCCTTGAGGGGCCGAAAGGCTTGATATCGATCGGTCGATCGATCGACTGATCGAGATCGCTCGATCGATCGAGCACTCGGTCGATCAACCGATCGATCCATGCCTTTCGGCCCCGCCCCCGTGCCCTGCCGAGGCTGGCCCCGCGCGCGGCGCTCGATCCAACCTCTCCCCGTCGATCCAGAGCGGGTGCGGCCGAGGCTCATCCAGTGAGCGGCCCAGCCCTGAGAATAGTCAGGGCCGACGACTATGTGTATATATATATATATATATATATATATATATATATATTCATCAGTTGCACGATTGTAGATTCGGAGTACAGTTTCTGACCCGTGGTGACGCCTCGTGTCTCCACCGCCTGTGGGAGGGTTGCGAATGTCTTGATGCGTTCCCTCTCCTCCCCTGGCCTCCTCCTTAATCGTATTGGCTCACAGTGATTTGGGGTCCCCTGTCGGCGACGACTGAATGGGGGGGGGCCCCGCTGCTGCCCTTCACTTCTTCTGGGCCGTGGCCCGCGATCTTTCAGGGCTCGGGCAGCGGTGCCCCGACGTCTCTTTGAGCTGCCCAGAGCAGCACTGTCCGGCCTGTCCGGGGGTCTCGTGCCCGGACAACAGCGCCTGCTACCAGCTGGTGGGCGAGTTCGCTGCGGCTGCGCGCGGCGGACGGACAGCGCCGGAGTGTCCGGCGGCACCAGCCTGTGAGGCCTGCGAGAGCTGCCCGGACGCGAGCCCCGCGTTCCCGTGGCTGCTGGTCTTCCTCCTCTGCTGCCTGGCGGTGGGCTGTGGCGGGGGAGGCTGCCTTCTCGGACGGCTGTCCGGGCGGCGCGGCAGGCTGGCCCACTCGGCGGCCGAGGCGGAGCCCTTCGTGGACAGGCCGTTCGCGGCGACGCCTTCGACGCTCCGGCTGAGGAATGGCGCATAGGGCTCTCGACATCGTCGAGAAGCAAGTCCTCATCGACTTTTTCGAGGACGAGAACAGGCTGTTCTGGCACGCCCGGATCCTCCTGATCCCAGGAGGGCAAGGGAGATGGATTGTGTGCTCGCCGACGCTGGCTGTGCAGGTCGCGGACCTTTCGGCTCATCGGATCCGCATCCTTCGGCGTGGGGAGCCGATCGATCCGGCGTACCTTCGCGAGGCGTTCGTTTTCGACGAGGAGCTGGACGACGGCGAGCTGGCTCGGATCCGGGCCGAGGCATACGAGCTCGCGGAGGTGGCGGGCTTCGACTTGACGGGCTTCAGGCCGGCCGCAGGTCCAGCAGCCGCGGCGGGCAACGCTACCTGGCGGGTCGCGGACACAGCCCATCGGGCCTTCGGGGAGATCGTTCCACTGGACGCTCTTCGGGGCCAGGAGGGCTGCACGCTGGGCGACAAGGTCGGCTGGGTGACGATCGACGACGCGGGGGTTGTGATCGAGCAGGTCGTGGACGACAAGCTGGAAGCGTGGCTTTCAGCCAAGCGGTGCGGGCCGGGGCGCGATCCTCGGCTGCTCGGAGACGCTCGGGATCATCGAGGGCTTCGGTTTCTCCACCCGGACGAGGCGACGAAGAAGCAGAACAAGACGAAGATGCCGTACGAGCCCTTCGAGGGCCCAGAGGCCGCCGAGGAGTTCATGGTGAACGTGCTTCGGGTCGGCTTCAACTTCGTGACGCACAACCTGGACTGGGAGGCCAAGAGCGGCGCGTCGCCGAAATCGGGCCTGGCCAGAGAGCACCGGCACCTGAGCAGCGCGCTCTTCGTCGCGCAGTCGGTGGACCAGTACGACCTCTCGAACAGCCTCTCGAACGAGATGCGCATCAGGAGGTTGATTCAGATCGAGGCGGCGGTTCGGAGGAACCCGAAGTCGCCCGACTTCGAGGGGCTGGAGGTCATCATGTCACACCCAATCGGCACGGGCGGCGAGGTGACCACGAGGAACTTCACCAAGTGGGTGGCAGAGCGGCAGAAGGACGAAGGCTTCCTCCTCAAGCAGCAGAGGCTGTGGCGGGAGGAGAGGGCGGCAGACGACAAGCGCCAGGCTGGCAAGAAGGACCAGCCGGGCGCGGGGGCCAAGTAGCCCTTGCCACCAGGGGCGCCGACGCGCTCAGTGCTGGGTCCCCAGGCGCTGAGCTTGACGCGGCGGTGCCGCTATGCCCGGGGAAGAGAAGGGAGTCCGACGCCATGGGGAGCCCTTCCCAGTTTTGGTACCTGAACAAGTTCGGCCTGAACTACGCGGTGTGCCCCGCTATCTTCGGCAAAGACTTCGGAGGCGGGCTAGCCGTGAGCGGCGGATCCACTCGGTGGTGGGGGCGCTCAACGCCCTGGAGGCCGGGCCGTCGCGCCCCTTTCGCTCAGCCGGGCGGGGGCGAAATGCAACGGGAGAGCGCCCCCTTGGACCGAGCAGTTTATCGGTCTTCGAGCGGGTGGCGCGCCGAGTTGGGGCAGCCGGGGGACGCCCGGCCGACCTCAGCGAGCAGGGGGCCCTCAAGGAGCTCCTGCGCACCAAGGACCTGTACGGCCTCGAGCCCAGCAACCTGGGATCGTACGCGTACGAGCGGGTCAAGATTCTCGAGTGTGGCATCGCGGTCCGCGACGTCCTGGACCTGGTGCCGCCAGACCAGCGTGACACGCTGGCCAACCCGGAGAAGCACATCCTCCGCGACAGCTCCGACCTCGAGCGCGCGAACGAGCAGGAGATGCCGTTCTCGCCCTTCTGGGACCCGAAGCTGCGCTTCTCCAGGAAGGAGCGCTACCGCCTGCTCGCGAGGCTCAAGGAGCTCGGGCTGCTGGGCTTTCGGCGGAGCATCAGAGCGAGGATGGGGATCGTCTTCGTCTCGAAGAAGGACGGGGCCCTGCGCCTCATCGTCGACGCGAGGGAGGCCAACCGGATGTGTCGCCGCCCGCCGCACACGTGGCTGGGCACCGTGGCGGCGCTCGGGCCCCTCGACCTTTCAGACAGCTCGGTCGGCTCGGACGAGCCGCTCGACGTCAACGCAGCCTCGGTCGACCTGTACAACGGCTTCTACCAGTTCCGCAACCGCAAGCTGGGCTCGCTGTTCGGGATCGACTTTGCCGAGCGCGCCGACGTCTGGGGGGTCAGCGAGATCTTCGACGAGGAGCGGGAGTGCTTCGTGCCGGTGGGACCGGACGAGATGCTCTTCCCGGTCTTCGAGGGGCTGCCCATGGGGTGGTCCTGGGCGCTCCACTTCTGCCGCGCCATCACCTCGGAGGCGGGCAGGACGGAGACGAGCCTGCTGCAGGACCGGCACGCCCCGGAGGCGCCGCGGCCCGAGCTGGCCTACAGGTTGCCGTACGTCGACAACGCCAACGTCATCGGGCTCAGCCGAGCCGCCACGCAGCGCGCCCTGGACGCCGTCAAGAGCGACCTCGACCGGAGCGGGCTGCACTACCACGAGGAGAACTCGCCCGCCGAGTCGCTCGAGCTGTTGGGGGTGGAGTTTGATGGCCGGCGTCGTCTGCTACGTCCTAAGCCTCGGCGCATTTGGCGGCTCCACCTGGCGCTGCGCGCCGTGCTGCGCCGAGGCCGCTGCAGCGGGTTTGTCCTGCAGGTTCTGGTCGGCCACATCGTGCACCACTGCCAGCTGCTGCGCTTCGGGCTCTCGGCGCTCGACAAGGTCTGGTCCTTTATGTCCGAGAGCGGCGGCAAGGAGGTTCGCCTGTGGGCGTCTGTCCGGTGGGAGCTGGAGGTGTCCTCCTTGCTCCTCTTCCTGGCCGAGGCCCGTCTCGGCGCTGAGCCTGCCAGCGTCGCCTTCTGCGGCGACTCCTCCGCCGTGGGCTACGCGCTGCACGCCGCCTCTGTCTCGGGGCCAGAGTTCCGGGCCGTGGCGCGCTACCGGGAGCGGTGGCGCTTCGACGCGGTCGAGCGGAGCGACGACTGCTGGGGGGCCGTGGGCGACTGGTCGGCCGAGTGGCGAGCTTCGCCAGACCCGGCAGGGTCTCTCGGTCGCGGCCCACGCGATCTCGGCGGCGGACCTGCGGTTCGCTGCCGGCCGTGGCGCGACATCGAGACCGTCGAGCGGCCAGCCGAGGAGGTGGGGATCCCGCCGCTGCCGGACGCGCTGCTGGCGAGCAGGCGCTGGGCCATGGTCATCAAGGGTGCGTGGCAGCACGACGGGGTGATCCATGAGAAGGAGGGCCGCGTGCTGCTCATGGGCCTGGTGCGGGTCTCGAGGTGCGTCGGCCTTCACGGGAGGAGAGTCCTCTCGATCGGCGACAACCTCTCCAGCCTCTGTAGCTTCGAGAAGGGGCGCTCGGGCAGCTTTGCCCTTCGGCGCCTGTGCCAGCGCGCCGGGGCCCTCTCCATCGGCTGCGAGCTCGACTGGTCCTTGCGCTACGTGGAGAGCAAGAGGAACCCGACCGACTTCGACTCGAGGGCGGCCGATCGAGGCGAGCTGCCTCCCGGGACTTCGGTCGCTGGCCGCCGCGGCCGGGCGCTGCTTCAGCGCTGCTCGCAGGTCCCCGACTCGCCCCCTGCCCGAGCCAGCGCTCGGACCCGCCGACCGCGGCCTTCGCGGTCGAGCCTGGGGCGAATGGGGCCTCGGCAGACATCCGCAGCCCCCCCGACCCCGACGAGGGTTCGGACTCCGCCTGAACGGCGGTCACCTCTTGGGCGCATGGGGCCTCGCGCGCATTTTGCCGCCCCATGCAGCCCCGGCGCGGCGCGGCCCCGCCGACGCACCCGTCAGCGAGGCCCGCGAGCTCGGACTGAGCAAAACAGAACA
Organism: Prorocentrum cordatum; assembly: GCA_963575745.1. Lineage (NCBI taxonomy): Eukaryota > Dinophyceae > Prorocentrales > Prorocentraceae > Prorocentrum > Prorocentrum cordatum. Next base: position 792,380 of record CAUYUJ010018248.1, on the reverse strand, counting down.
TGCAACACCCCTGTCGTCAAGACGTCAGCTCAGCATCAGTTCGTTCTGGAGATCTTCGCCGGCTGCGCCGCCTTCTCCGCCGCCTGCCAGGAGGCCGACCTCAACATCGGGTGCCCCATCGAGATCTCCAGGGGCCCCCGCATGGACGTCTCGAAGCAGGGGACGCAGAGGCACATCAAGGGCTTGGTCAAGCAGGGGCTCGTGTGGTAATTACCTCCACCTGGGAACCCCGCGTACTACTTGGTCGAGGGCCCGCGCGACGGGCTCGAGTTCAGCCGCTCTTGGGAGCCTTCAGTTGGCCAAGTTCTCGTTGGGGCTCATCAAACTCTGTAAGAAGTACGGCGTCCTCTACTCACTCGAGAACCCGCGTTCCTCGAGGCTCTTCTCCTGGAAGCCCCTTAGGAAGGAGCTGCAGAGCCAGAACGCGATCTTTGTCCGATACGATAACTGTGCATACGGAACGGGATATCTCAAGCCGACCCTCCTGGCCACCAACATGCAGGCCCTTCAAGGGCTACATCGTCTATGCCCAGGGAACCATCATCATGATATTCTTGAAGGGAAAGCTCTTCTGCCTCCAGGGCCCGGCGAGGCTCGGGGGCGATGGGTCTGGAAGACCACTCTGGCAGGGCGCTATCCTCCTCGACTCCGCCGCTCCTGGGCAGCCATCTTGGCCCGGGCGGCTCCGGACACGGCCCGCGGGGCCGATGCCGCTTCGCTGGAGCGATGGGAAGCTGACCTGGCGCGAGCCGGAGGCTGCCCGATCCCGTCCGACGTCTTCAGGCCCCACTGCCCCAGGTGCCACCAGAGTCCGTGGAAGGACGCCGTCAAGCACTGGGGCCAGCGTGTGGTCTGGGTCGGCCCTCGGCGCGGAGCCACCATATCGAGAACGGCGACGTGCTGCTAAGGCGGCCAGCCGGCGGGCCGCCGCTGGTCACGACCCCGGCGACAGGCTTCTGGAGCGCAAGACCGTCGGGAAGGGGGCGCTCCTCAACTACGAGTCGTGCTCCGCGGACTTCGTCCACTGGGCCAGCCAGCAGGCCCCGCCCCGCGCGCTGGCTCCTCTTGAGCAGCTAGACGCCAGCCTCTCCGCGTACTTTGACTTTCTCTCTTTCGACGGCTGCGAGCCGTGGGCTGGACGGCACACCTTGTTCGGCTACGCGCACTTGCACGGCATCGTTGCGCCCTCGCGCAACCTGCCGCACGCCGTGAAGGCTCTGGCGGGCTGGGTGAAAGCCTGCCCAGAGCTCAGCAGCGACCCGTGCCCTTGGGAGGTGTTCGCCGCGATCGCTGACCACTGGCTCGAGTTGGGCACGACCGAGTCCATCCTCGCCGCAGCCTGCGGCGCCTTGCAGTTCGACACCCACCTCCGTCCGGCGGCTGCGGTCAACCTGTCCCTCGAGCACGTGGTGTTGCCCTCGGGCAGGGCTGGCGACCGCAATGACGAGGTGGCGCTGATCGTGGCCCCCTCAAGTGGCACGGCACCTCGGCCTAGCAAGAATCAGCAGTTCGACGACACCGTGATGGTTGGGTCTCTCCGACCGTTCTCGTGGATGGCTTCGGCAACTTGTTCGACAGCTAGTCGCCAGAGCCAGAGCGCGTCGAGTCCAGCGCCTGTTCAACGAGCTCCCGCTGTCCACCTGCGAGCGCCTTTTCCGCGAGGCCAGCCGCCAACTAGGGCTGGCAGCGCTGAAAGTGTCGCCGCACACCCTGCGGCACGGCGGCCCCTCCCTCGACTACCTGAACGGCCTCGCCACGCTTCCGGTGCTGAAGAAGCGCGGCGGCTGGCTCAGCGACCGCTCCGTGGCGCGGTGCGGCAGAGAAGGTCGGCTCCTGAGGCAAGTCAGCCGCCTCTCTCCTGAGCAGCAGCGGCAATTCAAGCGCGCCGCCGATCGTCTCGAGCAGAAGCTGCTTCGAGCCACAGGGGTGCGCTTCCAGACTCGCGCTTAATCGTAACAGCATTTGACGGCCAGACTTCCGGCCGGAAGGAAATTCGAAGAGGGTTTTTATATATATATATATATATATATATATATATATATAGACGTTTCCTTGCGCGGCAGCCCTGAGAATCTGTCAGGGCCGACCTGCCGACCGTACTGCTCCCGCGGGAGCGAGCTGCAGGCCCCCAGCCTCTCTCCCTCCTTCGATTGAAACCACCGCCCTCGCCCCGCCGACCTCCACATCCTCGCCGTCACCCCTGCACGTGTTCCTATCATAATTTCCTCTCCTCTCCCTTCTCGGACAATTACATAATTTCCTCTCCTTTCCTTTCTCGGAGAATTAGCCCGTGAAGCTGGCCGCTGTATTAATGCAGAAGGGCCGCCCACGCTGCGCCTGCCAATTTCTCGCCCCCCTCCCCCCTCGATCCGGTTCGATCCGTGCAGCGAGGGCTTGGCGCGGGGACGTGCGCCGACACGCGGCTAACGCATGCGCGTGCAACTTCGAGGATGACGACCCACCCTCCTACTCCATCCTCCCACCTCGTCCCCCGCATCGCTCGCCCGATGCAGCGACGCGTGCCCAGGGACGCAGTGCGAGATCATGCCAATTTGCAACCGTACGCTTGGGAAAGAGCCCTCGTCCTCTTCCACCTCCTCCTCGCGGCCGCTGTTGCGAAAACGGCCCATTATGTGGCCGCCCTCCAGACCCCAGACCTCCTGGCGTCGTGAAAAAATCACGACGGGCGGTTTTTCGCTATGTTCGGCCTCTGGGTGCTCTCACTGGGCCTCGGGAGCGACAGACCTCTGGGGGTCGACGTTGTGAAAAAAATCACGACGTCGGGGGTCTGGGCGCGTGATCGCAGGATGTCGCCCGACGCAGCGCCACGTGGTCACAGATGCGCACGAGATGAGCGCCACCGACATTGCGACCATGAACGTTCGGAAATAACGCCCATCCCCTCCACCCCCTCCTCACTCGGGATCTCTACCTCTCTCCGTCGATTAACGCCACAGTTGGTCGACACGCGTGGCCGCGTCATCGTGCATGGTGGTTATGACCGACGCTTGCTCTTGACGGAAAAGGGCGGTCGTCCGCGCGGTGCTCGGGTTTCCCTTACGTGTTTTTGTTCCAAGGTTTTTTTGTTCCAAGGGTGTTTTTGTTCCGCCCTGGCCCCGACCCAGGATCCTGTGACCAAAAAGCACACCCCCCTCGAATTGCACCACGCAGCGTCGTCTCCGTGCACGCATGCCTGCGCATGATGTGTGTATGTTTGTGTGTATATAGCATTGAGAGGTGCATGTTTCTTCCTCTCATCTCTCGATCCTAAAAGTTTAGCCTAGGGCTCGCTCGCCTCGCGCACGATTCAGCGGCGCAGGGAGCACCGGCTGAATGGCCTGCACGCCATTATGCACTACGCGCCACACGCATGCGGATGAAAAGTGCGGGCGTCCTATATACAGACGTGTGTGTGTATATATATATATATAAAGATCCTCATCCTCTTCCTCCCCAACTATTTGAATCGATCCTGACGCTGCAGAACGCGGCGTTGGCGCGTGAGCGGCATCATGCTGCCGTGCACTATTGCATATGTTGCAGAAAAGAAAGGAAAATGAATGGGGCCGCTGCGCGCCCGTCTCCGCTCCTCCATGAGCAGACCCCTCGAATGCTGCCGCGATTGCGTATCGATCCTGCAGTGCGCAGCTTCGATCGGGACGCCCCCCCCGCTTCACCATCGCGGACGTTGCGCACTAATGCATGCCAAGTGCGCGCCCCGCAACCCTCCATCCTCCTGCCGTGGCTATTTTGGTTCAAGACGTCTGGCTCAAGACGTCTGGCTCCCACAGGCGTCTAGCGTGTGGGGGGGGGGGTGCGCCGCCGCGGGCGGCGCGGCAGCCATCGCTGCCTTCTTCGTCCTCTTCGGGGCCAGCGAGATTGGTTCAATTTGGGTTTAATCAGTGGGATTTATCAGTGGGATATCACTTTCATTGGTGGGATATCGACTCAATTTGGCGAATTCGCGAATTTGTTGGGTTTGGTCAATTCGGCGCTTCATTTCCATCTCAAATTTTGGGTAACTGGCTCGTACTTACACTTTCGGCCATGCCGACTTTGCAGATTGGAGAAACCATGCAAAAGCTCTTGTCTTTAGATATCGACAAGCAGAAAAGACTGAGAGACGATGCTCGGGTGGTAGACGAAGACAAAGAAAATCAGCAAGAGGCCTCGAAGGCTATGAGAACACTGGCGGCCAAGGGTTCTGCTAAGGGTACAGGCCTGGGAGAGAATGGTTCAATTTCTTCAGGGGCTGTCTCGACAGCCACAGGGGCTGGCGGATTTTTGGTGCAACTCGAGTCGCTTCTAGATAAAAAGATCGCTCCCATCAAGGACCGTATCGATTCGTTACAACTTGACGTATTGGGAACTCAAAAGGCGTTGGCTCAGGAATTCTCAGTAGCCGTCACTTTGATCAATGACCACGAAGTAAAGCTTGCCAACCTTGAGGCAGGTGAGACCGAGGTGCAGAAAGCCTTCAACGAAAGGATTCTGGCTGTCGAACTGGAGCAGAAGTCCCTGCGCGCGGAAATGGCAGCCAAACAACTAGAAAGCCAGTCAAGCCAGGGTTCCTCCAGGAAAAAGGGTCCGCCATGGGCCAGCACCCCAAGAGCAGATAGAGACATCTTCATTCTCACCAACTTGGGCTGGAATCTCAAGAAGCAGGAGGCTCTGGAAAAGGCGCGGGCGATCCTTCGCCGAGCAGACGTTCCCCAGCCCACGCATATTGTTGCACCATTTGGGTATGGGAGTTGCGTTGAGATCAAATGGAGTTCGATTGCGGTGGGACTTCAAGCGGCAGCTACGATCCGTGATCTCAAGATCCCTGGGTACTTGGAAAATTTGATCTGGTGTGGACAGATCAGTACTAAGGAGGAGCGGGGCCCAGCAAAATTGTTCAAGACAGTTTCAGGTGCACTGGAAAAGGCAATGGGAGATCGCACAGACAGTTACGTGATTTGTTCTCGGACTCGAAAATTTTTCGTCTTGGACCATCAGATAGGTGTTATCAAGGATGGGGAATTTCAGTGGCACGAGTCTCTCAAGGAGATCCCCGATGAAGCGCTCCGCAAGACGCTGAAAGACACCATCGACGATGCACTCTCTCTCTGAGATGCCTACGTGAGGGGTCTCGTTTGTGCACTCAATGTGCAGGGCAAGTGGGCCGACGAGACTCAAATGCAAGCCAACTTAGATTTGCTCGAGCTGAAGTGCTGGGGCCTAATTTGTATCTTAGAGGCGGATTTCAAGGGCTGCCTTCAAAACGATGGGCTACTACGCCCTGTTTTCAATGGCCACGCTTACTACCGCCATCACTCTGGCCCCGGGTGTAGGGCCATGGGCGTGCTTGTGCACAAATCTCTGAGAAAACGTGTGAAAGACATTGTCTGCGATTGGAGATCTATCCGTGTTGATCTTCGTCCCGACTGTCTCGATGGATGCCACCATCATGCCAGATCCTTTCTCTTCTCTCATCTTGCCCATGATTTTTTCCATGATTCTCTAAACTGTGCCATCCAACTCGGTCGATCCCGCCCTGTGGGGTCTACTCTCTCTTGGTTGGGGGACATGAATGCCGATCAAGGTAACGGAGACCAGAAATTCCGGTCGTTCTGCGAAGCTTGTTCATATCTCGATCTCCATTGGTGCCCTCTCAGGTTCCAAGAGACTTCCATGCAATTCACTAGGAAGCCCGATGGTGAGCAGGCGCTCTCTCAAGCCAACAGCACGATCGATCACATTGCTCTCGCCAGGAGTGATCTCTCTTTTGACTGTTTCGCCTGCTGGGCGGGCGTCCCTGGGGACCATGCCCTTATTGGCTGTGATGTCCTGGCCTTTCACCAGCAGGTTCGTAAGAGAAGACCTCTCCTATGGACTCCTACAAACATTTTGGAGGTTAGGAAGATCGCCCAGGGTCTGTTTCCCGAATCAGCGGAACTTATTCGTCTAAATGACGAAGAACAGCCCGATTCATGTGCGGTCAGGTATCATGATCCAAGGGACCTCACCCTCTCCTTTGATTTCTGGGAAAACATGTTGGGCCAGGTTTATGAAGCGACTCAGGCTCTCCCAAGGAGTTTTAGGAGATTTGCCGAAGAGCCATTTTGGGTCAAGAGTCTCAGGACACGGTTCAACTCCGAACTTAACGAAGCCACGAGGGTCGCCTTGGGTCAGCTCCTCTTGAAAGCTCTTAAGATAACTAAACTTCAACGCGATTTGGCTCAGGTTGCGCTCAACGCCTCTCAAGGAAAACGGGTCTGGGCCTCCCGCAAGTCTCTCCTACCCATATTGGGTTTCTGTGTAGATCAAGTCAAGATTTTTGAAGTGGACCGCTGTACCACACTGGTTGCTGAAGAATACAGCGAGAGGTGGGGACTCTCAGAATCGGAGCGTCAGGAGGACATCGCCTGGCTTCGCTCTTTGGGTTTCTTCAACTTCTACGGCGACCCCATCATTCCCTCCTTGCTGGAGGACGCGCTGGACAACATCAAGGCCCCCCGAAAGATCGACACAGAGTTCGCCTGTACGGCTGTAGTAAAAGCTTCGGGCTGGTCCCAAAGGCTCACGGGGTGTATGCAGGCCTGCTTAGGCGATCCCGAATTTTGGAACGACGTCACATTCGGGGGCCACCTGGGTAACAAGATCAAGGGTTTTGGAACCCCTTCTCAAACTAGAGTTGTCATTCCTCAGCCTGCAATTGCCAAGATTGGGCACGCATATGTGACAAGGGCCATTCTGCCAGTTCTGGATTCATACACTGATTCTAAAGGTCTCAAGGGTCTTATTTTTGGGCTCAGCAAAGGTGGACAATTACAGGAACTTCACACGAGTGTCTATCACATTTTAGAATATGGCCGAGATCACTTTAACAAAGGAATGGTTGGGATTACTGATATCAAAGCTCACCACGATCAGATTCGTTATGGATTAGTCCTGCGGAGTCTATTGGGACGGGGAGTCCCTCTTTTCTTAGCAGTGGGCTGCATCAGGCTGCATAGGAACCCTCGAGTTTCCATCTCACTTTTGGATTCAAACACTGGGATTATCCAAAGAGACCGTGGGTTGATGCAAGGAGCTGGGACGGCATGCATACTGGCGCGCGTTTCCGTAGAAGATTGTTTCGCCTCCACCCTGGGGAAAATCACCCATTCTTCTTTGGGAATCTCTATCCGTTGCGAGCAGTTGGGCTTCGATTTCAGGATTGCTCTTCTCAGCTGGTCAGATAATATCTTCGTGGTGGCGTCCTCGGAACAAGACCTTGCAACTCTGACCGCACTGGTAGAGTCGGAGCTCTGGAATGAACATCGGCTCAAACTCAAAGACGATCGGGAAATCCTTCCGGCCTACCCCTACTTCTTTCAAGGATACAAGTGGTCTGATCCCTTTGGGAAAACTTGGTCTGTAGTACCGGAGGCCAAGGTGCTGGGTCCAATTCTCTCCGCCACTGGTTCCTGTCACGAAGATGTCAAGCAGGGTATTTCACAGATCAACAAAGCCTTTTGGGCTAACAGTAGGTTCTTGATTAACGAGCAAATCCCCATGTCTAAACGTCTCTCTAAACTTAACTGTATGGCGGGGGGGATTATCCGATCCAGAGGTGCTGCCTGGGTCCCTTGTAAGACGACGGCGGATTTGATTACCAAGGCCCAGAATCAATGTATCAGGATCATGTTGAAACTCAGAAGGCTCCCGGGGGAATCTCCCGAACAATTCAGTTTACGCAGAAATCGCAAAACCAAGGGGTTCAAAGAGGTCTCATGGGCTATTTTCCATTTGGATTCAGCTATTAGTTGGGTTTCACACATGCAAAGACATCCAGAAGATTTTTCGTCGAGGCTGTTTCAATATTGCAAGCATTGGGTTATTCAGAATCGCTCCTTTGACAACTTTGGTGGCAGCCGTACCCACTCACGCTCGCATAGGGGTTACGTTTTCAGGTATGACAAGGATGCCTGGACCACCTTATTTTCTCCTCAGGGCTCTCGGGACAAAAGTTTCGTTTGGGTCTTGCTCAAGAAATGCTTGATTGGGTTCGGCAACCGCTTCACCTTCGCCGTCAGTAGCCATCGGCTTTGTCTGGCGCAACCCAGACACACATTTGCTATCGTACTGCGCCCAGCGGGGCTACCTTTACTTTCACCACGGACACCTGTTACTCTCAGGATCTGGATTTGATTGGGAATCAGATTCAGCCGACTATCCCCCTTTTCTTTGGATTCGATCGCCACGCCTTAGATCGTTGGGCTCGGAAGCGTCTGGTTAAGATGGAAACGAAGCCCGTGCTTACCTCGAATGAGAAGAAAGTCAAGCTGCAGAAGAAGCTCGAACAGAAAAAGGAGGACCAAGCAAGGACAGTCGAGTTCAAGAATCAGGGTCTCAAGGCCAAAGCATCTTCAAGTGCTGACCCTCGCGAAGCCAGGATACTCCCCACGCCGCCCCCAGCACCTGTGCACAGGGGAGACTCTGCGTCTCGGAGCCGTTCACCGATTGCCAGGAAGATGCAGTACTCAGGTGGGTTCAAGAAACAACTGCAGGGTGGCGGGTCGGGGTCGAAGCCCGAGTCGGATGATGCCTTGCCAGAGACGCAGGACTACCGTGGGGAAACACCTGTCAAACTTGTGGGCGGCACTACCTGGGAAGTACCGTCTTCGGGATCACCAGACTCCAGGAGTTCTTCCTCTGGCTCTGAAGCGGAAGTCGACTCGCCTGACCGAAGGTCGCAGCCTGCTCCAAAGAGCTGGGAACAGGATAAGAAGCCCTGGATCAGCAAGTTGGGCCCTCCAGTGCTGAAGTCTCAGTTGGAGTACGATCACTCAGGATGCCCAATTTTCGCCCCAAAGGGCGGCACAGACCACACCAGCTCAAGGCGTTACATTATGGCTTTCGTTCCCCAGCTTACAGGTTTGAACACCTTCAAGGCCAAGGTCGGGGAACACTTCCAAATCATCGCAGTTCGTGAGCTTACGCCTTTCATTATCGACAATCAAGGTCCACTGGTTTCAGACAGTATTCCAGTTCTGGGAGAGCACGGCTATCTCACTACCAGGGACGTCACGAAGATTCTCTGGCACTTTGGGCTCAACACGTTTCGTTCCAAGGACATTCATTTGTTCAATGCGCGGTTTTATACCAAAGAAGCGTTCATTGGCCCAGAGGTCTGCCCTAAGAAGGAGAGGCTACACGACAAATCTCAGATCTTCGCTGGCAGCTGCATTGTGGCACTCCTCTACGTTAAGGACATGTTTGAAGATGTTGGAGATCTTATCACGGTGGAGTCTGGCAATAACGGTGCCAATGTAAGGTGCCATCTGCTTTGCAAACCTCGTTTCCTGATGTGACCGAGGCAGTTCAGAAGATACAGCTAAAGTGTTTCTTCCCTTCGGGTCCTCAGCTCTCTTCTTGGTTCAACTCTGGATCAATCTGGGATTACAAGGGCTTTCAGTGGGACCCCAGGCCATTTCTCTGAGGCAGGGATTAAGTTCTGCTCTCCTCAACACGTCCGTCAGGGCCAAAGTAGTGGGGTCGATTCTTGCTCTTTGCCCACAGCCTCGATGGGACATTTCTTAACTTGGGATTGCTTCGCTCTTAGTTTGGTCCTTCACTTCAGTTCAAAACGGGCTTGGATGGGATTGCCAATTTCATCACTTTGACAGGATTATGGCTTTCGATTCAATCTGGGAATGCTTGGGATTACAAGTGTCTCAGGGCATTAGGCCTCCAGGTCATTTCTCATGAGCTGGGACTGCATCATATTCTTCTCGATTCGGCTGACGGGGTTAAGTGGGGTTGTTTCTCACTCTTTGCCCAAGGCCTCGAAGTTTCAAGTTTCTTCTTGGGGTAGTTTGGCGATCAGTTTGCTTCTTCACCTCAGTACAAATGGGTTTGGCCTGGGATTGTTAGTCTCACTTCGCTGGCCAGGACGATGACTGCCGTCCGATCCCTGATTAAGTGCATCCCTTTTCTCTATCCCACCATCTTTTGAATCCACATCTTTCGGTTGTCCTGATGTCCTGGCTGCTTTCTGTAGTCATTTTGGTTCAATTCGCTTTGCCCGTTCTGCTCCAACCTCTTCTCAAGTTATCTGGGAACACACTCTCATGCTTGCCCCTCAGAGGGTCGTCAGGCCATGGAATTCAAAGTCCCTCCAGTGCTGTGTCTTCGAGGCGTGGGCATCCGCCTGCCCACGTGCACTGGCAATCGAAAGTTCCGAGATCGTTCCTGTAAATTCAGGATCATACAACCCACGGAAATGCGTCACACTCCACATGTATGAGAAGGGGCGCGAATTCGAGATACCTCTCAGGCAGCTATGGAATCTCTTTGAGGAATTTTTCTCAAGTAAGGCATGCAAGGACCTTATTGGGATCGTGGGAATTGCAGTACGCTCTATGTCTTTTGTACAGATCAAGACAATGTCATACAAGGGCGCAGTGTTCTACGACAACCGCTGGTCAGATCCTGGGAATTTCATTTACACTGTCTGGTGGAATATTTGGGGTCAAATGGCCAGGTATCTTCAAAGACGACAACCTACCAGTGCCTCGTCCAAGTCCATGGAGGAGCTTCGCTCAGTCGCTGGTCGTGTCACCGATGTACAGAGGATGGTCCGAGAGCGGTGGAACAGGGAACCCGACACTTCTCGATGGCTAGAGCTTATTGGAGATTTGATGGAGCTAGGGTTGGGAGCGGGGTATGTTGACCCAGATCGGTTCTGGAACATAATTCAGGGGATTTCTCCCATCATCTGCTCCATTCGGTCTATTTTGACGTTTGCTGATCAACATGGGTCTTTTGCTAGGACCGGGAAAGACCGTCGCCTTTTTCGCGGCCCATGTGCACCCCACACTCGGAAGTTTGCCGTGGCAATGTTTCACGGAATGCAAGTGCACAAATTTAATGTTACGGAATCTTCAGAGGTCTGGGTATCTTACCTAATTGCGGCCTCAGAGAACAGGCTCCAATACTAATGGAGCGGGGGTATTTGACGCCCCACGGAATTTGCATTTGGGTCTGTATCGAGACCTCTTTGTGTTCTCCTCTCTCCTCCTTGCCTCCCACCTAGGGGATTGGCTGACACCAGGAGATGTCACTTGTGCGATTCTATCTGGGACCCGCCTGGTCCATGCGATCTTAGGGACACCGTGGCTTCGCAACAATCCCTCCTTCCTCAGGATGCCTCTGTGTTTTGGGACTCGAGTCTGTTTTTCTCTCTTGGGGTTTGGGGGGATGGGCCCCTCCCCTTCCCTTGCCTCCTGTCGGCTCCTGCAGTCTCGGGCTCGAGCTTTCGGTGTGCTACTTCCCAAGGCGTCGGACCCTCACGTTATCTTTCAGGGGAAGCTTTGCAGGTCTAAACGCAAAGTCTGCTTCCTGTCTAAACAAGATCTTGAGGCACTCTCATACTGCTCTACGCTGCTATTCCAAAGGGTGGTCAAGTTGCCGGCTCGGTTTCTTATACCATCGGACCTTGGTGGTCCTCATTTCACATATGACTGGTGCAAAATCCCGCTTTTCAAAGCTTGTCGGGACAGCGGCTTTAATGGACTGTATGTCAACGTTCGGGGTCCCGACGAAAGGGTTCGGAGAGTTCCTTGGAAAGAACTGGCTGCTGGTCAGTAGCCGTTTCGCCTCAAATCCTGACGGGAACTCTTGTCCGAGACGGCTGGGAAACATCCATATCCAATTCCAGGGGATGGCCAAACGCAGCCTTCCAGTCAAGCTCGCCGCCAAGAAGCGTCTCAAGTGGACACACGGCTCAGGAGGAATGTGGAACTACTGTGAAGAGGAAAAAGTCTATACCAAAGTCTGGTATACGGAGTACTATGACACGTGGTTCGACCCCGAATCGGGCTGGCCTCACCCAGTTGTATGGTACCTGTCTGACTACTGGTGGGACGGAGACTTCTTTGTGGAAAAGTGGCGTTGGAAGTACCCGTGAAGGCCATTCCTGGGACTCCGACAGACTGAACCTCCTGGTGTCTGCGGTGCATGGGCCTGCGGCTTTTGGAGGACTCTCAGTCTCCCTCAATCTCTCCTGCATGTTCTTCAACGTTGTTGGTTGGCAAAATACAAAAGGTTATAAACATTCCCAGCCATCTTGCGTCCTCCATACTTGTTTGAATTCAACCTTACTCCATATGTCTTGATATGCCTGGGGTGGGTTCTCACGGTTGGGTTCTCACTCGGCTTTGACAATCCATTTTGTATGCCTCCGTATCTTCTGGGTTCATTGCGTGCTTGGGACATTCAGTTTTTATTTCAGACTCTCTTTCAGTACATATATCCGTCTTGGTTGCTACTTATGTTCAATGGGTTTCATGGGACTTAATGGAAGATTTCTTCACTTCTTACTTACTTCAGACCTTGGGACCATATGCCCTCAAGATTGGCTTCAAAGAGTTACTCAAGTCACTCAAGATATTGTTGATCAATTTGGGCATACTCCATTATCTTGCATTACGTTTCTCATTTCTCTCATCTTCATTCAAAGCAGGAGAGACCTTGTGGTGGGATTCATTTGGGACATCGGACAGTCTGTCATTCATGATTTCTTTCAGTATCATGGGTTTCAATCCTGGGCTGGGCTTCACCTTTCTTCTGCTTCATCCCGCTCCCGCCTCTCCTCCCGCTTCCCTCTTTCTCTACCGTACGCATTTGGCGTATTGGTGGCTTCTCAGGTTTGTGTTTTGGGAGAACCGACCTTTCAAGGCGCTTCATCATCATCATCATCATCATCATATTTTGGTTCAATTTTGGTCGGCCCAAGCTGGCACTGGCCCGTGGGCCCTGTCAACGATCGTTTTATGACAGAAAACAATGCAAACGCACCATGAAACCCAAAAACACGACAACGCCAACTTGCTCAAAAACGCACTACATGCCTTTGTCTTGTTTTTCTCGCAACGTCTTGAAACGAGAACACAACAAGAACTGGCGTCTTGAAAAAATTGCGACTGGAGGATGTCAGGGGAGGGAAGGTCATTCTTCCGGGCGCGCCCTGCTCAGCGGCTGGGGGCTGCGCAGCCCGCCGCAAGGCGACTGTTCGCCGGCCTCGTCGGCTCCACAGGGTACCTGCTGAGGCACGGCATGGCGTCGCACGAGGCACCGACCGAGTTCCGCAGCACCCAGAGCCACCAGCGCCGAGGCGGGCGGCACAGCCTGCAGTCGGTCAAGCGGTGCAGGGAGATCGGGCGCGAGAGCCGCGTGCTGAGGTCGCTGACGCCCGAGGAGCTGAACGCCGCGCTGGAGGCCGAGCGCGCGCTTGGCGTGTGCCTCTCGCGGACATCCCGCTTTGGCGGGTAGAGACGGCTTTGCACTGGAGATCTTCTCGGGGAGCGGGAGGTTCAGCCACTACTGGACGCAGCGGCCGCCGTGGGGCCTGCCGATCTTTGAGATGGACACCAGCCACCACTGCTCCCATGACCTCAGCAGCCGTTCCGCCCAGCGTCGCATCCTGGGCTGGATCCGCTCAGGCTGCTGCCGTGCGGTGTGGCTTGGGACGCCTTGCGCGACCTGCTCACGGGCGCGCGACTCTGGCGCCGGGCCGCCGCGGTTGAGGTCGGATGACCTACCTCTGGGTCTCCCAGGGCTCTCAGAGGCCGACCAAGCGAAGGTAGACGTGGCAAATGAGCTGTGCCGTTTTCCAGCAAAAGTTGTTGCCTGTTGCCTGTCGCGTGGCGTGCCAGCAGTACTTGAGAACCCAGCCTCGTCTCGCCTGTGGCTTACGCCCTTCATTTCATCGATCAGGGCTCGCAGGAGAGTCAGAGAAGCCGCCGCGGACTTGTGCATGGACGGAATGCCGTGGCGAAAGAGGACTCGGCTTCTGCATGTGCATATTGATCTTCTCCCTGCCGCGCGACTGCACAGTGCTCAGAACCAACGCAAGTGCGATCGCACTGGCCAGAAGCATGTGGCGCTGCATGGCAAGGGGCCTGATGGGAAGTGGCTCACCAAAACGGCAGAGCCCTACCCGCGCTCGCTGTGCAAGCGCTTGGTCAGTCAGTTTCGCGCCTCACTGATTGCTAGCGAAGTAAATTGTAGCAGGAGGTTTCTTGATCGAGCGGCGGGCCATGTTTAGAATTTGGTATGGTCCCAGCTTGGAGTTGACAGAGTGTTCGAATGCATTCCCCTGTCTTGGTGCGCTCGTAGCTCGGCTCCAGCTGCGGGTAGCCTTCCCGCTCGCACGCAGATTGCCCTCTCAGAGGGGTGGCCATGGCGCGAGGAAAAAGTGCGAGAGATTTGACGGTACTTGTACATTGATCTCGGAGCCTCAGATTCGCAGAATTGGCCGCATCATGTTGTGCCGCAGCTGTCTTCGCTCAAGTTCCCTCCCTGTTATTGTGAGCTGACGCTTTCCGCTGCTCTTTTTTATTCGCCCTTTGCTTCGACTCGACAGTGGGAGTTGACAGAGTGTTCGAATGCATTCCCCTGTCTTGGTGCGCTCGTAGCTCGGCTCCAGCCGTGGGAAGCCTTCCCGCTCGCGCACATATTGCCCTCTCAGTGGGGTGGCCATGGCGCGAGGAAAGAGTGCTATATATATAAAGATGTGTGTAAATACATTTTATATGCGCGTATATAAACGCGGGTTCCTCCCGGAATCCAATGGTCGCCCCGCGGGAAGCACGCGGCAATTGCAGCAGCCCGCTGCAGCAACAGCAGCAGCAACACTCGCAACAGCAACAACAACAACAACAACAACCACAAAAATAACGTGACATGTTGGGTTCCAGTGAATCAGCATTCGAGTCCCGATCCACTAAGTCCAAGCCGCTGTTCGCCCGGCCACGCCGGGGGTCGCGCCGGGGCGACTCCGGTCGAGATCAAAATCGAGAAGGAAAGAGAGAACGCGGGGGGGGCCGAGGCCTGGGCGACGAGGGCACCCGGGCCCAGGCCGCCGCCGAGGACAGCCAGGCCGTCGAGCACAGCCAGGTTGGAGAGGACTGCGGCAACGAGCGCGAGGAGAGCGAGGTCAAGAACAGCGAGCCCGAGGGCAAGCCCGAGGACGCCCAGGCCCAGATCCTCTTCGAGGGCGCCCAAGCCCAGGTCTCCGTCGAGGGCGGCGAGCCCGAGGACAAGGCCGAGCGCGGCGAACTCCAGGACAAGCCGCCCGCCGAGCAGCTCGGGAACAGCGACCCCGAGCTATTCGGGAACGCGCGCTCCGAGCTGCTCGAGGGGCGCCGGGTCGAGAACCGCCGGTTTGAGAGCGGCCAGGTCCAGAACAGCCAGCTCGAGGAGATGGGCGTCGAGATCGGCCGGCTCGAGGACGCCCAGCCTGACGTCGTCGAGTCCGTGCTCCAGCTCGCCCAGCACCAGCTCGCGGAGATCGACGGCGCCAGCGAGCCAGCGTCGGGACGCGCTGGTGCACGATCCTGGCGAGGACGCCGGGGCCATGGCGAGGGCGCCTTTCCTAGCAGAGAAAAACGAGAACAGCGCGAGCATGATGGTGATGAAAATGACGATGGCGATGGCGAGGAAGAGGAGTGGGAGGAGGAGGAGGAATATGAGGAGGAGGAGGAGGAGGAGGAGGAGGAGGAGGAGGGGGAGGAGGAGCATGGACAGGAAAAGATGGAGAACGAGAGGGAGGAGGAAGTCCAGGAAGATATGGAGGAGGAAGACGATGATGGCACGACAACGACGATTTGAATGACGACGACTTCGACGAATACGCTGATGACGACGACTTCGACGACGACCCCGACGACGACTTCGACGCTGACGACGACATAGGCGATTCCAACGACGACGATTTCGACGACGACACTGGCGACTCCGACGACGACGACTCTGACGGCGACTCCGACGCTGACGACGACGACGACGACGAACAGGCGCAATTGGTTGTCGCAGTCGCACGTGGGTCGCTCGCAAGCCATTGCGGTGCTCGCATGTGCTTTGCCAGTGCGCTCAGGCCCTGCGCGCGTGATTGGACCAGCCGCTGTTGTGCTCGCAGGCGTGGAGAGCTACTCGGACGTGCACTATGACGATCGCAGCGCGCCCCCGCCCCAACGAACCCTACCCCGCCCAAGCCTTGCCGTTGCCCGGGGCCTGAACCCCTCCGGGGCAACGACCGTTATCCGCAATAATAAAGCAACGGTCTCGAGGACGCCGACTTTTGTAGGTTTATATCGTTCCGACGCGGTGGCGACCCCAGCATGGGCGTTCAAGGTGGAACGCCGCCAGTGGCTCGGCATCGGCTGATATTTAATGATATGCGCTATCTGGAAGCCGCGATCGCTCGTGGTTGAACGAACCACGCGGCGTTAAACACCAGAGCCAAAGACGTCACGACAAACCTGCCGCATACGCCCACACCGATACCGTTCAGGCCCATCATGGGTCCAGGATCGGCGCGTGCACCGATCCTGTGCGCAGAACTCGCTTGGTCAGGATTGGTGTAAGTGTACAACTAGCGTCTCGGAAGGGGAGGGGGCGGGAGAGGAAGGCAAAGAGAAGCGGAGGGAGGCAGGAAAGAGGAGGAGAGGAAACGGGACAAAGGGAACAGGGGGCGCACAAGGAACTCGCCAGGGTTGTCGACGACAATGCTTGTGTTGCGGCATTCGCATGGCACGCCATGTCGTCTGAGGAACGCGCGCGGTGGTCTCAGGTATATATGGTGGATGCTGGCGCTGGTCTGTCGAAGTTGCGAAGGCTGGGGGATTGGGAGTCCTGATCAAATCGAGGTCTCGACCCCCCAAGGGCACACCGAGTCCACCTACGATCTCTGCCGGCTGAGCGGCGTGACGAAGGTAGGCATCCTGGCGGAGATGATGCACGACGACGGTGCGGGCCTTGTTCTCGTCGCTGCGGGGGGCGTGTCGTGCCGAGTCTTGCACTCGCACTGGTTCTTCCCGCGCGATTCTGTGGGCGTGGGCTTGGGGACAGACACGCTCGGAGCAACGACTGGGGGGGATAGGCTCAGGGGGATATGTATCGACGTCCAATTGCCCAGTCATCGCCGAGATGAGCCTGATAGCCCACCCAGCCTAAGAACGTGCGGTTTCGCAATCGAGGGCCTATCGCCGATCTCTCGGCGATGCGATTCCAAGTCGATGTTTCCTCCTGAACTGGTCCTCACTTATCGTTCCCCCTCAGCACCCTGAGGCTCAGTTCGATGGTCCCATCGCCAGCCCAAACGGCGATCATGAATCGTTGCGAAGACCCGCAAACCTGTCAGGGGTTCCGCCACCCAAGCAGTGAGCCATGCTGTCACCGCCCATGGTATGCGCCGTAGATTGAATCATCCACGGGTTGTGCCATCGGTTGCGGCCTTAGGCATAGGTTAAGCGAGCTACGAGGAGGATCAGAGGGGAGAGAGAGGAAGGGGCTGGGGGGCTCCTGGGCTCAATTGGTTTTGAGCTACCAATGGCATGCGCGCTGAATTGCCCTGGGGAGCCCGCCCCGGATCATTGGATCCCTCGAGGACCCTCGGATTCTTACCTTCAAGGTTCAACCCTGTAGATTGCAGGATTGGCGCTTCGCTTCTCGAAAATCAGATGGTTTGCACCTCTCTGGCTCTTGGGCCGTGCTTGCGAGTTGTTGCTTGCAGAGTGGTGTAGCATTTCTCGCGTGAAGTCGTTCCAATTCGGATTGATTGTTCCATTTCGCATTTCGCTTCGCGGCAGTACGGCGACAGGTGGCTGGTGTGATGTTCGAGGAAGGAGTTCTTAGATTGCGTTTGGGTTATGATTTGCCAGTGCTACACCATTGGCTCTGCTGCTTGTGATCATGCTGCTGTTGCTGCAGCAACTGCTGCTGCTTTTACTGGAGGGCCTCGGTGGGCCCGCCTGCACCATATTGGGACTTCTTGGTGTAGGAATATTATGCCTTAAAGGCGGGTGCTTGTAGCTACGACCCCTTCCCCTGTATGAGTGCTAAGCTGTAGTGTAGGCCTGGGCATGGGATGGGTAGGATGATGTAGCAGATAAAAGTTAGAACGTTGCACTGCCATCCATATCCTTTTCAGCATCGAGGGAGATACAAGGTGTCAGCTTAGGTCTCTCCCCCATCATCCCATATTCTTCCTTCATGGTTGCGGAACGGTGACGGGTTTACGGAGGAGCCCAATACCAACATGGAGCAGAAGTTAGCAGAGATCCCCCAGTGAATGCAGCAGACTATTGCACAACTCGCGCAGCAGAATGAGCAGCTGCGCCAGACGGTCGCCCAGCAGAACGAGTTCATCGGGCAGTTCCGGCAGCATTCCCAGGCTGAGATTCAGGCGCTGCGGGACGGCATGGCTGCGCAGGGCTGGGTATTAGAAGAGGAGGCCCTCGGCAGAGGACAGCGCTCAGATGGCGTCGTTGACGTCAGCAAGGTTGGGAAGCCAGAGGCGCTCCGAGGCAGCACCAAGCAGGAGGTCAGGAAGGCATGGCCCGATTGGTCATACACCTTCAAGACATGGTTTTGCTCCTGGTTCGAGTGCGGAGAAGACATTCCCAAGTGGGCCCAAGGGCTGCACGACAAGGACGTCGATCCAGATGCCGTGTTGGACGCTGTGCAGCAGAATCCGGCTTGGAACGAGATCAACAATCCATTTTCTCGGCAGTTGACTGTCTTTTGCGAAGATGATGATGCTCTGAGCTTGGTGAAGAATTCCATCAAATGCGCGACCATGGGATTCGATTCTTGGAGGCGCCTGTGCAAGGAGTACGACCCCGTGAACGCAACCCACAACCGAAAGCTTCTCAAACGACTCACACACCCCAAACAAGCATCCTTGGATGGATTGCGCCGTTCCCTGTTGGAGTGGGAGGCCGACCTCTGGGAGTACAGAGACCGCACTGGCAAGGACCTTGAGGACGACCAGAAGGTTCTGAGCCTTCAGGACATGTGCCCCGAGAGCCTCCCGACCCACCTGGAGTTCACGCTGCTCCCCTTATCATTTACGTGTCCGTCAAGATGGAGATAGATGCATACTTCGATTCCAGAGCGGGCCGCGAGACAGGAAGCGCAGCCCCAATGGAGATCGACAGTCAGCGCAACGCTAAAGGCAAAGGTCGCGAGGGCCAGCGCGAGCAGCCTCGTGGCGAGGAGTCGTGCCCCCGCTGCCAGAAGAGGATCGCACCGAATCGCACTGTTGGGGATTGCTGGTACAACCTCAGGAACAGGAAGCCCGAGGCCATTGCCAAACGAGCGGCGAAAGCCAAATCACATGGCTCTCCCAAGGGTGATAAAGGAGGCAAAGGCAAGGGCAAGGGCAAAGGCAATAAAGGCAAGGGAGTGCACTCTCGAGGAGTAGGAGTGGCCAGAACAGGCAGCCGCTGAAGTCGAGGTAGACGCGCTCTTCGTGCTCGGAGAGGGTGCGCGACGTCCTTGGCGTCAGCGGCAAGAGACCTTGGGAAACGCTCCAGAGGAGCGAGGCGCTGGGTCAGCGCAGTCCTCCGGCGTGGAGCCGTTTCGGCCCGCGCCCCTGTCGCGGGAGCCCGCCGCTGAGCCCAGGGCGCTCGCGCAGGCGAACCGCGTTGTTCATGGAGCGTTGGATCCAGACCACTATGCAATGCTGAACACCACGGGGCATTTCGCGCGGGCGGCTCTCAGCAGCGACATCCGAAAGCTCGACGGAGCGATAGCCTTGGAGCAGGGCCGGGCCAAAGCAGACGAGCCCAGGCGGCAGCGCGACACCGCCATCGAGACGCGGGACCAGCTCCAGAAGCAACGCGCGGCATCTCAGAAGCAAGGCTTCCGGGAGGGCGCGCGCTACCGCGCTGACCTCGCCACCGGGCGCAGCAGCAAACTTTGGGGGAAGAAGCTGACGAGCAGAATCCGTGCCAATATCCATCGAGAGACCGCGGGTGCCTCGCGAGCCGTTGAGCACCTCGAGCACGAAGACGCTTGGCGCGGCGACTTTTGAGGTGCAGACCAGCCCGCTGAACACAGCGACAAGGACGACCAGCGCGGAGGCCGTTTTGACGGCGACCGCCCCGACCTGCAGCCGTCAATGGCGAGGGGGCCGCTCAGCCAGCAGGGGTGGCGACCCCGCCGGGGCGGCGACGCGGGCTACGGGCTTGCCCAGCCCCACACTCGAGAAAGGCCACGCTGGGATAAGCGCGGCGCGCCAGAGGCCAAGGCCAAACGCGCCGAGAAACACGCAGGAGGCTTGGGGGGCGAAACGGACCAGGGAACGCTCGGAGGCGAGCGGGTCTGCCTCGGCCCCAAGCCGCGGCTCGTCGCAGCCGCCGCGGAGGCAGCCCGAGAGCCAGCCGCCGCAGAGGATCGGCCACCCTGACTTGAAAGTCCCACTGGAGGACGAGGCCAGCGAGGTGATGCTCAGCCTGCAGCGACATGCAGAGGCCGAATGGGAGCGCGTCGACGTCGGAGTCGACTCGCGCGCGGCCACCAGCTGCATGCCCGAGGACAAGGCAGCCAGCTGGCCGCTGCTCGAGAGCACTGGGGCTACCGCCTACACGAGCGCTGCCAGAACTCCGGCGGAGGTGCTCGGCACTCGCATGCCGTTTGCGTGGTTCCAGGACGACTCCCAACGCTCTGTGACTCTAAAGGTGCTTCGCCCGCTGCGCAAGTCCCTGTTCGCCGTCAGCGAGCTGATCAGATCCTGCAATGTTGTTTTCGACGCCGAGGGGCGCGGTAGCTTGTGTATGGAGAACAGGAAGACTGGCAGCCGGATCATGATCTACCAGCGCAACGACATTTTCGTCACTCCAGTGTGGTTCATGGTGAAACCACCCGCGAAGATGACTGCAGCTCAGTGGGGGGATCGGCTGGAGACCGACCCTTTCACGGGGCAGCCTCTGACGGCGCAAGACCAGAGACTGGCGCGGGGCAGGGCGCCGCATCGGCTGCCGCTTGTCAGAACCGAGATTGGCGGAGCGCCGTTTCGGCGCCCGCCGCCAGCCTGCCTGGCCCCCGAGAGGTCGACGAGGCTCCGTTGCAGCCCGCGCCGGAGTCCGAGGGCCTGGCGTGCGAACCTTGCGACCCAGAAGAGGAGGCCGAGGCTGAGCAGCCCAATGCCCCCGCAAAGGCATCGCAAGCCGAGATTGACCAACGCGACGCTTCGCGCTTGCCTTTTCGGTCTCGGCGCCGACGCCGCGCCCGAGGTGGCGGCCAGTCGGCCGGCTATTATCGCGCGGACCACGGCCGGGGGCAGGCCCCCGCCATCGAGATCGATTGCGGGTTTTTGGGCGACAGGGATTCGCCTGCCAACGAACTGCCTGTTCGCCGCGGCCGAAGAGGCCAGAGCGAAACAGCGCGGTCGAGCCTCGTGCCCTGCAAGGGCGTGGAAGACCACCTTCGCGGTTCCAACCGTTTGAAGCAGTGGCTGGATGACGGGTTGCCTGCGAGTGATCGGCAAGTCTGACCAGGCGCCTGCTATCGCGGCCGTCGCCCACGCCGCCAAGATCGCGCGGGCGGGGGGGGCATCCCTGAGGCGGCGCCCAAAGAGCCCCGTGAGACGTCGGATGGCGGGGCCGAGGCGACGGCGGAGCAAGCGCACGTGTTGGCCCTGGCCCTCAAAGATCAGCTCGAGGACAACGCGGGCCCCCAGCTTCCACAGAAGCATCCAGTTCTTGCTTGGCCCATCGAGTACGTCGGCGCGTTGATCACATTGTTTGCGAAGGGGCCCGATGGACTCGCGCCCTATTTCCGCCTCGGGGGCAGGCGCTGGAGAGCCCAATTGCCCCTGTCTGGGGAATGCGTGGAGTTCAAGGCGCACGCGCGGCGTGAATGAGAGGGTCGAGGGGGTCCCGGGGCCCATCCTGGAGTCAGGCAAACGACGTCAGACAGACTCGTTGGAATTCCTGAAAACGTTTTTGCCGCGCAGTTCGCCCGGTGGAAGCCGCGGAGCGAGGCTTGGGGCAGCGCCCTGCCCATGTCCATCAGAGAGGCGCCGTGGCCGCCGAACGAACCCGAAGGCAACTGGCGCCAGAGTTGCCAGACGTACCAACCGGGCCTGCAGTGGCCGCCAACAGAGAGGCTGAGCAACGGCGCCTTTACATCACCAAGAGTCATCTGCAGGACCCGCGAAGTAGATGCACAGCCAGATGGCCCGCGCGCGACGCGACTCGACTTGGCGTCTGGAGCGCGGGTGCGCAGCATACGCAGCAGCGCAGGCAGCACATCGATAAAATCTTGTTGAAGTGTACAGGCCCTGCCCACCAGGCGCGTTTCGAGCGCCACCTGAAAACTACACGTGTTACGTGCGAGGAGAGCGCGGGCTGCTGCAAAGGAGGCCCTTGCAGACAGCGCCGCTCCAACGGTAGCCCCAGCGGCAGCGCCGCCGCCGCAGTCGGGGGCGGCGAGCTTGACGTTGCAGGCCGATCGTGATTCGGCTCCTGCGCAGGTGCGCTGGCGAAAGGGCGCCTCCCGATGCCCAGCGTGACCCAAGCGGAAGCTCTATGGACCCGGGCGGTCTCGATGCCGAAGGAGAGCTTCTCGGGCACTTGGGGGGGGGGCGCGGAAATGCGCAATTTCCGCGGTCGCGAAAAACGCCCTCGACACAGGCAACCCCTATCAGGTTCGCGAGGGGCCTGAGCCCTGGGGCCCCGACGGAGCCCCCGACGCCTGGGATCGCGATTATTGTCGGGAGCTCTTCTATGAATACGTCTCTGGCCAGTCCCTCGACCCCGCCAATGTCCAGGAGGCTTCCGAGATCCCGCTTGTTGAGAACATGAAGGTTTGGGACATCGTGCCGCGACCAGCTCGATGCGAGGGTAAAGTCGTTCTCAAGGGACGCTGAGTGGACGTGGCTGAGAGCGGCGATGATCGACCGTATTATCGCTCGCGTTCCGCGGGGAAAGAAATCAAAAAGGGTTGCCGCAGCAGTCTGGTGGCCGAGCATTTCGCTGCCATGCCGCCGCTGCAGGGCTGCAAATTTCTCCTCATGCATGCTGTGACCCTGTCTTTCCCAGACCTCCGCGGCGACCTCAGCGTTCACGATGACGCACTTGTTGTCGTTTGCATTGGCACGGCGAGAAGTTCACGTGGAGCTTCCACCCGAACTGCAAAAGTTGCATGGCAGCGATGTCGTCGCCAGGCTTCTGAGGAGCATGCGCGGCGCGCGTGATACAAACGCTAATTGGGAGTTTACCATCAGGAGTGTTCTCGTGGAGGAGCTTGGCTTTGTCCAGGG
This sequence comes from Prorocentrum cordatum, assembly GCA_963575745.1. NCBI lineage: Eukaryota > Dinophyceae > Prorocentrales > Prorocentraceae > Prorocentrum > Prorocentrum cordatum. Next base: position 769,303 of record CAUYUJ010018248.1, on the reverse strand, counting down.
CCGTGCTTCGCCTTGTCGCTATCTGCGTCAGCAGCGCCATCTCCGCGCGAGCGTTCATGGTGAGGATTTCGCGTCGTTGGGGGCGCTCTTGGCCGTCCAGCGGTTGCACGGAGAGCTGGCTAAGCGGTGGCTGGTCGAAGTACGGGGCGTTCTCGGACCGCCTGGCGCCCCGGGCACCGTGCAGGAGATGGGGCACCTGAATCGCTGAATCACCTGGGACAGACAAGGCATCGCCTGGGAACCAGATCCTCGACGCGTCGATTTCGGAGCTCGTGACGTTGGCGTCGCGGGGCGCGCCGCGACGACGCCGCTCTCGAAGGAGAATGCCGACGCTCTTGAGGAGGACAATTGTCGATCTAGGAGAGGCGGGTTCACAGTTACATCGTAGCCATGCGGTGAGAGCTGGTTATCTCGCCCGAGACCCCGCGGATCTTCAACGCGCCGTAAGGGGGCTTGCCAAAGGAATGAGCAAGCCTACGGAGACATTTGATCATGTTGAAGCGTTTTGTACGTTATCTTCGTTATGCCCTCGCGTTTGCCAGCGTTGGGCTTATCAGGGCAAGCTTTTACGATTTGACGCGCGCAGCGACACTGACGATGCCACCTGCATCCGCACGCGGAAATCAACCTCAGGAATGATCGTGGTGCTTGGCCAGAACCAGCTGCACTCCGCGTGCCGCGGCCAGGCCGTCATGGCGCTGAGTTCTGGCGAGGCCGCGCGCTGCGACCTCGTCACTGGTGGCTCCGAGGGGCTCGGAGACCAGAGCACGGCAAAGGACCTTGGCATACTCTTGAACCTCCACGTGTGGATGGGCGCCACGGCCGGAGCCGCTATCGGTTCACGCCGAGGCCTGGGCAAGGCCAAGCACATCGACGCCATTTTCCAGTGGGTCCAAGATCTGACCTCCAGCGGCAAGATCACCCTGGGCAGGAAGCACACGTCCGAGAATCACGCTGGCACCTCTCTGGCCAGGCATCCTTGGGCTACATCATCTAAGGCTTGAGCGGCTACGGCAGCCCATGGGCCTCGCAGCCGGGATCCGGTTCGGTTCCAGCCCTATGTATGGGGCTTGGACAGCTCGCGGCATGATTCCCTATCCTCAGGAGGCGTGTAGGAATATGATGCCGTAGAGGCGGGCATTTGTAGCTACGACCCCTTCCCCTGTATCAGTGCTAAGCTGTAGTGTAGGCCTGGGCAGGGGATGGGTGGGATAACGTAGCAGGTAGCAGCCATAACGTTTCACTGTCACCCATAGCCTTTTTCAGCATCGGGGGAGATAAAAGGTGGTGTCAGATTAGGGCCTCTCCCCCATCATCCCATATTCTTCCTTCACTTGGGAGTCCTTTTGGAGCAAGTTGGGGTCTGCGAAGCATCTTGGGGGGACTCCCTTGCGGGGTCTCGGGGCCATCTTAGAGCGTCTTGGGGGCCCTTCTGGGCCTTCTTGTGTCTCGTGCCCCTCTTGGGGTCTGTTGGGCAGATTGGGGCAACTTTGGGGGCCCTCCTCGGCTTTCTGGGGTCTTTCACTGATTTCCTTCGGCTGGTTTCTTGGCTTGTTGGGGCCCTTTTGGGCATCTCGGGGCTTTCCGGGGACGATCTTGGTCGCCGTCCTGGAACTTGTAGAGCTCCACCTGAGGTCGCCTTGGGGCTCTCTTGAGGACCCCTTGGGCGCTTCCAGGAGACTTCCGAGACCGCCTTCGCCCGGAAGGCATTACACGCCACAAACATACATGTGAGATTTTCGCGCGTGCCTGATTTTGGCAGGCCCCCATCTTTTCCATTGGGCCTTCTCGTGAGGCCTTTCGTTCGCCCCGCGGGGCTTATACCATGAGAAGAAAATAAGTTGACAACGGCGCGACTAGATGGCTCGAGGCGAGAACGGGCGGCCACCGGGCGAACACTTTGGATAATATAGAGCGGGCACGAAGTGGGCCCGGGCGGGCCCGTGGGCGAGAACGAAACGTGAGTCGAAGTGTGGCACACTTTTGGCTGTTCAATTACTCTGTCGCCTTGGGCCGCCCCCACCAGGCGGTTTCGATGACGGCCCACGAGGGCCCCAAGAAGAGCTCCAGGGTGGCCCTTTGTGGCCACCTCGGGACACCGAGGCCCCCGTAAAAGTCGCGCGACCAAGCCTTGGAGCACCCAGGAGCGCCCTGACATCGTCAGAACCCAAGGGCCTCGGAGGTCAGGCCCCCCCCGAAAAGTATTGACAAAATCCATCACAGAAAACTCGACGGGACCTGAGGACACTCCATCTACCTCGCGGCACGGTGTCGAATCTAAATGAAACAGACGGGGCAGGTGTGAACATCTGTTGCGGCCAGCGTTAAGGGCGGTGCTTCGTCACAGTGCTTACTTCGGAGCTCCCCGTTCGCACCTCCCGTCTTTCCTCGGCTTCCAGCCCCTCCGTCTCCGCGTCCGTATTTCTGGAGCGCATGAAGGAATGTCTTTCGTATTTAAGAAGGTTGGTACGATGCCATATGCTATCTTGAAGTTTGCTCATGGTATTATCGTCATGTTGGCGATGGCTGAGCATCTTAGAGGAAGCGGCCGCAAAGGTACCATGTACCGCCGGGACGATTCGTTGGAGTTTTCGCGAAAGCATGGTGCGCGGGAGTGATAAGCAATAGCACATGCCTTCGTTTCCAGCGGGCATGGGAGCATTACCCGTCTTGGGGCTGTATTCTTAGGTTGGTTGTCCCTCTTCTCCACGTGCATCCGTGGGTGTTGCTTGCGCCTCCAGCAATGATCGCATATCATGTTGGTGTGGGCGGAGGGCCAATCTCGTTTTGTTCGCCTTCAGTGCAAAGCTGCACAGAGCTGGTGCCTCTTGAACGCAGCATATCACGCTTTGGTTCGTGCTCGAGCTACGGTCGCAATCGGAGCTCAATGTTGCCGCCTGAGCTTTGACCTGTGTTATCTGCATGCTTCCGCTCATCTTCCTAGTCCGTCCCGCAGGGTGGAAACAGGAGGGGACAGAAAGAGGAGTACGGGCTACGAGTGTGGTTGCCGATCGGGAGATGCCAAGCACATGCAACCATCAGGGGCTGGGAATGCCCATGTGGGTGGGGTGTTATGGCTCACGAACTTGAGCACCTACTCGGCAGTGCAGACGCACGGTGAGACTTGCATCGTTCGGGCCCTGTCCACATGGACCTTGGGCGTGCCGTGCACATCACACTTGCACATCGTATTACATTCGTTGGCGCAGAGGAGGGTTTTGTTGCATCAGATCGTTTCCTCACCGTGTGCATGGGACATGTCGTTGGTACTATTTTGGTCAGCGTGGCGTTTTGTTATTGTTTGTTATGTTTGTTCGCTCTCTCTCTCTCGTTCTCTCTATCTATCTATCTCTGCCTGACACAATGCGTGGCCCGACATTGGCGTGATGATGCGTACACGCAGCTCAGTCTCGAGGCCCAGGCAGGCGGTCTGTGGGCACTCCGCGTGTGGAGGCCGCGGTCCCGAAAGCATACGGTTTCGAGACGCGTGATCGTGATACGTACACTTGCAACAGCGTGTACTATCCATCGCCAAGACGAGAAGCTTGTCAAATATCAGCAGAAGCTGGAGCGAGTAGACTAGCCAGAAACAGGTCACTTGCACGCACATCATGCAAGATCTCTAGGCCCGTTGGTCAGAGGTGAAGAAAGGCTACCTATTACCCGCCTCTCGATTAGGTGTTCTGCACACGACATGCGCTGGGCATACCGTTGTTGTTGACATGTGTATCAAAATCTCATTGGCAGGCTCTGCGAGCACGCCAGCGCAGTCCTCTGTGTGGCAACCTTTCCAGACCCGCCCAGGAGGCTATTATCTGCCACTGCTTCCGCTGTTGTTGCTGATGCTGCTTCAACTGCCGCTGCTGCTTTTAGTGTTGCCACTGCTGCTGATGCAACTGCTGCTGGCTACTCTGCCTACGACCTTGACTCGACTGCTCCTGCTGGGTTTACTACTGCCAACGCACCGACTGATGATGATCCTGTTGCCCCTACAGCCTCGGGAGAGTTTTCCCCCACCGCCTGTCTATGGGCCAATTTCGGCTTGCAGCCAGACGCTGGCTAACGATAGTGAAGCGATGAGGGTTTGCATCATGTAGCTTGCACCCGAGCCTGGATTTTGCGCTCCCCCTGGGATATAGCACTTTACGTATGATTCTGCCGCATCGTTAATTTTCCATGTTGTACCATTCCAGCGAGGACAAGATTGTCTACCTTGGTTCTTCGTTGTCAGTAGATGCCCGCTGGATCGAGGCGGCAGCTGCAGACTTTCGCGCTCTCCGGCAAGTATGAAAGAGCTCATTTTTGCCAGTCAAGCGTCTTTTGTTGGTATTTCAGTCACTGGTCGAGTCCAAGTTGCTATACTCACTGCCGGCGGGGTGTTTCACGAAGGTGGACCTTTGTAGACTCGAAGGTTTCCAGGCCAAGTGCCTGAGACTCGTCCTCAAGATACAGCCGTCGTTCTTGCCCAAGGTATACAATACCGATGTCTTGCAGCGCGCGGGCTTCGAGGCAACATGTGTGCAAGTCCGACGCAGACAAGTGATGTTGCTGGGTTGTGTCTTACGTACACCCGACAGTTCTGACATGCGAGAAGCCACGTTCCAGCCCGGCTTCTCCCTCCTCCCCGCCACCGGCAGGTATGTCCGGCGAACCGGGAGGCCCCGAACATAATGGTTTTGAAGCGTGTTGCTTTACGCAATTCGCGCAACTAGAAACAGCATCCGCCTTCAAGCTGCTGTGAGTGACGCCTCCAGGTTGCGCCAAGCAGTGCGCCAAATAGTTTTGCTTAGTTGATCGGCCCGTATACGCGCCCATGGGCTGCCACAGCCTACGACACCAACGAACGGACGATATCATCCCAGCAAGCCCCCGCGATGTCTCGACACAGAATGTGCGGTAGAACTGCGCTTGATCGAAGCAGCGCTTGTGCTAAGAACCCTTGCGAACAATACATTTAAGGGCGCATGCGCGCGCCGCCTTGCGCGCAAGTCTAACACCTTGAACCAAAAAAACATTCATTCCGATCGCAATCCAGCACATGGCTAGCCAACGCTATCAACATTGTTCAGCTGTCCAAGACATGAGGTGTCAGCATTATTCGCGCTCGCGCTCGCTGACAAGCGAACCTCCCCAAACTAGGTGCCATCATTTTTTTGCGTGGTTGAAGTAAACCCAAGGGGGGCTCCCCTGAGGAGGTCTTCCCTGATGGGGGTCATTTGATTCGAATTTTATGGGGCAGGGTCGTGAGGCAACAGCATTCATGTGGGTGGGGCGCAACAGCATGCATGTGACTGAGGTGTAACAGCGCAACATGTTGTTGATTTCCCGTTGTTGTTTTTGCTCTGGTAGTGCTCTCGGATCGATAATCCCGATTGTCCAGTGCGGCTGGTGAATACATGTTGTTGGTTGTTTAGGGATGCCGTTATTGTTGCTTACATGTCTGCTGTAATTGATGCGTTGCCACTGCGAGTGCTGCAACAATTGCTAATTACTGCTGCTACCAATGCTCCTAGTGCCGCCTGCTGTTGGCATTGGTGTTTTTTGCCGTTGCTGCTACAGTTGCTAATGTTGCTCCTACTGCTGGTATTTGTGCAATCGCTGGTGCTGCTTATACTGCCGCCGATGTCGCTGCCACTTTGCTGCTACTGCTGCTGTTGCTGATGCTTGTGTTTCTGCTGTTGCTATTGCTACTCCATTGTCGGTGATGTCGCTGACGGTGCTGCTGCGTGCGGTTGCTAATTGCTGCTTATGCTGCTAGTCATGCTGGTGGTTGCCGCTACTACTGCTGTTGCTGGTGCGATTGCTCCTATGGTGAGGCAATAGTGTGGCCGGCGCGTGAACGTGGTTCGCGGTGTGGTGACAACCCGTTCGCGCGAGAGTGCTTCTTCTAGGTGGCCAGGGCTCAGACGGTAGCACCACTCCGTGGCAAGAGGTTGGCCCGTGTTCGAAGAAAGATTTGATCTGAAGAAAAGAACAACTGGAATGACATTGTTGAGCATGCCGTGAGGAGGTCTCAGGACGTCCCGTTGTCACCCTTATGGGGAAAGCCAGGAGTCGTGTCCAGCCCATTGAAGAGCTCCTGACTAGCGTTTTTTAAAGGTCCATGCCACCTGCGGACATTCGGCTAGTCACTTCAGGGCCCGCATGGCCTTGCGTTGAACCCTTCCTAGGTGACCTCTAGGTCACAAGCACATCTGCAATTGTTGTTTGCGGGCGCATCGCTCCTGCACCGAATGCGCCAACGCGTTGCCCGCCGCAGCCGCCTGCCCCTGCCGAGGGGTCCCTTTGTTCCTCCTGATGTTTGTATGGCTCTGTTGTTCGGAAAGGAGGAAAGTATAAATGGTATGCCGCCGTTGGGAGATTGTCATCGTGCTACCCCTTCGTGTCTGCCCGAAGGCCTGGTGTGTCTTCAACAGCAGCACGCAGATCGCTTCTTCACAACGACGTACCATTGATACTGTTTTTATCCTCCCCCAGCTGCATCCTGGCGCAGCCGATCCGATTCGATCTCGACACCGTGCCGACGCGGCTGTCCAGCGCGCGCCCCGATCCGATCCGAGTACCCCGTCCCGCCGTGCTGAATGAGCTTTGCCCCTGCCGAGGGATCCCCATCATTACCGTCCCGCAGCTGGCCGCCCACATCGCGGCGCCAGCCACCGCCTCCAAGGATATCTCCCTCCTAAGGGAAGCCGCCAGGGGGGGACTGGCCCGCGGGTGTAGCCAGCGACCCCCAATAGCCCACTCATCGCCAATCGGGGCATGGGTGCTTCGTCCAGCCCGAGGGCGTGTTGTTTCGCAATCGAGGGCCTATCGGCGATGCATCGTCGATTGCAAGTCAATCCCCCGTCCCCCGAGACAGTCCCCCCGAAACATTCCCGCGAGGAGGTCCGAAATGGAGGACGGAAATAGTTCCAGCAGTGGCGAAGCGTTTTGGTCTGATTGTAGGCTCAGGGGCAACGTTAGGCGGGGATGAGGGGGGATCGCGGCTCTTTAAAGTTCGGATTTCGAGGTTTTTGTACGTTTCCTTCGGTTCTCGGAGGCGTTCCAGCCTCGGGATGCATTTCAGCAGCTACTTCTCGCCAAGAGCGTTCCTGGGGTGCTTAGGTCATCGCGAACGGCCGCCAGAGAGCCGAGTCAAGGCCCGAAAATCAGGGAGTACCGACAGTGGAGTGATACTTACGCTCAGGGGGAGATGGATCGACCCCCAATATTGCCCATGGATCGCTGATAGTCGAGGGCGCAAGAACCCCCCGTACCCTGGTTTATTGATGTGTGGTTTGCGCACTTCTTGGGGGCTCAGAATCGCCTACCTGCAGCCCTTAAACCAACTTGCAAAGCCTCCCAAGCGTCGCGAAACAGCTTGCCAGGGGCCCCAGCCGCAGCGCCAAGTATCGCAGCAATTAGCGTTCCAGCGGCGAAGCACGTTTGCGTGATCATGGACCAAGGCGGTTGTTTCACATATTCGGGCGTTCGGTTTGCCGACTCAGGTAACTTGGAAACCTTTTTGTGGATTTGCACGATGTATCGCACCAGTTCGCCCTCTTCGGTTTACAAAGCCGCCCGCTGCGTTTACTCAAGCGCCCGCGGTGTTTACGTACTAACCCGCCCGTTGCGTCTATTGAGTGAACGGTCTTCATTGCAATTTCTGGCTTTGAGTTGATGAGTTGTGTCGTTTCGCTGGAAGTTCGTCGCTTCGGTCGTATTGAGTTCCGTCGAGTGGATTTGAGGTCGCCCATCCGCGCGCGCTGGCTGGGAGGCGCAAGTCAGTTGAATGGCTGCAGCGTGGTCACTGCGAGCCCGCAGGAGGTGCGCAGACCACCAATCCTCAAGCCAGAGTAGGGGCGTGTTTGACAATCTCCAGATAGTGGACACGATAGCTCACCCCGCCCAGGAATGTCCGGTTTCGTTACCGGGGGCCTGTCGCCGATCTGTCGGCGATGTATTGCCGCCAATCACTTCACACACCGTCTCACCCCCTGCAGGCGGGGGTCGGCTGATTCCCCTGACAGTGCTTGCACTAGGGAGGTTTGTTCCAGGTGCCGAAGAGATGTGATGGGTTTGGCGAGGTTTCGCCTGGTGGGCGGCCGTGGGCGCCTCGCGGGCGCCCCGTGCGATGGGCGGACGTGGCGAGGTTTCGCTTGGTGGGCGGCCGTGGGCGGGCGTGGCCAGGCACCACGTAACTTGCCGCAAATAGCTCGCACCACACAACGCGAGACTTGTGCGGAGGCGGGGGGGGCCACGGGTGCCTTGTGCGGGGCTCTTGTGAATGCACTTGGCCTTGGCTACGCGAGCGCGTGCTTATGCAGGACAATGAGCGAGGCGCAGAATAAGCACGACATATAGACCTATTACACAGAACCCCTTGTGCGCCTGGTGCGCCGCGCACTTTGCCCTGGCACCTTTTCTATTCAAGATAGAAGCCTACACCACATAATACTCAGCGCATATCTTACCCTTCCACAGTGGAATCACTCACTGTTCGAGGTCCATGCTGGCAAACATATGGACATCTGAAGCGTGCAATCATTGCACAATACCTCTGAACATCATTCAGGCCTGAGTCATCCGTCTTCTCTCCTTATCCCCCCTCCTGTTTCCCTGTTTTGCCGAAGTATGAGCCCGTCCCACTTTTCTCTCGGCTGTCCACGTTGCAGCCTCGAATCTGCCGACGCGTCCGTCCAGATGCATGGCCTGAGGGCGACCGAGAGATCCGATGACGTGGTCCCCAGGGTCGAAGAAGAAAACATCTGGAAGCGGCATGTGGGATTCGCTGCGTGGCCGATGAAAAAAAGGGGCTGAACCAGGAGCTAACGTAAACATTCGGAGCTCCGCACGGATTGTTTGGATCTGCGTTGGGGGCCCTCGGCCCGTTCTCCAGGTCCAGCTTCTCATCCCGAGCCGTGTTTTGGCTGCCCGAGGACCTGGCGAGGGCCCCTGGAGGCCGAAGGCGGCGACGCACTTCAGTCCCGATTTCTTCAGCACGTCAGAGGCTCTGGTGAGCGATGGGGGGGCGCAGTGGGGGAGATTGGGCGACGCCAGGTCCAGTTCAAGCAAGTCCAGTTGGAGCCAGGGTGCCCCCTTTGCCCTAGCTCCAACAGGGCTTCGCCTCTCCCGAGAGAGGGGCGGGCGGCGGGGCGGACGCGGCCCGTGGCCGCTCTGGTGGGACGGTGGCCAGGCGATGGCCATGGCCACGGGCCGCTTGCGGGAGGGGGCGCGCGGAGCGCCGCGCTCGGAGGGCCTGATTGGCACAGGCAGGGCAAGGCGACAGGGGGGCCCAGGACTCCCGCAGGTTCGCCATGATGCACATGGGGTCCTCGGGGAGACGCGTCTTGCTCGTTTTCCCCATCTTCGGCCTTGAGGGGCCCGGACCGGGCACGGGGGCCGTCAAAGACTTGCTCGGGATGAAGACCTAGTCCAGGGGGAGGGTCCCAGGGCCCAGGACCCGTTTCCCTCAGAATCCGTTGGTTTCACGCCACAAGTGTGGTCCCAAGTAGATGGTGTCGGCGGATCGCGCCGCATCGCCGATATATCGGCGATGCGGCTCGGCGTGGAGCCCAATTTTCCCCCATCCGACGGCGCTGATACAGTATGGGGGATGCCTCCATGACCCCTACGGGTTTGACGACTCTTTTCCAATCGGCTTGCGGGGGCCAAGCTCGATAACGTGATGCCAGATTTTCGCACATCCATGTAGATCCATACAGGTCGATGTACATCCAAGGATACCCGATATCTCCCGAAACATCATGAACGAATAGTGGCAGCTCCATCGCAAGTCGAGGGACAACAGAAGTCGTTAAACCCTCACCGAGATGGGGTGAGACCGTCCCCCATGCGCCTGCTCCCCTTTCTGACCGCGCGCTGCCCCTCGCACGTCAATTTGTGTGCATGTTGTGTCTACGATGTTTTGTTTCCGCGTCGGCCGAGGACCACTCCCTCGCCACGAGGGAGGCGGCAGCTGCCGAGGCTGCCGAGGCGGCGGCACTGGAGGCCCCGTGTGATCGATCCGGGCATCGTGGGGGTGTGAGGGTCTCCTGTGGCCATCGCACCTGGATCACCCCCAGTAGCGCGGAGATGACCGCGCTTCGCGCATTGCGGTCTTGGTTGGAGAGCCGCCCTTCTTTGAGATGGCTTGCAGAGATTTGATGTATGCAGGATATGTTTGATCCGATTCTCACGTTTCACGATTTGCATGCATGCGTTACACGAGTGTGTATGTTTTGTACATATTGAATTCACTTGTAAACGTTTGGGCTTATCGTTTAGGCACTGCGCTGGAAAAATACCGATCCCAGAGTCATAATCTATTTACATGGTAGGCGGAGCTTCTGCCACCAGCCGCTCTTCTGCTGTTGACTGGAACGTTATCGGTAGCAGCTCGGAGTCAGACGGAGTGGACGAGAGCAGGATCGGCCAGTGCAGGCGCTTCGCATGTTATTGTAAGAGGATTGGATTCAAGCGCCGACTGTGGTCATCCTTCGGGCAATTGTTGCTCGAACTGAAGAAGGTTTGTGAGATATGCAATCAGCATATGGACTTCGAGATCAACAGTGGAGGATTTCACCAGACAGGTGCAACTATTCACTCAGCAGCAGCAGAATCATCAGCAAGATCTACAGCGGCTGGGAGCAGATATCCAACGTTTGCAGGGATAACTCCAGCAGAGAGGAGCAGCAGCAGCACAGGGCGCAGCAGGTGACCAACAACTTGCAGCCCTTGTAGAGATCCTTCGTCTGGACATGGCGACTGGGAATCAGAGTTCTGGATTGGTATACATTCGTGGCGTCGGCAAACCAGCAAACTACGACGGCGACGACAGTCGTTGGCGAGAGTGGCGGGCCAAGTTCGATTCATTTGTACGTTTGGTGTTCGATGATAACTTTCGAGAAGTCTTGGGGTGGGTTTCGGAGCAGTCCACGACCATCACGGACAATGACATTAATGAAGCTTGGGGAAAAATGCAGATCAGGTCACAGACATCGAGCCCAAGAACATTCAACTATACGCAGCCTTGCAGCAGCTCGCGCCGAAGGAACCTTTCGATTTGGTCATGACTACACCCAACAAGGATGAGGTTTTGGGAAAAAATAATCAGGCGTTGTGATCCAGCGACGGGAGCCCGAAAGCGCAACGTGCTTTGCTTGATTCCCAATCCAGGCTGCAGTGCGTTGGACAATTGAGCGCAGCCTCTCGAACGGTGGGACTATCAAGTTTCTCAATGCGACCGTCGCAAGGGCGGTGCAGGAAAACGCGAGGCCATCAGTGACCAGATCAAGACCGCAGCTTTAGAGAGTTTACTCCCAGAAGAATTCGAGCAACATTTTCTTTTGAACCAGTCTCGCACCAGGGACTGCGACGCTTTGAGAAGGGAGGTCCTGTTGTGCATCGAGGCTGAGACAGAAGCCAATATTCGCGAACGATATGGTCAGACCAGTAAAGCTAGGCGAGCCGATCCCATTGCCACGGACGTCGGGTCGATGGGCCGCGATGGCAAAGGCGGCAAAGGCAAAGGCAAGGGATGCGACGGCAAAGGTGGCAAAGGCAAAGGCAGGGAGGGCAATAGTGGTGGCAGGGCTAAGTCCAAAGGCGCAGTCAATGCAAGTACGGTCCGTTGGAATTGCAGCGTTCCTGGCCACAAAGCAGAGAACTGTTGGAAATCAAAGCGCACTGACGGTGACAAGTCAGACTCGAATGGTGTCAAGTCGAAGAGCAAAGGTGGAAGCAAAGGTGGCAAGTGGGGACCCAAGCCAGCAAATCAACTGGGCACTGAGAGAGACGACCAGCACCGAGGACAACCAGGACCAAAAGTGGCCATGGTCCTGGGGCTGTGCCCTCTCAACTTTCGTGGAGCTTGTGGTGGCAAGAGTTGTTTGAGGAAGTGTGGTCCTGCATCGAGGTCGAAGAACGCCACCTACTCTCTTGGGGGCTGGGCCAAGCTTAACTTACGCACAGGTGCGGCAGCTACGGTTCCACCTGAAGATTGGGCTCCGGTTGCCAGTTTCGCACAGCGACGGGAGAGTTGATGTCAGACGGCGGCATTGGTGAGGTTCGTGGCATGGACGAGTGCAACCGCCCAGCTCGAGTCCACGGCAGGCGTGCTCAAGTTTCCAAATCATTGGTTTCAGCAGCTACTACGTTGAAGAATCGTATGGGAGTTTTGAAGGGATCGAGAGGCATCGTTTACGATGTCAAGAGCGGGCCTGGACGGCAGCTGATTCAATGCATGAACCGACTTGCAGAGTGGCATCCGAATGTTGGCGCTGGATTGTGGCGAGAACGAAGCGTCTCCAACGCGTGCATGAAGGTCGACGGCGACGCCGAGAAGCGCACCGGCAGCTCCGGCAAGGCGATCGGGGCGCTGGCTCCGGCACCAGTGCAGGAAGGCGGATCGACCGGCTCGGTGGGCAAGCGGCAGGCGAGCCCGCCGCAAACCCGGCCCCTCAGCCAGAGCAGGAGTTCGAGTTCCCGAGTCTGCAGGAGGCGGGTCGGGCCCCCAAGGCTCGGGTGCCGCGTTCACCCTCGGCGCCGACGCAGGCCAAGATGGGCGCCCATGAGGCCGCGGGCCATGCAGTTTTTTGTCAGAGGTGCAAAGCGCGCGTGGACGGCAAGGCAACTGGTGAGCAGCATCATCGTGTAACCATTAATTCAGAGCTTGTCTTTCCACGAGTTAATTTGGACTGTGGGTGCTTAAGTCCTTCGGAGACCGAGTCGAGTCGGGTCGAGGGTCTGACCGAGAGAACTCTTCTCATCATGTTCTGTTCGACGCTTTCTGTGCATGGAGCTACCGCAGGGCCAGCCAAAGGTTTTGGAGGGTTCCCGGACAGGTTCGGAAAAGATGTCGTAGAGTTTTGTGGGGATCGCCGTATTTGGATGAAGTCAGACGGAGAGTCCCCTATCCTAGCTTTAAAGAAGGCCATTAGCGGTGCTCTGCCAGGTTGCGAGGTCATCTTCCAGGAAAGCCCTGTTAGTCATCGCGCAGCGAACGGAACCGGAATCTTTGGGGAAGGAAGTTACCATTCAATCATCCACTTATCTCATGGGCCCCGCGCGCAGCCGCTAGCGTCAACAACCGATTCCGGGTCGGCGCTGATGGCCGAACCGGTGAGGGGAGGCGCACAGGATGCAAGTGGGAAAAGTCCACTGTTGCGTTCGGAGAGCGAGGTCGAGTTCGACCTATTCGGGCCGAGCTCAGGAAAGAAGACCTGGAGCCATGCTTGGTAGCAAGCTTCTACCTCGGGCATGCCCGCAGGAGTGCCACGGTTCTGATCATGACTACTCAGGGTACCCGAAGAGGTACCTCTCTGACTCGCTTGGATCCAGTTGCCCGTTGGGCGTGGCAGGATGATATCTTAAAGATGAGAGGTGAGCCCTGGAATTGGGCTGGAGCGACATGAGGAGGCGATCGCAGTTGTGCCGCCACCTCGAGCACCGGCGCCTGGAGTTGCGCCGATTATTGCGGCGGCGCCGATAGCTCCTGATGATGTCCGAGATTTCTACGCGACCCGGAAGAATATCAATGAGTTTGGTTTGGCGCCCGCCGCGCGTGTCTGGCGCGCGAGCAGATGATCTTGTCAGGCGGCGAGGCGACGGCGGCTCACGCCACCGAGCGCAGGAAGAGAGCTCTCGAGAAGTGGGAAGCGCATGGGGATTATATATATATATATATATATCATGATCAAGTCTTGGCTCGAGCCGAAGCCGAGGCGAGAGGCAGCCCCCGCGGCAGCAGACCCAGCAGGTGCTCAGGCACACCGCCCAGCGCCAGCAGGAGGAGGAGCGGCCGACGCCGCAGCACCAGCAGAACCTCGACCAGAAGCTAGAGTCCAGATGCCAGTTCCACGGCATCAGGCGACGGCTAAGGCATCGCTTGAGTGTGGGTCGCAGGGCCCCGTTCGGAAAGCAGCACGTTCGGAGTTACCTGCCGCGCCCGAAGGCAGGGGGAGGCCGCGCGAGGGGGCCCCGGAGGATGCAGGATCAGGTGGCTCTGCCGGATCAGGTGGACTGGCAGCGCCAGCACCAGCATAGGCAGCAGTAGCGGGATCAGCATATGGAGACGCCCAGATGCGACCCGTTTTGGTAGCCGCAGCTCCGGCCGCGGCAGGAGGCGCGGAGGCGCCGATGGCCACCGATGCATCATCCATCATGTTCAACATCCCCCTGGACCAAGAGGCGCTCGCGTTCTCGGAGCGTCTCAATCCAGGTTGTATTCGGAGCTGGCAGGAGCGTTTGGTTTACAGCCGGGGGCATTGTCGCAGATTTGCAGACTGCCGATCCCAATGTGGAGTCTTACGATTTAAGAGATCACCGTTATCAGCGTCGATATATGCAGACCCTAGAGGACCAGGATCCCCCACCTGCTTCTCGCGTCCCCAGATTGCAGAACGCTCACTAACCTAAAGAAGCCTAGCGAGGGCAAGTACAGGAGTCCAGAGGAGCGAGATATATTGGAGGAGGAGGGAGTCGGAATCCTACACTTTTCGGTGAATGCCTGTTTAGAGCAGATTTCTCGTGGCCGCTGGTTTCTCCAAGAACACCCCTGGACAGCTGCGAGCTGGGCAGACGAGTGGGCGCAGTGGCTAGCCAGCCAGCCAGGTGTTTTTTCCCGGAAAGGGCTTAAGCCCAGGGTTCTCTTTTAGTTTGTAAACTTAGTCCCCCGGTGCCTGCTTGAAGGAGGCCGGCGAATTGCCGGCGAATTTTTTCCCTGATAAATAACGAGGTCGAAGGAGGCCGGCGAATTTTTCCCTGATAAATAACGAGCCCGAGAATTAAAATTAGAGGATGTCTCGAGCGAAACGCTTGTTTTTGAGGCCGGCGAATTAAAATTTGAGGATGTCTCGAGCGAAACGCTTGTTTTTGAAATCCCGACCTCACCACACCCCAGCACGCACGACCACGCCCCAGCACAACCACCCCCCAGCACGACCACCCCCCCAGCACGACCACCCCCCAGCACGACCACCCCCCAGCACGACCACACCCCAGCACGACCACTCCCTAGCACGACCACACCCCAGCACGACCCCACCCCAGCACGACCCCACCCCAGCACGACCACACCCCAGCACGACCACACCCCAGCAGGACCCCACCCCAGCACGACCCCACCCCAGCACGGCCCCACCCCAGCAAGACCACACCCCAGCACGACCACACTCCAGCACGACCTCACCACAGCACGACCACTCCCCAGCACGATCACGCCCCAGCACGACCACGCCCCAGCACGACCACTCCCCAGCACGACCACCTCCCAGCACGACCACCCCCCCAGCACGACCACCCCCCAGCACGACCACCCCCCCAGCACGACCACACCCCAGCACGACCACACCCCAGCACGACCACACCCAGTCGCACCCCCGTGGAATGTTTCGTGGGGTGTCTCGTGGAATGTTTCGTGGGGTGTCTCGTGGAATGTTTCGTGGGGTGTCTCGTGGAATGTTTCGCGGGGTGTCTCGTGGAAAGTTTCGCGAGGTGTCTCGTGGAATGTTTCGCGAGGTGTCTCGTGGGATGTTTCGCGGGGTGTCTCGTGGGATGTTTTGTGAGATGTCGCCCAGTTGGGTATCGTGAAAACGTGACCATGCTGCGCATGTCTATATCCCTTTCCGGGTTCGTGGGTCCATCATGTTTAGTTGAGCGACATGTGCTACTTTGGCATGCTCGGCAAGAGGTCAGATGGCAGCGATTGTCCTGTTCGCAAGCCTACCGGTTGGCTGACCAACAATGCAGCATTGGCCGGCTTGCTTGCTCGCGCGTGCTCGGGCCCCTCGCGTGATCATATCCCGCTGTTGGGCGGTCGTGCATCCCTAGCTCGAGAGTGTCCCGTGCAGCTGAGGGGGCCATCCTGGAGGTCATCGCCTCCGAGCTTCGAGAGACTGGAGAGATCAATGCAGTCACAGGTGAAGGACCGGTTCCAGAAGTTGAGGAAGAGCATTTTCGGCCCGTTCCAGGAGGAGAGCCAGGACAGGAGGAGGAGAAGTATTGGGGCGACGTGAATGGCGGATGGCTAAACACTAAACTTACTGAACAAGCTAGATGAAGAACATTCCTGGATGACAAAGCAGAATGTTTTCACTGAGGTTGAGCTGGGTACCTGTAGGAGGCTGACAGGCAGGATTCCCCTTGGGGACCCGCTGGGCGGACACAAGCAAGGGCGAACGTCGTCGCCCGCGCTATCGCAGCCGAAATGGTCGCAAGAGAAATCGCAGGCAAGCAGAAGCGATGTCCCGAGAAGCTACTAGCAGTAGAGCTTCTCAGCAGTACACCACCCCTGGAGGCTTTCAGACGCTTGTTGAGTTCGACGATTACGCAGAGAGTTGCGAAGCGAGGTTTACCTCTCAAGGCTGGTTTCTGGCGCGTTTCTCTGGCGCGCCTGCGTGGGGGGGCACGGCGCGACATGTGCGTCGCACTCCCCGATGGTCGTGGAGCTAAGTCGAACGAGAGCATGCACGGCGCGCGCGATGGTAGTCACATTTGGCAAGGTGATTATTTGAGCCTTATGCGAGACGGCGACTTTCGGCACGTGACGAGGCGAGGGGCCTCGTCCACGGCGACGGTTTCATGGTCGTCGGCGATGGCATCACTTTGGCGGATGTGAGTTCCAGGTTGGTACTTACGTACGACGTGGAGTGTTCGGGTATTTTGGGGCCTGAGGAGAACATTCAGATGAGGTGGTTTTCGTTAACAGAGTCCTGAGGTATGTCCGAGGACCTGGGGCCTGCATCGAGATCGAGAGTGACCAACGACACGTTGAAACATTTTTGAGAGACCACGGTTTGGATAAAGACTCTGCCAAGGGAGTCGATGTTCCGTCCAGTAAGAAGTGCGTCGAGGACGCCCTGAAGGAGCTGGAGCTCCCCATCTTGGACCCTGCCGGCGTCCGCGCCTACCGCTCAGGCGTGATGAGAGCGGCCTATCTGGCTCAAGATCGGCCAGACATCGGCGAGGCGGCCAAGAGTTTGACGAGGAAAATGCTGCACCACAGTGTCTCGGACCTGGCGGCTCTTAAGAAGTTGTGCCGCTATCTCAAGAAGTGCCCGTGCCTTGTCTGTCGATTCTTCCTTCAGCAAATGCCGAAGGAGTTCAGTATGTCGGTTGACTTGGACTGGGCTGGATGTCCGATTGCCCGCAAGAGTACTAACGGTGTGGTTGCAATGTTTGGCAAGCACGCCTTAAATACGCAACCCGCATTACAGTTTGCAGTGGCCCGAAGTAGCGGAGAAGCAGAACACTACGGTAGTTTGAAGGGTGGAGCGATCGGCCTTTTGACCAAGGCCATCTTGGGTTTGTTCGGATTCTCGCTTCAAGTGCATGTGGTGAGCAAAGTGAAGGATGAGCTTTCTGTTTCGATTGCCTCGGGTTCGTCCGCGGCGAGAGCCTTTGCACATGCACAAGCAGAAGCATGCGATGACTAAGTTTCTGTGGGTCCAGGAGAAAGTCCTGCATCGCCTCTGGAAGGTACTTCCAGTAGGCGCTCGGGTGAATGCGGCTGACTTGCTAACTAAGTGCGTTTCGTTTGAAACAGCTTCTAGACACCTCAAGGCCATGGGCTTTGCTTTCAGGACTGTCTGGAGTGGCCCTCGCAGGCGGCCTTGAGGAGTTATCGTCGCGCGAGTTCGAATTCGCCCGGAAGACTCGTCAGCAGGTCATGCCGACTCGTCTTAGGAGGAGCGCAGAGGTTTGATGTATGCAGGATCTGTTTGTTCCGATTCTCATGTTTCACGATGTGCATGCATGCGTTACACGAGTGTGTATGTTTTGTACATCTTGAATTCATATGCAATCGCTTGGGCTTATCGTTCAGGCACTGCGCTGGAAGAGGACCTAGCCCAGAGTCGCAATCTATTTACAGGGCCACGCAAGAGCGCGAGGGCGCGAAAGTCATCGCGGGGCGCGAGGCGCGACATTAGGCAACCTTGCAGCTTCGAGAGGCAGAAGCAGCGTCAGACGCCTCCCAGGGATCAGATTCCGTCCCGGTTCGCTCGCCTTTCTTCAGCGGGGTGTGAAGCGAGGCAGCTGGTCGTCCTGCAATCGCCCCCTCCTGCCCCTCCTTCCTCCCCCCCCCCTCCCTCGACCCCCCTCGCTCTTGCCCTTCGCGCCCCATTCCCTGCCGCGCCCGCTTGCCCGGGAACGGGCGCTGGAAAACATTTTGGGTTCTTGCGGGCATCGCCCCGAACGAGTCATTGTTCCTGTGCCGCAGGCCTTCCGCACCGAGGGCTTCGGCTGCGCCCGAGGTTTGGCCCGGGTTTTCTCTCCCCGCGGTGTCGGCGGCGTCCGGGGGGGTGGGGATGAGGGGTGGGTGGGTGGGGGGGCGAATGCCATGACCCCGGCCACGGAATATTTCATACATCACGCCCCCCTCTTCTTCTGAACGCGCCCCCTGGACCCCTTGTCCGCGCGCAGGCCTCGGGCCACGATCATGCGCTAATCCTCGCGGGCGGAAGACGCGTCTGCATCCTCGGCGTCAGTGGCTAGGCCCCTCGGCCACGACCCAGTGGATGCGCGGCGTTCTTTCGCGAATGCGCCCCGCGGGCCGCGCGCTTGCGACGTCGCATCGACGGGGGCGCGCCCCGGAATCTAGACCGCGAGGGCGTGGATATGGATGCGCTTGCCGCTCGGGAGGTTCGCTTCCGAGTTGTTTCTGTTGTCGTGTCCACCACTTGTGGATCTGATCTTCACTGTCCTCGGGGGGCTGTGCATCTGTCTAGCGCTGGCGCGGCGCTGGTCAGAGCCGCGTCGAATGCCGCCTTCGCAATATTACGCTCAAGTTTGTTCTGGTAGGGAGTTCCTGGATGAGCCTCGAATTCGCGTTCCCAGGCCGCCGCGCGACGTGGGCTGGAGCTGTCGCCGCTGGGCCATACCTTTCTCTCGGCAGGCCCCCTCTGCCCCGCGGTCTCGCGGGGCTGCCCGATGCGAGCTGTTCCTGCCCTCCCTCGGCGTGCCCGCCGCTCGTGCGTCGCGCGCCGGCGGTCGGCATCACCTGCCCGTCGGTGCCGAGCCTCGCGATCCCCGAGCTGGACGCGATCGAACCGTTTTTGGCTTGGCAGTTGGATTTCCATTGGCTGGCGCGGCAAGGTGGAGCAAGATCACACGCAACATCGAAGACGCAAGCGCGGGGGCACATCGCCTGCATACGTTATCGCCAGGCGTGAGCGCGCAGGAGGTCTATCGTTCCCGCCAGGTCCAGGGCGGTGAGCTGCTGTGCCGACGCATCCAGGTCAGGGAGGATGTCCACGCTGCGTCGCCGTCGAATCCCGACTACCCGGCCGCCGATGAAACCGTGGGCTGGCTCGCCCACCGCCAGGGCGCTGCGATTGCGCCCGAGCCGCAGAAGCACGCGACGGCCTCTTCCCGGGAAAAGGCGGAGATCCTGAAGGAGATTCGGAAGGCGATGGAGGAAAAGAAGTTGCGACGTGTACCAAATTGCGGAGGACGAGGTGACAGCGCCGCTGGCTGCGCGACAGGATCGCGATGGAGTCAAGCCGTGGGGGCTGACCGCCTCGCGGCGAGTTTCAGGCCAAGCGTGGGGCCTCGTCGACCCACGAGCTCCGCGATAAAGCAGAGGCCGACAGTTGGTCAGCGGCAGCCGACCCGCAGCGAGACATCTTTCCCTTGCCGCAAATCCAGCCGATGCCACCGACTACTGCGTTAGCTTCAGTCTCTACGAGTAGGAGGTTGGCGCATCGGAGGCGCGGAACACTGCGCCAATGATGCCGTTGCCGGGCTCCGTGCCTTCGCCATCCCAGTCAGCAGCGAGGGCCCACAACGGCGGCTTAGCGACTCGCGGCCGCTGCAGTCTGGAACCAGGTGCGGACGGCCCCGGAATCCGCAACCTCCGACTGGCGCCGTGGAGCCGCGAAAGAGCTCCTGGCCAGTAGTTTGCCTTGTGCCGCGGACGAGGCACAGAGGCCAGCGGTGAAGTGCTGCGGTTCCCTGGTCGACGTCCCAGAAGCGGGCGCGGCCGCGCTTCCCGTCGCGTCGGTGCTCGAACAGACCAGCAGGGACGACGTGACATATTACAGACAAATTATGATGGAGGCCCCTTGCGAGTGGCCCAGAGCTCTGGACCCCGAGCCGCTCGCCACCCCGTACATGGACGAGGTTTTGAAGAATGGCCCGCCAGCCTGCCGCCAGTTTATCGCGGACCTGGCGGAGGCCAGAACGCTGGGATTCACCTGCCGCTCCAAGGACCTGGTCATTCCAAGAAGATCGGTATGAAACAAGTTGATTGGAACGCTCGTCCCTCCGCCCCTGTTCATGGGCACGCGGGCCGCCCGTGGTCGGCTGCGCCTGCCCGATTTCCGCGGCGAGGATAACGCGTGACGTTCCAACTTATGCTGCGCCCGAGCGGGCGTGAGGGGCTGAAGACTACGCTGGGGCTGAAGACGCGTTGGGCCTCATCTTCTCGTCCTTCTATTTCTTCTTCTTAGTATTATTAATTAGTAGTAGTAGTAGTAGTAGTAGTAGTAGTAGTAGTAGTAGTAGTAGTAGTAGTAGTAGTAGTAGTAGTAGTAGTAGTAGTAGTAGTAGTAGTAGTAGTAGTAGTAGTAGTATGTTTCCTCTTCCTCTTCCTCCTCTTCTTGTTCTTGCGCTCGCTGCCGCCAATCTCCCGGGCCTCGTTGTCGCAGCCCGGCGCGGAAGCGGCGGGCTCCCCCGACGGCCTTTCACGGGGCTGTGTCTGGCCACTCCTCCGCGTTATTCCCATGGCGTTGTCCTGGGCTCTCTGGTTCAAACGCGCGCATCAGCCTCTCCGCCTCGGGTCTCGGGGTCTTTCGGGCCCTGGCCAGCAGAGCTCCCTTCCCGCGGGTCGACGACGAGGCCCCCTGCCTCCTGCCCTGGCGCGGTAGCGTGTACGCCGTCGACGAGAATTCCGCGAGCTGCTTCACGGCCCCGGCGGCCGCGTCTTCTCCCGCCCCATGCGGGCGGGGCGCCCGAGACAGGCGCCATTCTGGCGCGCGCGTCGCACCAGACTGGGAGGGAGGTGGAGGGATGCGCCGGTCATTTTCTCGGTCGTCTTATGCTCAGAAGGGAGTTGCAGCGGGGTCTTAGGAGACCGCGCGCGGGCCCGCCCCTGGCCCTTGGCGGCGCGCGAAGTCGCGCCGCGCCGCTCTTTGCTTCCCTTCGCGCCGGCCGCCTTGAGACTACAGTGGGGCCCCGAGTTCACCATCTACGATGCTTCCTTGTCGGGCATGATAGCCCCTGAACAATGTTCGCCGCCAGATCTCATCCAGAGCGTCGGTTCAGGCAACGAGAGGCGGAGATTATGATGCTTTCGGCTGCCTCGGCGCGCCGGTCATCGCTGGGCGTCTTGAGGCGAGCAGGCGACCCCGCGAGTGGCCCGCGCAGCGTCTTCTCCGATTTCGATGACTCGGTCAAGGCCCCGGGGCCCAGCAGCTGGGACCTCGTCGCGGACCCCTCGGGTGCGCGAGCCCGACTTTCGCGAGGTCCTCGAGGGCGCCCCCATCGACCCCAATCGGAAACAGGTCGCGCCAAGTAAGCCATCGCCGTCGCGGAGGGGGCGCGTCTCCAATGCTACTTCGGACTTAGGCGTCTGAAGTTTGGGGGGGGCTTTGGGCGCCGCCCAGGCTATATCGCGGGGCCGCTGCGCCTCGCGCCCTCTGCTGCTGCGCCGTCGCCGCGAGACGGCTGTCTCCGTCGCCGCGGGCTCGAAGCCCGCTCGCCGCGCGACGCCCGCTCTGGGGGCCGCGATCGCGCGGCCGGCTGCCCCTGTCCGGCGGCGCAGCGCCGCCCCGCAGCCAGCGTTGGCGCGAGCGGACTCCGCGAAGGGGGGCGGCCTTTGCCAGCGCGACCAGGGGCGACCAGGTATCTCGCCGGCTTGCAGCAGCCCGCTGGAAGTCGACTTGGGCCCGGTGCGCTACGCCGACTACGCGCGGAGCATCGGTTCAGAGCTGCTGCGCTGAAGACGCATGCCGCGCGAGTTGCAGGGCGCCCCGACTTCTCCCGAAAGGGGCCCTTCATCCCGCCGGGTTTCTGTCGAGCCTCCGAGGCTGGAAGCACTTGGACAGAGCCAGGCCGGGCTTCCCATGCCGCGGCAGGTCGCCGGAGATGGCGATCCAGCTGACTTCGCCTTAGGCGGCGTTGATGGGGGTGGACGTTCTGGGCACGCGTCAGGCCCGTCGAGGTGGTCTGCCTCCTCAAGCAGGACCTCATCCTGCCTAGTGGCTTGCCCGCGCGCTTCGGCTCCGACCTCCGCCCGAGCGCCCGGGGCGCGTCCGGCCAGGCGAGCCGTTCCAGCATCTCCGACGCGAGCCCCTTCCTCGATTTCGTCGAGATGCCATTTTTGGTGGCCCGCTGCAGGGCGGGTGTCCTCGGCGCGCCGTTCCTCGACGCGACGTCGGCGGAACTGGGGCGGCTGCGACGGAAAGCTCTGGCCTTCGCGCTGGCGCCGGGCCCCGCGCGCCTTGCCGGCTAGCGGCGCGGCGGGCCGTCGCGCGATCGCCTCGGGCGACGCCGATCCATGGCATAGATCAGCGCCCGGGGAAAGTGGGCCTGCGACCGCGCAGTGGAGACGTGCGATGCCCGCGCGCGAGTCCAGCAGGAGTTGGAGGCGCTGCCGCCAGAGGCGCGCGTTCGCATCGAGGCTGGCCCAGAGGCCCTGCCCGCGGCGGGTGCTCGAGCGGTTCTTCGCGACGGCGCCCGCCGCCTCGCCGCGGGGGAAGGGCCGAGCCGCGGCGCGGCTTCGGGTATCCCCGAAGGCGTCGCGCCCTCGGCGCCCCCCCATCGGCGGTCGGCGACGGCCGCGCCGCCCCGCTTCGGCGTTGCCGCGCGGGCGTGCGCCCGCGTTCCCAGAGCAAGCCCTTCGTCTAGCTCGCGCGCGGCCCCGCCCGCTGGCCAAAATTATACGCGCCGCTGGGTGGGCCGCGGAGGGCTGCGACCATACTGACCTCCTTGTGGCGACAGGCGCTGGCTCGCCCCAGAGCTGAGGGGGCTCGCGGGTGGACCAGCTGTCGAATAGTGCCATTGCCATATTGTGAGATTGCTTGCCAATGCCTTGTCCCGTGGCGCGAGGCCACCATGTGTCTCGTTCTCGAGCGTCCCCCAGTCCAGATCCCCCTCGAAGTATGCTCCGGTCCAGGAGCTCACCACGTTAGCAGTGCGACATCTTGGGGTTTTCTGGACCCCGAATGTCCGCCCCTACCCTGCCGATCTGCGCAATTCCCTTGCCAATGCAATTGCGGCCAGGGCTAGAGTCGTTCGTGGAAGTGGATTGGGGCCCCAGGGTCCTGAGTGCATTCGTTCACGTTGCCAGGAGTGCCGGCCCGAACTGTGCCGCCCCTCTGCTGCCTGCCGCTCGTTCTCTTGAGGTGTCTGGTAGCTTGGGGGCCTGCCAAATCAGACAGCGCGCTCAGGTTGAATTCTTGGCGCTTCGCGCATCCCCAACAGTTGCTTCTCGCCGCCAGACCGTTGTCGCGCGGCCGCCGACCAAAAAAGCATCCCCGACAGCCGCGGACGCTGTTCACTTGGTTTATATATATATATATATATATATATATATATATATGAAGCGAGCTGAGAGACATAAGGAGCAGAAGCGAGCGCGCGCCCGCGGCCGCGTCGGTTCAAGCGGCCGGCCGCCCAGATATGATTGTGCATCATTGTGAGGCATGCGATTAGCCATCGAGGCCGAAAGGGCCTTCCTACTGCTTAAGATGGTACGCCCTCTACTACTGGGACTATCGCTACTACGGTGCAACAGAGCTGGGGCTGGACTTCGCCTAAGGCGAAGCTGCTGGTTTGGGCCTCCCAACCGTTTTCAAACTTGGTAGCGGAGCTGCCCTATGGTGGTCAGCTCTAGCTCTACCCCTCACCAGCCACGGCACTATCTGATGGACTACAGACATGGTGGGACATCAGGGTGCAGTGAGTTTGCGCGGAGGAATGTATATTACTACGCAGGATAGCAAGGACGCTTGCAGTGACACCTCTGCTTACGCGGAAGCCTCTTAATTTCGTCCTACATCTTTGCGCTACAACACGCCTGAAGTCCACCCACCTACTCCAATTTGAAGTTTCTTCGAAGACATAATGCATGGAAACATGCGATACGACGCGGTGCCGCCCCCACCCCCGCGCAGACTTACAACCGCACATCGGAAGCCCCAACCGACTGCATCCGACTACGACCTGCGAGGTCATTGGATTGGTCTTATTATTTTTGGGCTCACATGGGTCGCTATCTGGTGCGCGGTAGGACACATGCGCGGTGGAGACGATACAAGAACGACCTGCCCTCATTGGGGCCCAGCCGGTCAGGTACCTTTCCGCGAATTCGTCCGCGAGGTACATGCCTGGGCCAACGTGGCCACAGGCAACTGGACGCCCTCCCAGCAAGCTGCAGCCCTGCAGCGAGGTTCGGGAGGTCTCGCACGGACCATAGCCATGAGACCCCCCCCCCCACCAGTTATCAGTTTTGGCGCCAACATAGGTGGCCGCCACACCGACGGCGCCACCTACATCATGTTCCTCTTAAGTACGAAATCGAGCATTTAGAAGATGAGCGCCAACTCAACTCCGGTACAGCTCTCATTGACTTCCGAGTCCATGCGGGAGAACGGATCGACCAGACGTTAGCACGTTTCGAGGTAGGAAGCTGAATCGGCTGGCTTTAACATCCCCAACTTCCAAATCTTAGCAGTTATTTTATTCAGAGCTCTTGGAGTGGGGGCATCGCGCGCACAGCAACTCCTGCAGCCACTAATCCACCACATGCCGAGAGACCAGCAACAATTTGACGCTCTACTAGAACGCATGAGGTCATATGCACACATTGCCGAGAGAACCCCTGGCAATATTGGTGATGGTTTCAGTCGCGGTCACCGAACCGAGACTTTCCACGCTGAGGCAACCGCAGGGCAACCTGCTAATAACGTTTGGAATGACGATCCACAACCAACTGAGACCACTACACTACTGGCTCAGAACGGTGGATCGGCCTCGGGGTCGCAAGACTTCTGGGTCCATCGTGGGCCCGCCATCCTCGGTTGCCGCTTTCCAGAATTCAGGCGGCACTTCGTCAATGCCACCAGCCCTGCCTCGTTTCAATTTCTGGGCGGCTTGCCGGACTTCAGCGTCAGTGATCACGCCCAGGTTAATCATGAGTTTCCCGTGGATGGGCGAGGTGTCCAGCAAGGCAGCGGTCGGTCGCACAGCCCATTGAATTTGTCTTAGGTGTTCAGCCAGGGTGTTGGCTCGCTGGTCGCTGTCGACGACTTGCTTGTTGGCGTCGCAGATCCTGCCCTGCTGCCGTGTCGCACCCTTCCGAAGCTTCCGAATCTGCCCCCAATCGCCAGTCGACGTGAGCGTCTCCAGCCATGCCGCTCTATCTTTAGCAACTGAAGCCTTGATCAACTTGGCAAGTTTCTTTTCTCCTGGCTTGTCGTCGTCCTGTCTGGCCCTGCTTCGTCTGTCGATCAAGCCCAGTGTACCAGAGCTGATCCATGGGCGTCGCGGGGCTTGCTTGTGGAACTTCAAGTAGAGGTCCAGGGTGCTCCGAGGAGGCCCCAAGGAGCTCGCTAGAACTTGAGCGCGCGCGAAACGCGCGCGATGGTTCTAGTGTGTGTATATGTACATATAATGAAACATGACAACAAAAACAAAAGATCGCCGCGGCGCGGCCCGCCCTAGCTTGCTCGGCGTTCGACTTGGCTTCGCGCGCCCACGTACCACACAAATACCCCCAACAGCCCATCCAGAAACGATCGCACGAAGGAACAAGGAGGGCCCGTGGGACTTGATGCCTTCCGGGGTCTCGTTCGGGAGGTTTTGGGGACCTCCTGTGGCCGTCGGGGAAGCCGCGGCTCATAAAAAACACGGTTGTAATTCGTGTCCCCCCCATCGGAGGCCGAAACATTGCGTCTTGGGGCGCTGTTGGGCGCCGCTTGGGCGCTCTTGGGCCTCTCTCGGAGCTCTCTTGGGCCATCTTGGGGCCATCTTGAAGCCTCAAAGGCCCATCATCAGCCCAAAGGCACAACGTTTTTGTTGTGGGTTGTTGGAGGATGTTGGCCTCCCGAGGGGGTCCTTGGAACGCTCGCGGGGCATTCGGAACCGTCGCGTGGCGGCCGTTGGACAATTCGGAGGTATGTCGGAGGTTATCTTAAATTTTCTTGAAGTAGTTTGGGCCATCTGGGAGAGAATATTGCAGTGTATGGTGCCTTTTTTGAGCCGTCTTGGGTCATCTTTGACGCTCCAGTGCGTCGCCCCCCCCCCATTCCAGGCCAAGGGGAAGGGGTGGGGTGACGGGTCAAGCTGCCCACGAGCAACAAGCCGTCTCGTTCATTCCCACCCGCCCTCCCAACGCATAAGCACCCGAGTCTCAGCATGGACAGGGGCCGCAATCGACAACCATCGGGAACCAATGCAGACGCAAGCCAGGTGCGCGAAGCCTGCGAGGTGCGCCACACATGCCAGCTGCGCCACGCGCACCAGGTTCGCCACATTGGGCAGTATGTCGACCCTGCCACCGCCGCCGTCAAACAAACTAAAGCACAGTGGCGGCGGGTTTGTTGTGTGCGGGTGTGCGCCCACGTCCGCTTCCCATGTGTATTGTTGGTTTGGTTATTGTTTAGATGGTTAGCGCGTGGGCCTGCACACAGCAGGCAATATGCTGCAATGCTGGCACCCCCGCCATCCTTGTCAAAAGCCAGTGCAGTGTGAACGCGAGGCGTCCGCGCATGATCCAGGATTTGGTGCAAATCGTATGTTACATGGTTTTTTGATCAGAGATGGTTCGGGGGTGCTGGCATTGCACAACGCAGTCGATATGCTGCCCGATATGCTGCCCCCTCACCGTCCCCGTCAAACACCAGTGATATGTGAGCGTGGGCAGTCGCGCATGTTTCGGATTGTGGTGCACCGTGAACTTTGTATTGTTCGTTGGCAAGTGATGGGGGGGGCGTTGGCATGCGCGCGGCAAGCAAGATGACGGCACCTTCGCCGCCCTTGTCAAAACAATGATGCGAAATGGTCGCGGGGCGCCCTCGCATGCTCCAGATTCGAAGGGGAAGTGTATTTCGCATTGCTTTATGGGATGGATGTTGGGGGGGGATGCCCTTATGGGTGCCCTCAGGAGTCTGGGTTGGCTGCCGGTCGGGTGGGGGAGGGGGTGTTCATTTTTGAGAGGGAACAGTGATCAAGCTACCCCAAGACGCAAGCCGTGTCGCTCAGTTGCGCCCACCCTCCCAGCACATCGGCAGCATCCGAGCCTAGGGGCCCGATTCCACTGAGTTCACAAGTCCCGTCGGTAACGCAAAGCAGCAACATGAGGGCAAGCCCACCGTCCCTGACAAAAATCGATGCAAGGTTATCGCGGGGCGTCCGCGCATGATCCAGATTTTCTTTCAAAATTCAGCTTTTGCTGCTTTCGTTAGGGATCGCGAGCCTGCACAGAGCAGCCAACATGAGGGCGCCTCCCCCGTCGCCCGCTCCCTCTGTCAAGAGCCCATTCGACATGATTGCGGGGCGTCCGCGCATGAGCCAGCGTTTGCCACACAGTGTGTTGTGCACTGCGTGTTGACGGGGGTGGTGGGTCTGCGCAGAGCGGGCACCTTGAGGGCGCCGCCGCCGTCCCTGTCCAGTATCCATGCGAAATGCTCACGGGGCGCCCGCGCACGGTCCAGACATTGCCGCTGTGCGCTTCGCATTGTTTTTTTGACAGGCCCGGGGGGGTGGGCCCTCGTTGGCCCGGGCGTGTCGCCAGTCGGGTGGGGGAGGGGAAGTATCTGCAATACGGAACTGTGATGATTCTTCCTCCCGAGCAGGGGAATCAGCATTCTTGGAAGACGGATTGAAAGAACTTATCATACTACTACCTCCGCCCAGCGGGCTTGTGGGATTATTTCGCATCTTGGCATGTGGAGCGGAGGCGCGATCATGTTTAGGTGTGTCCCTGGGGGTGGTCCCAGGGGGTGGTCCCAGGGGGAGTCCCAGGGTGGTTCCGGGAGTGTTTCGCTCTCCCTACAACCCCCTAGCTTAGAAAAATACAGACCGCAGAGGTAGCGCAAGATGGGGTCGCAGGGCCCCGCAAGTCCCAAGCGAAGTCGGCACTTTCTAGCCGCACTCACTGGGCCGACAAGCATGGTTTTGAGGACGCCTCAGGCGAAACCGCCATTCTCTGGCGGCTGGAAATAAGACCGGATAGCCTTTTGTGAGGAAGTTCCACGCGAAATCGCCATTCTACGGTTGCCAGAGTGATTCTCCGGTTGCTTGGATGTGCGACTGGACAGTTGTTCGTTGAGGACATGTTCGGTGGAATTATGATTCTACAGTCCTCTCCCCAATTGGCGATGACAATATCAAAGTGGACGATTGCTGCATTGGAGTCGCCAGGGTTGTCGCTGCAACATTGTATCGGGGCCCCGCGGCCTAACGGGAGCCCTGCGACCCCTCTTGCGCTACCTCTGCGGTCCGCACTTATTCATCCAGGGGGTTGACCGCAAGCCACTCGCAGCAACCAGTCGAGCACAGGTCGGAACAGCTGTGGATGTGTCGACGGACCAGAAGGAGATGGCGACGGATTGCCTGGCCCCACCTCCACCTGGAGTTCGGAAGAAATTCGCATGCGTCGCCCTTGGAGGGCCCGAGAGCGTTCGCGACTGGCTGCTGCGAGTGGTTTGCGTTAGTAGATGGTTTCCCGTGCATATCCAGGTTAATGCTAAATCTTAGCATAGTGGCAGTCATCTTACATGGGTCTCGCAGTTCGGGTTCAGTCTCAAACTTCCACTTCGAATCGCCACCGATCCCAGCAAGGTCGAGGAGCGGGACCTTCCCGAAGTTACGCGCCATGGTCATTTACCCGATAACGTAAGCGGGCTTTATATACACACCTATACGACCACCCTTCGGGTGATAAGGAGGTTCGGGGGGGAGGAACCAACGTCTCACTCGATCGGTCTCACTATCGATCTCACTATCGGTCTCGCTCGATAGATCTCACTCGATCGATCTCACAATCGATCTCACTCGATCTATTTCATTCGATCGATCTCACAATCGATCTGACTATCGATCTCATAATCGATCTCACTATCGATCTCACTATCGATCTCACAATCGATCTCTCATTCGGTCTCACGATCGATACCACTATCGATATCACAATCGATCTCACAATCAACGTCATCATCATCATCAACAACATCATCGTCATCAACGTCATCAACATCAGCATCATCATCAGCATCATCGGGACACCATCATCATCATCATCACCTCATCACTATCATCATCAACATCATCATCATCACCACCATCATCATCGGGACACCATCATCGTCACCATCAGCGTCATCAACATCATCATCATCGGGACACCATCATCATCATCATCATCATCGAAACACCACCATCATCAGCATCATCATTTCATCATCATCATCGGGACACCATCATCGTCATCTTCGTCATCGGGACACCATTTTCATCATCAGCAACATCATCATCATCAACATCATCTCCATCGGGACACCATCATCATCGTCACCATCATCACCATCACCATCATCATCGGGACACCATCATCATCATCATCATCAACCTCAGCATCATCATCACCATTGGGCCACCATCATCAAAATCACCATCATCACCTCATCATCATTCTCATCGTCAACATTGTCTTCATCATCATCGGGACACCATCATCGTCATCTTCATCATCATCGGGACACCATTATCCTCATCATCACCATCCTCATCAACAGCATCATCATCAACCTCATCACCATCATCGGGACACCATCATCATCATCATCATTATCATCATCATTATCATCATCTTCATCATCTTCATCTTCATCATCATCGTCATCATCATCCCATCATCACCTCATCATCATCAACATCATCAGGGTCATCAACATCACCATCATCATCGGGACACCATCATCATCAGCAACATCCTCACCATCAACGTCATCATCATCGGGACACCGTCATCACCACCATCACCATCATCATCATCAACATCGTCAACATCATCATCATCGGGACACCATCATCATCATCACCATCATCATCATCATCATCATCATCATCATCATCATCATCGACATCATCATCATCATCATCATCATCATCATCATCATCATCATCATCATCATCATCATCATCATCATCATCGGGACACCGACGGGACACCGGCGGGACACCCGAGGGACACCGCGGGCCACCGGCCCCCGGAAAGGAATCATTTGGTCTGGCCGCGCCTCAGCCGGAGGAGACTTTCTTCTCGCCCGCCCACGCAGTTTCGCCTCGCCCGCACGCACGGCACGCCCGAACACGAAACCGAAACCGATTTCCCAGTAGGGGGGCTCTCCGTTCCACTTCGATCTCACCCCCTCACCTCCGATATATCTATCTATCTATCTATATATATATACATATATATACATATACATATATCAATACATCTATATATATATATATAGTAGGGAGCGAGAGAGAGAGAGAGAGAGAGAGAGAGAGCGAGAGATAAACACAGAGAGAAAGAGCGAGAGAGAGAGAGAGAAAGAGCGAGAGAGAGAGAGAGAGAAAGAAAAACAAGCAGTGCGAGAAAGAGAAAGAGAGAGGGAGAGGGAGAGAGCGAGACAGAGGGAGAAAGAGAGACAGAGAGACAGAGAGTTGCTGGCACGTGAATGATCACAACCGCGTCGAACTCCGCCGTCGCAATAGAGTCTGTTCGCTCACGTTGCCGAGCGTGTCGGCTCGAGCCCGGCCGCCCCCCTGCCCGCCCGCCGTTCCCTCAAGGTGCTTCAGAGTGTGGGGGCCTGCCGAACTAGCAGGCGTGGTGCCCCGGCGCCCTCCTTGCCGCACGCACCGCCCCTCGCGCCAGGTGGCCGAGGCGACCCCGCTGGGCCCCGTCCCGAGCTCGTCCTCGAGGGCCGGGAGCCGCCCCCAGACCGTTCGCGCGCGGCTCGGGCGGACAGCAGCAGATGGGCGCAGCATGCCACGTGCAAAGCACACAACTCCATATCCACACCCCTCGCGTCCCGAATGTCGGGGCGCGGTTCCACGAGTGCGCGATCCCACGGACACGCTCCGCGCGGCGCGTCCACGCAGAGCCGCCCCGTATCCGCGCGGTCGCGGCCGAGGAGCCCGGCCCGCGAGGCCGTGGATATTTATATGTGCCGCGCCCAGGAGCAATCGATCGTGGGGGGCGGGAAGAGGATTGCAGGTAATTACGTGGCCTTTAAGGAGCCCCAAGTGGCCCCTGAGCTGCCACCGCTAACCCAGAAGGTGCACGAGTGGTGTATGCTTTTTACTCACCGATTATTGCCTCCCCTATGAAGAACGCCCGAGCAGCGCGGCGGATCAGGAGGCTCGCGCGCACATCTTGTCCTGCTCGTCTCCCTGGCTTTCCTTCCTCTTGGAGCCCTGGGGGTCTCTTGAAGCCTTGTTTGGGGCCTCTTGGGCCGTCTTTTGGGCCCTATTGGGCTTTCTTAGTTACATGTTGGGACCATCTTCGGCTCTTTTGGGGCCATCCTGCTTGTCCGTCTTGGAAGTTGATTTGGGGTTATCTTGGAGGCTCTCTTGGGCCGTGTTGGATTTTCAGGGTTTTGATGTCCTTCCTGGTGATCGGCGGGCTGCGCCGGAGGCCCCTGGGATTTTTGCCTGGGGGAAGGGCCAAAAGGGTTGTGAAACTAGGGGAAGCGGAGAGAGGAGGAAGAAGAGGAGGAGGAGGAGCAAAAGGAGGAGTGGTGGCACGGTGGCATGAGAAATGGTGTCTGAGTTCTGACTGCTACATGCTGCTGTATGCTAAATGCTGCAAAAAGAAGAGAGCCCCGCCTGCGGGGGGCCGAAGGCGAAGTGGAGGGCGGCCTGCCAGGGCGCACGCCGCCGATGCTCGGCAGCTCGCTTGGTCTCCCTGCGGACTCCGGTTGGCAGCTATACGGGCGAGCTGCTCGGCGGTGAGAGGAGGCGGAGGCGGGGGAGGCGGAGGGGTAGGGGGTGGGGCGGAGGGGAAACGTCAAACCGCCAAACCCTACAACCTCCTCAACTTCTAGCTCCTCCTCTAGTCCAGGTCTGAATTCAGCTGAAGAGACAGGGGGCTGCTCAGAATCCGGAGTCGGATCACACACATATTGCACCTCATGTGTAGCATTATCGTCTTTTCTGAACCTATGTAGTTCAGGATCTGCCCGACATACCCTGTGCTTGCTACTACCAGCTCCGTGGGCAAAATCTGGGGCTGGCATGAAATTCTGATCCACTTCAGCGATGCAGAAGCGGCGTAGTCCCTCCACTAGCGCCGGGTCTGGATATGATGTGAAATCTGCTTCGTTTTCATCAGCGTACACACGCGTGATGGGGGCAGAGATGGCACTGGCTAGATGACGTCACATCTCCGCTGGGTACGTCTTATTGGCATTGGTTCTGAAAACAGAGTGGCCTTCTGGGGTAACTTCTTTTCCTCGAAGGACTTTGTGAGCTCCTGGGGGGTGATGGCACTTCCCTCGACGCGGTGTGTTGGTGAGTCGGGCTGCTAGGCACTCAAGCCGAACCCCCGGGAGACGTGTCGGTCCGCGCCCGCATTCTGCGAGATCCATGTCGGCAGGTTGGTGCACACACTGGTCGAAGTCAGCAGTAACCACAGGCGACGCGCTGCCAGGGCCTCTGGAAGCTGCTGGGGGCTTGGGGCTTCCAATACGGGGGAGCTGTGTGCTCTATCCACTCCGACTTCCCTGCCACCATGTGGCACCCCAGAAGGTACACCAGATGTTGCAACAGGATCCCTCCAATTTGCAGTTGCGCGGCTTGTCTGTCATTGACCCACGACACACCCCAGAACCACTCGCGTGTGCGTAGAGGGGGGGGGCCCTTCCAGCCAACGGGCTGCGCTCCAGGTTTCACAGGGCCCCCCCTGTGTTCCAGACTCGTTTGGATAGGATGTGTTCCTCCCATTCACGTATGGTAGCTGTGCGCGTCAGCGCCCCCATGGTATCGTCGATGGCTATGTCAACGCAAAGCATGGTTACGTGCACTCGGTCGTGAAAAAAATCACCTTCGATCCAGGATTGCACGTCACCCTTTTGTCTTTCCTGAAAAAAAATTGAGCACACATACTTCTGCGCGATGGATGCGGCACGGTGCCCATTCAGCTGCACTGGCAGTGTAGTCATGGGACCTGTATTTGCAATGACGGTCGGGGAAAAGAGGCTGCTCTTGGGTCGGTGGGCCAGGTGGGTTGTTCAGTCGGTCCTGTTAAGCGGGGGGGGATACCGGATCAAGCTCGTAGGCAGACTCTTGGATGATCGCTCTAGCCTGGTCATCATCAAAGAGGGCTGCTTCCAGCATAGCTGGTGGGTGGAGGCCGTCTTCCGGATATTGCACTGATGCTGGATAGGCTGCACGCTGTCTTCCAAATCTTGCGCGGCGCTGCAATGTGTGCCGACTGGCGTCCTCCAGACGCAGTTCCTCGGCTCTGTCGGGATCGATAGTAGTGCCATGCATCAGGTGGTCTCGCACTTGTCTTCTGGATGCGAAGGCGGCCGAGCACGACATGCATGTACTTTCCTCCCCCGTGAATCGTGACACCACATGTACTGCACTGTAGTGTGT
The DNA here is from genome assembly GCA_963575745.1 of Prorocentrum cordatum. Taxonomy (NCBI): domain Eukaryota; class Dinophyceae; order Prorocentrales; family Prorocentraceae; genus Prorocentrum; species Prorocentrum cordatum. The sequence goes on along the minus strand of CAUYUJ010018248.1, from coordinate 735,730 downwards.
ACGCACAATGTGCTGTCTTGTGCTCTTGGCTGTGTCCCCTGTGTAGCCACACCACATACACTTCAATGCTGGTAATCGTGTCTTGATTGGGTATATGGGGTGCGAGGGGTCGGTAATAGGCACTGGCATTCCTGCTGGACGGACTAGCTCGAAAAAAGCTGCTTGTGCTTGCTGGGCCATCGCCGTGCGACTGGCTGCAAGCGCGTGGGCGCGTAGAGCAGTCACAAGCATGCTCTTCCACGCCGAAAGTGAATGTATGATGCGATCTTCCAAGCCGTGAAAGTTGTCTGGTAAAGTCGGCATTTCTCGTAGCTGATGGTGTGTAGTGCGGAGCCATTCCAAATCATCGATGGCCCTGTGCATCCATGTGGTGCGCAATGGCTGTGCTGTGCGATGAGCATGTGTGACCAGGCTCCGTAAAGTGGACGTACCGTGATGCAGCAAGCGCCCAAGCAAACGCAGACGCTGCATTCTCAAAACTCCTTGTATGTTGGGGCGTTCCACCTTAGCCAAGACAACCCTGTCCGGGACTGTGTCAGAATCTTTCTGTAGTATGTGTAGCGACTGTCGATGCGTGTTGACCATGCCGTGCTGTATGTGAGCGTATTGTGCGTCCGTTGAGGCCGGCCACGTCCCAGAGTTGTAGAGGAACCCCAAGAGGAGGGTGTCGGTAGATTGAAGAGAGGCAGCCTTAGGGAGGTCCATTGCGGCCCCAAAGATGCGACGCCGAAGAAGCTGCCCCGAGGACTTGATAGACGCCTCTCGATGGGCCAATTCTGGCCCGATGGAGCCCAGCTCGTCCAGTTTCGGGTGCCCAAGTGCGGATATGTGCGTACAGCATGTAGCGCGAAAGTACCTAGAATATCCGACTGCACCTGGTACTGCCCTTGGCGTTGTAGCCAAAGCTCTCTTTTGGCAGCCTTCGATCCTTTGCCTCGGAATTGAAATGGCACCCCAGTTTTCCCCGCTGCAGAGTTGAGGCGGAGGCATCGTCGTTCGAAGCTGGTAGCCACGGCCTCGGCAACCCGCGGCGCAGCTGAAACTGAGGCGAGCGCTGGGCCAATGACCACGATGGCTCAGTCGTCAAAAAAGCACACATCCAATCCTCCCCTGATCGTGTCAGGCGTCGTGGTGAGTAGGTCGGACATACTGGCATGCGTGGCGATGGCGATGCGGCTGTCGAGCTCGAGCTCGCTTAAACTCTGCTGCGCTTCGCGCATGCATGCTGCCGTGACAAAGTTGAATATCACATTGTCCAGCTGCTGACCTGGCACTGCTCCTTCCAATGTGTACGCAATGGCTGAGGCCCCTGTGTACCAGAACCAACTGCCCGTGTAACTGGAGGCCGTGAGGGCCCGCGCATGCCGAGACACACCAGCCGCCTCCAGAATAGTAGGGTGCTGTGCTACGTGGGCCTCGAGGTCCCCAATGACGCTGCTAGGGAGCCCTTGCGGTGGTGAGGAGGACGTGGAGGTCGGAGTCGGAGGTGCTCATCTGCATGACCAGTTCCCTTGTGGCCCTGTAGAGGGCCGACGCAGCGTCGAGCATAAAGAAGAGGGCCGACTGTTTGAGGGCCGGCGCGAGCTCCTGGAAGGATCTGAGGGCCGAGGCGGCCAAGTCAACCCCACGTCCCGAGATGCCCCCATATTGTGAGTATCCTGCGTGCTCTGGCAATGCGGCAGCGAGCGATCTCCATAGGAGTTGTCGATATTTCTTGCCTCCTTGGGAAGAAATCATGACCGACCGATGGTTATTGCAAAGAGCTGCTGTGGCCTTGCCCCTCCAAGTGTTCCAGTAGTTGCCGCCTCTCCACTGTGCTGGCGATTCAGTCCTAAGGCAATTCGTGACGACAACTGGGTAAGAGAGGCTGCCCATCTCTGGCGCAAGCTGCCTGGGCATGTTGCCTGGAATGCCGTCGAGGCTAGCTGCAGATGGCCTGGCAGTGCGGCAGGCCTGCTGGTAGTCTGCCAGCGTTGGCAGAAAAACTTCATCATGCCCTATGTCGTGTGTGAGAGCTGCGTCAAACTGTGGTAGCTGATAGTAGAACTCTTCTACATCTTGGATAGGGGCCACAACTCCGACCTCTTCGGCTGCAAGGTCGCGAAGCCATCTATCCGCTGCCTCTGTGTGTAGTGGCCGTTGAACCGTCTTCCAACTCAAGGATGGGGGGCGCTCTGGGGCTGACCCCTTTGGAGGACCCAATACCCATGACTCGCAGTTTCGCAAAAACCGGATCAAACTGGCGTCGGTCCAATGCATCTGACACTTCCTGCGCAAGAGACTCGTAGTGCTGCAGTGCATCCATTGCGGTCGCATGCCGACTAAGCAGCTAGTGTGAAACAACAAAAACTCTTGATGCGCCATGGCACAAGCTCGCACATGCGCATCGTCCCAGCAACTGGTCACAGGTGCCCATGTCCCTGCACCCCCATCCACCTTGCTTGCGATACATGGAGGGCTGAAAAGGAGGAGGGAGGATGATGACTGAGATCCGGTGGTGCCCCCGCTGTGCCAGCATGCGTGGCCTGCCCAGCCCAGTACTCTGTCCCTGACTGCACTCTCGAATGTCCGCTTCCCGGCGGAGCAAAGAGGCAGTATCTCGTGGGAGTTGGTCGGTTGCACTCTGTAGTGACCTGATGTCTCGCACGAGCTTGGGGAGGCTAGGGAGGCGTCCTGTTGCTTCCCGTCTCAGGTCGTCTGGACAGAGTGGTGGCCTCGCAGAGGCTGCTAAGTGCCAGCGCCATGCAAAACAGAGTACTCGTAGCATTGCCTTCTGCGCGAGTTGCCCAAAACCGCCGGGCATGGCGTAAGCGGATGCTTCTCTCATCCTGCTGGCCTAGGGTAGTAAGACTGACCTAGGACTGGCGTGGTTGCCTGCCTGAGGCGGTGGCGCGGATGGGGAAGGCGATCTCCATTGATGTCCGTGCGTGGTCTTCGCATGCCTTAACATGGTCGGTGGCGTGCGTCGCGATCTTCGGGGGTCGGAATGGCGTCAGCAGGTGTCGGAATAATTGCGCTGAGGTGGGGTCCTTGCACAGACTGGGATCGCGCCGCACCTGGCACCGGCGAGACGCCTCTGGCACAAACGTAGACGGCGGGAAAAGCAAAACAAAAAGCGGCAGGCAGCCACAATATTGTGGTCTAGCTGTGTGACTGTCTGGTCGATGTCGCGATCAACCCCTTGCGCTGGCACGCTGACATCCATGGCGACTGTGATGTAATCACGTCTCTTGGGCGCTTTGCGGGCTCCTGGGGCGGTCCACGCACCAGCTGAGCCTGAGGGGTCTTCGTAGAAAATAGAGGGGGGCACTGGGAAGTACTGCTGAGGAAGCCATGGAAGTGCTACCCCGGGATGTTTTCCTGCTCGGCGTAACTGGGTCTTACGTGGTGGTCTGCATGGGGGCTCGCAGCAGCGTTTGCGTCCACCAAGGTAACCAGATGTTCGGCCGTGCCCCTGTGCTTGTGCATGAGACGTCGCAAGGCGTGCCACCATCTTGCAATGTCCGTTGGGGCTCGGCGGGAGCGGGGAGCATGTGCAACGCAAATGCAGAATGGCAGCGCTGGGGCCCGCACGGCCGCGATGAGCTTCCTGGGAGATGCATGCATAACCGCGAATGCAAAGGCTGCGCTGTGTATCCTGGTTGGTATTCCCGATGCATGTTGACCCAAAGTGCGCGCCCTTCACCTCCGGAGTCGTTGGCCTGGGCGTGCATCGAGTAGTACTGACCTAGCTCGGAGATTCTTGTGCGTTGGAAGCGGGTCTCGACCGATCCAACTGAAAAGTAAGGCCTCTGCGAGATCTGCCCTGCGAGCTGCACCATGCGCCCTCTGGCGTTGAACCCCTGGCATCTGGTCTGAGCTCCCTTTGGGCTTCTGAGAGCACGAGGGTCCGGAGAGAGGACTTTGGCAATGGCAAACCATTTTCAGGCAAGAGCTTTGCGCCCTCTTGGGGGCTTCTGAGGCAGGGGAGTGATGTCCTGGAGGGTGGTGGCCGGAGCATCGGGCGTGGGGAGAGGCGTGCCGCGGTCGGGTGGGTAGGCCTCCTGGGTAGTCGGATCAGCGTAAGCCAGCCATGCATGCCTTGTGATAGCGCATGTCTCCATGGCAGCTCGGCATGCCCAGGTATGATACGCATCGCAGCCAAACTAGCAAGCGAGTCGACACACCCGTTCCGTGGATGTGCTGTATGCCCGCGCGTGTGCTCATATGCTATAGCAAGGGCACGCATGCGCATAGCTTGAGTGTGTCCATCAAGTGGTGATCTGATGGGTCGGAGGGCCCCCTGCGCATATCCTCCCGCGTGCACTCTAAGCGCGTCCATGTTATCTGTGTCGAAACATGCTGGGGCTTGGTGAAAGAGTGGCGATGCCTGCAATAACCAAGCCGCGGCCCAAATGGCCGCTTCCATCTCTGCTCGTAATGGGGCGCGCGTGTCAGAAGCGCCCCGGCCTTCTAACGGACTTGTCATGCATCCAACAAGTGAGAGACACACGACCGTCACAACAAGCACACAAAATGCCCATGCTGGATTACAACGCTCACCTTCGTGCATGAAGCCTCCTTCTGCGGCGTCCGTGTAGATGCGCACCTGATCTATAAGAGCATCAGTTGGCAGGGGCACCAAGGTGCCGAGAGCTGCAATGGTCGATGAGTGCCAATATTGTGCCAAGCTGAGTGTGTCCGTTGAGAGTTGACGTGGCCAAGGTCTTTCCAACGGCTTTCTTGTGGCATGTAGCTGCGGGATGGGAGAGTAAGGGGTGCCTTGGGCAGAGGGCGCGCGCTGGCCAGCAATCGAATATCCGAGGTGCTGGTCACGATTTTCTTGGGCTTCCTGATGCAAAGCTGGCAAGGCGGTGGAAAACCCTGGACTGTGGAGAAAAGAATCCGAATTCTCAGGCCGAGACGCTTCTGACACGGCCCTTAGCGAAAAACTGAAATGGCTGCAGACGAGCCACTCGCTGGAGTGGCTGCAAGCGGCTCAGTGTCACTGGCGGGCTCTGTAGCTTCCGCCCTGGTTCTGGCTGCTGCTGCACCTGCTGCTTCGCGCGCGGCGACTGCCTCCGCGCCGCTGCCTAGCAGGCCCGCGCCGTCGACGTCTGCACGCTGGACTTTCGCCCCTGCCTGTCCGCTGTCGCCGTGACGGCAGGGCGAGGCGGACCTGGTTGGGCGTCGTTCTTGCAGCGCTGCTGCCATCCGTTCACATTCTGCTTGCTTCGCTTCAGGCGTGATCTCCGACGAGTGGCGATCCTTCTTGATCGGGGTCGGGGCGATAACTTTCCTGCCTGCTTCTGCTGCGATCTCGGTTACATTGCTCTTCTCGGCCTGCTGCTCGGACCTCGTGTGGCGGATGTCATTCTGGAGAGTTGATACCGTCTGCTGGAATGTCTTCATGGTGTTCAGCATCTGGAAGTTGGGCTGCTGCAAGGCGGCTAGCAAGGCCGGCATGCTGACGTCGGTGCCAGTTGAGGCAGTTGCCGCCTCTCCAGGTCGTACCTGCGCATGAGGTTGAGGTGCTGGACGCTGTGGCCCTGCTCCTCGTTCAGCTGATCTGACACTTGGTGACGCTGGTGCCGCTGGGGATGGCGTGGTCCACTGCGACGAACTTCCGTGGCTGGCGGCGCGTGCGGGCATGCAGTCTTCTCGAAGGAAGTCTGTTGCGCGGCAGCACCTGATGCATCGCGCCGTCCTGGCCGAAAGCGAACGTTGTTGCCTTCGCCCACTCCCATGAGACCCTCGTCATCATCGTCCCAAGGATTGGAAACTGCTGTGGTGAAAAGGCTGCTCATCTTCCATCTCCTCGAAATGATCTAATAACGATTTTGCTTGTGCTAGTTCGTCTTGCAACGCCATTGCTCGGAGGCCGCGTCTAGCTCCTCCTGGAGCAAGTTGTAGCGGGTCTGTGGGTCCATGAGCCTCTTGCGGCATCTGCTGACGAATACACGTCGCTTCTGCACTCGTGCTTCTGGCGATCTGGAGTGCATCATCTGGTGCAAGACTACACTGTACTCGTCCATCAAGGCACAGATCTGATCGTCTCCAAGCTGCAAGTCCGTTGCGCAGCATATCTGCCTTTCTAGAGGTTCCATGGTGCCCGTCAAAGCCATTCGACGCTCTCCTAATTGTTGTGCATTTGCTGGTGGATTGCGCCACCTCTTGTGGTGGCGTACTATGGCGACGCGGGCATGATGGGAATGAGTTCGTCCTTCTGGGCTGGGGCGTCGGGCTTCTGCTTGGGTGGCTGCGAGGATGCAGCCCTGCGTCGAGGCCTAGAGGATGCCCTAGCAGGTGTGCGTTATGTGTGAGGATGGCACTTCACTGGGGCTGACCAGGCGCTGTAGAACGAACATGCTGCACATTCCCACAGTCTCTTGTACTTCGGCGTCGTGGTCCATGGCGGCTGTCGGTGCTCGCGTTCCTGCTGCCATCCGTCACGAGCATTCCTTCCTGTGGCCATTGGACTGCTGTGGTGCCGACTGAGCAAGCCCGTCGCTGTAGCAATCTGCACCAGCGACCTGGCTCTGCTGCGCTCCTTGCGGAGGCGGCGGTGCCACGCTGGGTCCTCTCGAGGACGCCTGTGGCTCGCCGTGGCAATTGCGATCTGGCGCGGCTGGCCCTGCTGGTTGGGCGGGCAAGCACGCGCGGCAGCTGTCCCACGCGAGGTTCGCCGCACCTGGCACGGCGCCCAAAACCTCTCGAACCGGGACGGCGGCTCAGGAGGAGGAGCCTTTTTGCGGGCCTAGGGGCCTTTTGGTGACCTCTTGGAGCCTCTTGAGGGGCCTCTTGACCGTCTGCGAGCGGTCTTGGCCCCTCTCATGATTTCGGAGGCCGTCTCGAGGGCCCCTCTGGGCCATCTTTGTGACGTCTTGTGGCGCTTTCAAGCCGTCATGGAGATCTTTAGGGCCCTCTCGGGGCCGTCTTGCGGGTCTTGTGCCCTCTTGGATGCCTCTTGGGCCGTGCGAGGGCCAGCTCTGGGACATCTTGGGCCGTCGGAAACCCGAAAAGGCCAACGTCGAAACGAGTTTACCCCAAAGGAACACAATGTTCCACATCTTCTAGAAGCAAACGGCAACCCAAGTATGTGGGACCCGGGGTCCTCTTGGGGGGGCCTCCTGGAGCCCTCTGGGGGCTTCTTGGGAGCCTCTTGAGCTGTCTGAAGGACATCGCGGGTAGTCTTGGAGCCTTCTGGGGCCGTCTCGGAGCGCTCTTGGGCTCTCTTGGGCTCTTCTCCGGAAAACTTCGGGGTTCTTCTGCTCGCTTTGGGCGGGTCGCCGTCCCGGAGGCCCACGCCCGCTTTCCAAAGAGCGCCCAAGAGTTCAAGGAGCTTCGTTGCCTGGACCCTTCGAGACCTACTCAGCCTACTCCATCCATGGCTCAGACAGTGCTTGGGCATTTGTGCGTGACCACCTCCGATATTCAAGCAATCACCTCACCCGAGCTTAAGTCGTTGCCAACATTCAAGAGGCCGTGAGTGCAGTTATCCATTGGAACATGGTTGTGCGTCTCAACGCTCGCCATGACGCGCGGACACTGCAGGTTCGTGACTCGGGGGCGCGAGTGGCGATAGCGACGGCGGCTCCAGCGACGACGATGATGATGATGATGCTGCTGCTGATGATGATGGTTTTGGCGGTGGGCTCAATGACGAATGTGACCAGACATACCATGGCGATGACGAGTGTGATTGTGGTGGTGATGTCGACACTGGCGTTGGTGATGTGACAGGTGCTTGTGGTGACGAGGGTGATGCCGATGGCAATGCTGACGCTTTCGATGAAGATGGTGACGATGATGACGACGACGTTCTGGTGAGGATTGTCGGGGAATGCGTGCGCTCAGAAGACACGTGGGAACCGCTCGTTGTGCGTGGGGGTTTAAGAGTATGAACACATCGAATATTTGGCGCTGATAAAGCCATTGGTTTCAAAAGGGTTTCGACTTGCGGCGCGGAGGTGTGCGCGCGTGGCCCGCATGATATTATTTGATCGCTTCGCTCATTCCGCCGGCCCATATTGTCGCACCGTTGTGGGCTAGCCGAGTTTTGGGGCCTCTTGGGGGCCGTTTTGGGGCCTCTTGGGGCCTCTTTTGGGCCTCTTGGGCGCCTCTTGGGGCGTCTTGGGGGCCTCTTGGGGGCCTCTTGGGGCCTTTTTGGGGCCTCCTGGGCGCCTTCTGGGGCGGAGGGCTCGATTTTTCAGTTCTCGGTTCCCCTCTTGAGCCCCTCTTGGGCCCGTCTTGGGGCCTCTTGGTCCGTCTTGGGCGGCACTTGGGCCGTCTTGGGGGCCCTCCTGGGCCGTTCCGGGGCCGTCTTGGGAGCCTCGTGGGCCGTCTTGGAGCGGTCTTGGGGCCTCTTGGGCCGTCTTGGAGCGTCCGGAAGCCGAAAAAGCCAGAACGCAAAAAACATAGAAAAAACAATGCAAATCAACGATTTTGGCCTCTTGGGGCCCTCTTCGGAGGCCTCTTGGAAGGCCCTTGGGGCGTCTTGGAGGCCTCTTGGGCTGTCTTGGGGCCCTGTTGGGCGTCTTCGGGCGATCTTTGGCCGTCTCGGGGCCCTCTTGGACCGTCTTGGAGGCTTCTTGGGGACCTCTTGGCCCGTCCTGGGGCCCTGTAACAGGGCTCCGGCATCTCTGGCCCGACCTTGCCGGGACCTTGCCGGGGTACTTTTCGTCCGCGGAGGTGTGCGCGCGTGGCCCGCATGATATTATTTGACAAAGTTGGTGGTCGCGCGAGCGTGGCCAGCATGGCTTCGTATAGCCGCATGCCAAACACACCTGTGGCGTTCGAATGATCCAGCGAGTGCCTGCACACATGAGCCATAATCATTATAAGTTAGACGTGAAAACGCGTGGCAGTCATTTACCCAAAATCCTGACACATGCATGTGTAAAAAGGTGTTGACATCTGCGCGAGTGTGTCTCGCATGAGAGCAAGAGACATTATGTTTGAGACTGCATGGGCACACTCAATTCGAGTGCTTCGCATACGTTTTTTGCCACGAGCCGGAATGTGTGCGGAAGGTCCATAACGAGACTGGCCAGGATTTCATTATTGTAATGGCATCCGGCCAGTGCCGCCGATCCGGGGCGCTCCCGATGCGCGCGGGAACGGACGATGACGACGACGACGACCGACGACCGGGTCAACGACGGGCGATGATGACGACGCCGTCCCTCCCCCCCCGCTGCCCTCCCCGGTTGCTTTCTTCGACCCCCCCTCTTGAGCTCGACCCCCCCCCCCCTCCGCCCCCGCTCGAGCTTCTTCCGTGCCCCCCCCCCGCTTGAGCTCGACCCCCCCCCGTCCTCGCTCGAGCTCCCCCCCCCCTCGATTCTTGGACCCCCCCCCCCGCTGCCCCCCCTTGGACCCCCCCCCGCTTGAGCTCGACCCCCCTCCCCCGTCCCCGCTCGAGCTTCCTCCTTGGCCCCCCCCCCCCCCCTTGAGCTCGACCCCTCTCCCCCCGTCCTCGCTCGAGCCCCCCCCCCCCCGATTCTTGATTCTTGACCCCCCGCCGCGCTGGAGCGTTCGTAAATTGCTGGATAATTCGCCGGATCCCGACCCCCCCCCCCCAGAGCGAAGCTTGAGCGAGCTCGAGCCCACGCTCTCAGAAACTCACTGACCCCCCCCTCTCCGCTTGAGCTCGACCCCCCCCCTCCGTTCGACCCCCCCCCCTCGTCCTCGCTCGAGCTCCCCCCCCCCGCCCACACACACCCCGCCTCGATTCTTGTACCCCCCCCCCCCCCGCGCTGACCCCCCCCCCGCTTGAGCTCGACCCCCCCCTCCGTCCCCGCTCGAGCTTCCTCCTTGGACCCCTCCCCCCGCTTGAGCTCGACCCCCCCCCCGTCCTCGCTCGAGCTCCCCCCTCCCTCGATTCTTGGACCCCCCCCCGCGCTGACCCCCCCCCGCTTGAGCTCGACCCCCCCCTCCGTCCCCGTTCGAGCTTCCTCCTTGGACCCCCCCCCCCCCCCCCCCCGCTTGAGCTCGACCCCGCCCCCCCGTCCTCGCTCGAGCTCTCCCCCCCCCTCTCGATTCTTGGACCCCCCCTCCCCCCCCGCGCTGACCCCCCCCCTCCCCGCTTGAGCTCGACCCCCCCCTCCGTTCGACCCCCCCCCCTGTCCTCGCTCGAGCCCCCCCGTCGATTCTTGGACCCCCTCACCCCGTGCTGACCCCCCCCCCTCCCCGCTTGAGCTCGACCCCCCCCTCCGTCCCCGCTCGAGTTTTCCTCCTTGGGCCCCCCCCCCACTTGAGCTCGACCCCCCCGTCCTCGCTCGAGCTCCCTCCCCCCCTCCTCGATTCTTGGACCCCCCCCCCCGCGCTGGAGCGTTCAGTGAATTGCGTGGATAATTTACCGGATCCCGACCCCGCCCAGAGCGAAGCTTGAGCGAGCTCAAGCCCACGCTCTCAGAAATTCACACGCACGCCGGATCGGCGGATTTGAGAGTTGAAAAGCCGAACGTGGAAATGAGTTTTGAGAACCCAATGCGCGCAGGGGGGCCTTGAGTCGGCCTCGGCACGAGTTGAAGATTGACTCCCAAACATAGTTTAAAATCCGCAGCGTTGCGTGTCCTCCTCACCTCACTCCCGCTCCTCTTCCTCCTCCTCCTTCTCCTCCTTCTCCTCCTCTCGTGCCCTCGTTCATGTCGGCAAACGCCTCACGCGCTTCGTTTCAGGGCACACACCTCACACGATCCCGCCCCGCCCCCCACCACAGATGGCCTCAGTGGGTGCGTTCGCATGGCCTCCCCGCGCCCATTTCGACACACCTTTCACACGTTTCCTGCCGCCTTTGGAGCTCCACCGATGCCTGCATGGCGTCCCCGCGCCCATTTCGGCACACCTCTCAGACGTTTCCTGTCCCCCCCCACCCCCCAGGGAGCTCCACCGATGGCCCCAGTGGGTGCGTTCGCATGGCGTCCCCGCAAGCATCTCAGCACAACCCTCACACGTTTCCTGCTGGTCCCAGTGGGTGCGTTCGCATGGCGTCCCCGCGCCAATTTCGGCACACCCCTCACACGTTTCCTGCCGCCCAGGGATCGCCTCCTATGGCCCCAGTGCGTGCATTCGCATGGCGTCGTGCGAGTGCGTGCGCGAATGCAGAACGTCGAGCGTGGTTTGATGTTTTTGGCGAAGGGTCCGTAGGTACCGCTGGCCCCATCAACGCCTTCTTGTGTATGCTAAGCTGTCTTGATGGGTAATTGGGTCGGTATGCCGAGCGTTTCTCCTGGTGGGCCGCCGTAGGCGCTTTGCGGGTGCCCCGTGCGATGGATGGGTCTGCTGAGTGTGCGCTTGGTGGGCGGCCGTGGGCGCCACGTGGGCGCCCCGTGCGCTGGCCTGGTCTGTCGAGGTCTCGTTGGATGGGCACCGTGGGCGTCTCGTGGGCGCCCCGCGCGCTGGCTGGATTTGCCAAGGTTTCGCTTGATGGGCGGCCGTGGGCGCAGGGCACCCTGTAGGCGCCCCGAGCGCCACATAGCTCTCATCACATAGCTTGCATCGCATAGATTGCATCAGCCAGCCTGCAACGCATGCGCCACATGGCCTGCCACGAATAGCTTGCACCACACATATGTCATGGCGTAGTTTTCGTCACACAGCTTTCGGCACACATAATACATTTCATAGCTGCCATCGCACAGCGCTGGCGCCACGTAGTTTACTAACTTTTCCCCAACCCTCCTTGGTTGTGTATTCGTTTCGAATAGAGCACTACTCGCGCGTCCTTCCTTCCTTCCTCCCGCCTCCTCCCTCCTCCTGCCCTCTCTTCGCCGTCGCTTGGAGGCTGCGATCTGCGACATTGTCGCCACTTTCGATGGCTGCTGGTGGGTCCAGCGGAGTGATGCACCGCGCAGACCTGGGCGAGACCTCGCCGTCCCTGGGGGCTGCGATCTGCGACATTGTCGCCATTTTCGGGGGCTGCTGGTGGGTCCAGCGGAGTGAGGCACCGCGCAGACCTGAGCGAGACCTCGCCGTCCCTGGGGGGCTGCGATCTGCGACACTGTCGCCACTTTCGAGGGCTGCTGGTGGGCTCGCCACTTTCGAATGCTGCTGGTGGGCCCAGCGGAGTGAGGCACCGCGCAGACCTGAGCGAGACCTCGCCGTCCCGGGGCTGCCATGTCATGTTGTTGCTGCCCCGCCGACGTTTCGATCCCATTGCCCACAGTCTCCTTTTGGACCTTACGTCTTCCTTCGTGACTCAGGGGTTTACTTAGGTACTCATCGTTTTTCCGTTGATTGGGGATCTGCGAACCTTCCGATTGCCGCTCGCAGAAGTATATGCGTCCATGTCACGTCGCCGCCTTCTCGTCAAATCTCCCAAGCTACTCCTGTCCCGCATTGCGCAGGGGTTGGGCACGTCGCCAGGGTAATTTCTAGAAGTGGGAATTTACCTGGAGCAGTCTATACGCTCACCTGCCCACGATGCCCTCACCCCATGCGCCTACGGCAGGCAACAGGCCGAACCCACAAGGGAGCGGCTGTGGACGCCCACGGGCACCGACCTGCTGAAAAAAGTAAATGTCAGTCGACCGTTCAGATCCGCAAGGAGCATCGACTGAGTTCAAGCACGATGTAGGGATCAAAGTGAGAACCCCAGAGGCGCCCAAGGCGGCGCCCGCGCGCAGGCGGCGACTGGCCGAACGCCCGGAAACGACAGCCAGCGCACAAGGCGGCGGCGGTCGGCTCCCGCAGGCGGCGACCAGCCGGCAACCTGGCAATGCCAGCCACGTGTTGGGAGACGCGGGTGAGAGCTCTTGAGTGTCCGAGCTGTTGGAGGAACAGAAGCGGAATTCGAGTGCCGCGCGCACACACACGTGGGATTTATTTCAGGAATCAGAGTGTCTGGCAGAGTGCCGAATGCCATAGCATCTACTTGAAATCGTCATTTGAACCGTGTCGGCGTTCCGATTTGGCAGTGTCAGGCTTTAACATCGTGGTCCTGACATCAGGGTATGATAAGCCCTACAAGCGTTCGATCAAGTTCTGAACCATCGCGTCACGAGTACAAGTACAGAGCCAACTCAGTGCCCAGAGCCAGCGGGAACGGAGTGGCTGTAAGGGGCTGCTCAAGGAGTGGTTTTCGAGAGAACGCCTTCCTGGAGAGCGAATATAGGCGGCAACGGGGGCAGCAAAAAAGATGGGGCCCAATTCCAAAGACCTTGCATCCCTTGAGGTTGCGATCTTGTTTCTTAGTCTCCAGGGGGCCGTCCATCACTGAAGTGAGAATTGGAATAACCTCTCCCAGCCCCCACGGGTTTTGACTCGACATTGTGGTTTTGCCGCGGTGGGATTCTATGCTTGCCGAGAAATTAGGATAGTGCGATCTGATGCTATTGGGCCCCTGCACCCGAGGCGTCTCTGAGTCCATTGCCGAGCACCGATGCAGGACAAGTCAGAGCTTGTTATGGTGAGAAAATGCTGCGCATTACAAGACAAAAGGGTCCTCCCTTCTCACACCCATTGTTGATGATGACCGTGTCATTGCGTGAGTTTATCCTTCCAGGATTCGTCTTCTTGACACGAGACGCAAGAGCCACTTTGCAGGTGTTCAGGTCCGACTTGTTTGCCTGTTCGTCGGGAGCCTTTCTGGGTCTGCGTGTGGGTGCAGTGGTGGCTGCGAGCGGTGTTGCTGATGTCCACAGCAGATGCCTATGTTGCCACCCGTTTTCCTCAGCGGATAACGGTGTGCAACGCCGCGGAAAGATGCGGCAGGGAACACGCGCGACATGTTTGCGTGGTATAATGCCGTTAATGTCGGTCCCCAAGCAGGCTTGCGGCCAAGTAGGCCAGGCTGGACAGATCTGCACCGCTCGTGCCCGACCCGCGAAGCTCCTGGGGCGATTTTGGATTCAAAAGAGCAGCGTCGCGATCCCAAGGAAATGCTTGCCGCTTCGTGTAACCCCACCAGATTGCAGCTGTGCACGCTGTCAGTTCCTCTCAGTCTCAGTCCCGACAGCCCCCCATCTGAGGCCTCGGCCGCGCTTAGTTGTCGCCTCGCGCGTCGCTCTGTTTGTTTTTCCCGCGCGTCCTTTTGCCTAATTAGTCTCTGCGCAGCCCGCTTTGACCTGACACGCCGCCGGCGCGCTCGCCCGCGGCCGCTGAAAAAAAGTAACCCCACCCGCACATCCAGAGACGATGCCCAGAGGAGTTGCCTCGATCAGGGAAGTGGGCTGCGCACAATCGAAGGTTCCTCCAGTGGAGGCCTCTTGGAGCGTCTTGAGTGCCTCTGGGAGCCTCTTGGGGCCTCTTGGGGGTCTCTTGGGAGCCTCTTGGAGGCCTCTTGGGCGCCTCTTGGGGCCTCCTCGTGGGGCCCTCTCGAGGCGCTCTTGGGAGCCTCGGGAGCGCTCTCGGGGCCATCTAGGAGGAGATCGATCAAACAAGATGTGATCTCTAATTCTGTACCCTCGGGAGCCCCAAACATCGCATCTTGGGCCCCTCTTGGGGCGCTCTTGGAGCGCTCTTGGGCGCTCTTGGGGCCGTCTTGGGGCTCTCTTGGGCCTTTCTTGGTGCCACCGTGGGCCCTTTGGAGCTGTCTTGGGGCTTCGGAAGGCCATCGGAAGCGAACAGGCGAGAAGGCAGCATTCATTGATTTCCATTCGGCTTTTGAAGGATGTTTGCCTCTTCGCGGCCTCTTGGGAACTCTCGGAGGTATCTTGGAGCCGTCTTGGAGCGTTCTTGGGGCCTCTTTGAGCATCTTGGGAGCCATCTGGAGCCATCTTAGGCTATCTTGAGCCATCTTGGATGTCATCTTTGGCTCTCTGAAACCCTCTCCGAGCTGTTTTGGGCGAAACAGTACCCTCTGACACCTCGCGGGGCGCCCCCTCCAGGTGCAGGGGAGGGGGTAGGAGGAGGGGTGAACCCCTCCCCGAAGAGGAAGAATTGGGTTGGAAGAGAAATCTCTCTAGACCACCTACACCCAGAGAGCTGGTGAGAATGTTCCCACTCAAGCCTCACCGTTGAGAGCACACATCAACATGAATCCCAACTTTCATCGGGGCTAGGTGCCCCAAGCGCACCCCACGCTTACAACCACTAGATGATACAGGCTGAGAACGCAGGTTGGAAACATACATGGTAATTTGTACAAGGGGACATTCACACACATGCCAAGTCGACGATGGCGTCCACCATGCTTATCGCACATCGCACGCATGCGCAGCCGACGCGGGCGGGCGAACAGTTGTTCAAATTTCTTCCCCGCGTGGAGCGCGTTTCGGCGCCGGCCTCTCCGTGCCCGAACCAGTTTGAGACTCTGCGATCCCTCATGTTGTGCTCTAGGTTTTAGATTCTTCATGAGTTGTGCAATAAAACACCATGCGTGCCCCAACGGCGGCATCCGCGCGTCCCACGGGGCCTTACAGTGCCTTACAGTGCCACGGAACCTGTAGCGCCAACCAAGCCGCCGCGTCTCACGAGGCGACCGCATCCGCGTGCCTCGAGAAGTCTCCAAGTGACGCCAAACCCTCGGCGACAAGGTGTCAGACACTCAAGGAAGTACGCATGCATTGATGGCAGCGCAGAAGGCACACAGTACTGAGAAGAAGCCGCGAAGAACGCTTCCGCAGGACGAGCGTGGGATCCCCCGAAGC
Organism: Prorocentrum cordatum; assembly: GCA_963575745.1. Classification (NCBI taxonomy): domain Eukaryota; class Dinophyceae; order Prorocentrales; family Prorocentraceae; genus Prorocentrum; species Prorocentrum cordatum. Next base: position 720,161 of record CAUYUJ010018248.1, on the reverse strand, counting down.
ACGAGCCGAGCATCTAATCTTTCTACCCCTGAGCTCCCTCCGCAGGCACAGTTCGCGGTCGGCCATCTCTCCACGCGAGGCTCCCCCCTCCTCCAGAGACCCCCGAAAGAGTGATTCCCCCGCAGCGTGGAGTGGACCCCTTGCGGGTTCGACCACTCCCGATCGGATCCGTTTCTGCGATTGGGTGCTGGCTGCCTCCGTGCCCTCCTCCGCCAGGAGCCCTGGCCGCTCCTCGGCTCCGCGCGCGAAGCTGTGAGGCCGACTTTCAAGCGTCCTTATCCCCGCCGGGCCAGAGCAGGCAGCTTGCGCACTCATGCAGAATTTTTGTTGAATCGCTGTCTGCCCTGCCTCAACAGCCCTGGTCAGAGGAGAAACGGAGTCCACTGCCATCGAGAACCCATCGGGGGAGGATCCACCCCTGGGCGTTAACACGCATGAGCGTAGTCCGGTACTGGGTGACGCTCGGGCGCGCCATCGTCGAGCGGTGGGTGGGCCCCCTCCGACGGTCATTCGGAGGCGGTGGTCGATGTATCTTCTCTGAGTCTTCTCTGAGTGTTCGCGCCCTTGCGTCGATGTTGCTCAATCGTTGTCTGCCTTGGCAGTACTCCCAGATCCCCCACGATCTGTTTTTTGCCTTCGATATCGGCCTCTGGGGTGTGTTATCGGGCCCCGAGGTCGTGAAACACAGGCGCGGGACGAAAAAATACCCCTGTGGAAGGGGTCAGGCCGCAAATCGGGAAAATCATGTCATGGATGTTTGGGCTGATGTTTGGTCACGCCCTCGGCGGGGCAGTCCCTCACCAAACCCGGAGCAGGTCCACTCCTTGGTGTCTACATGGAAGTGGTTTGTTCTCTTGAGTTGGTCTGCAGGGCTCCTTCCCAAATTCCCAACCATCCTGTGGTGTTGGGTCCTCGTTTTGAAGAGACGGTGCCGCGCGTCTCCTCCTTCCTCTCCTCCTCCTTCCTCCTCCTCCTCCTCCTCCTCCTTCTGTTTCACCCACCCAGTACAGCGCTTGCTGGTCTCATAGGGAGCTCCACCGAAGGCGCCAGTGGCAGGGTTCGCATGGCGGCCTCGGGCCATTTCGGCACACCCCTCACGAGGATCGTGGCCCCATAGGGAGCTCCACCGAAGGCCCAGCGGCAGGGTTCGCATGGCGGCCTCGGGGGCCAGGCGCCCCCAGTGGCAGGGTTCGCAGGGGCCGGGCCATCTCGGCACACCCCTCACGAGGATCGTGGCCCCATAGGGAGCTCCACCGAAGGCGCCAGTGGCAGGGTTCGCATGGCGGCCTCGGGCCATTTCGGCACACCCGTCACGAGGATCGTGGCCCCATAGGGAGCTCCACCGAAGGCCCCCAGTGGCAGGGTTCGCATGGCGGCCTGGGGTCATCTCGGCACACCCCTCACGAGGATCGTGGCCCCACGGAGCTCCACCGAATGCCCCCAGTGGCAGGGTTCGCATGGCGGCCTGGGGCCATCTCGGTACACCCCTCACGAGGATCGTGGCCCCGTAGGGAGCTCCACCGAAGGCGCCAGTGGCAGGGTTCGCATGGCGTCTTCGGGCCATTTCGCGCACCCTTTACGAGGATCGTGGCCCCATAGGGAGCTCCACCGAAGGCGCCAGCGGCAGGGTTCGCATGGCGGCCTCGGGCCATCTCGGCACACCCCTCACGAGGATCGTGGCCCCACAGGAGCTCCACCGAAGGCCCCAGTGGCAGGGTTCGCATGGCGGCCTCGGGCCGTTTCGGCACACCCCTAACGAGGATCGTGGCCCCACAGGAGCTCCACCGAAGGCGCCAGCGGCAGGGTTCGCATGGCGGCCCCGGGCCATTGCGGCACACCCCTCACTAGGATCGTGGCCCCATAATTGTGCTGCTTCAACAACCGCGCCTGGGCGTCATACTCCGCCTTGTCGACGTGCAACGCCACCTCCTGCCTCATTGCTCTCAAAGCCCTCTACTGCTGATCCTCGGTCAGATGGGCACCGTCCTTGTCGTCGTCGGCGCCCGCGAAGACGGCCACGAACATGTTCCTGAGCATGTCGGGCTCCGGCGGGGAGCCGTGGCCACATAGGGAGCGCGAGCGAAGATGGTATTCGCAACTGCGGCATTGGCAACTGCATCTGGTTGGGTCCTTCGCCAGGCTAATCGTTATTCTTTCTTCGCCCAATCAGATTTGTTGTGGGAAATTCTCTCGACATCAGAATGTTTGTGCCTAGTACAATTGCCGATTGTGTATGGGTCTCCGTGTGCTCTTTTGCAAAAGGAGCAAACCCGAAACAATTGCCGCCAGTGCCGGAGACCGTCTTGCCAGTAAACGCTAAACATGCAAACCATCCCGGAATTTCCTCCCGTGTGTTGCAGTATCCAGTTTGGGAAACCGTCTTATCCGAACGTCAGTCTTGTCTTGCCTTCCCATCATGCCCATTGTATAGAGATGTGTATTCCGCCAGCGAACGCGTAGCGGGCCATCGCGTCTTCCACCAGTCGTTCGGGTGGAGCCCGGACAGCGATACATGCGCGCCCGCAGTGTCAGGCTGCGCGCGCAGCAGCGTTGCGGCCGTCAGCGCGTTCCCAGAATTACGGCCACGAAAATGACGCTCATCTTCATTGGTGGGCGGGAAACGTAGCTACATCCATGGCTGCGGGATCTTGAATCCGGGGCCGCGACCCTATGGGCGCTGGGTGGTGTTGAGCGGATGCCCTGCGCGGAACGTATCCACGGGATCGCGAAAAGTACCGCGCCTTGGCGTCCAGACCGCGGGTCGCCGCGAAGGCATGGATCCGATCTGGACATGTCGGTCGTTCGTAATTTGTGCCGGCCCCTCTTGCTCGTGGATCGATTATTTCAGGACTTCTTGTTTTTTTCCACGTGCAGTCAGCATCTCATCTGGAGGGCGCGTCCCGTCTTGCTTGGGGGCTGCGAGAACGCATTGGTTTTCGAGGCTCGGACAATAGGAGCGCATCCATTAAGCAAACATGATCGACCAACGAACCCGGAAACATACTATACATATATATATATATAATACATACATACATGTAAGACATGGCAACGTTTCAATGACACCTGATTCGGCGACGGGCAAATGCAATGCTGAATGTATCGGCGTTGATTTACCGTGCCGAATTCTGTGCTGTGCTACGCCGTGTTGATCTGCGATGTGCCATGCCGCAATTGTGCTCGATAGCGTTGTGGATCGAGTCCTCCTTTGCATCCGAGTCCTGACTGAACTGATCTGGATCTTGAGCTCGAGCTTCCTGAGCACATATATAGCTGCCCTAGAGCTAACTCGCAGGGGGGCATGGTAGGAAAACGCGCCGCGGAACGTTCCAAGGGACGCGCCATGCGACGTGCCAGGGGACCTTCCATAGGGGCGTGCCGCGAGACGTGCCAAGGGGACGCGTTACGAAACGTGCCGATGGACGTGCCACGGAACGTGCCAAGGGACGCGCCGCGCGACGTGCCAGGGGGACTCGCCACAGGACGCGCCACGGCACGTGACAAGGAACGTGCCAGATTGCAATGCTGAATGAGTGTATCGATCTTGATGTACCGTGCCGAGGGCTGTGCTGTGCTGCGCCGTGCTGAACTGCGAGGTGTTTTGCAGAGATTGTGCTCTATAGTGTCATGGATCGAGTCCCGCTTTGCATCCGAGTCCTGACCGAACTGATCTGGATCTTAAGCTCGAGCTGTCTGAGCACAGTCCACATCGTATCTGCCCCAGAGCTAATTGACAAGGGGACATGCCAGGAAGACGCGCCGCGGAACATCCCAAGGGACGCGCCAGGCGATGTGCCTGGGAACGTGGCACGGGGGTGCACCGCGGGACGTGCCAAGGGGACGCTGTACGGAACGTGCCGGGGGCATTCGTCGTGCTGGTGGCCTGGACACGTAAAAACACGTGGTGGCAGCTCGGGACAGCCATATTACATACCCCCCTCGGTGGCATGGACACGTAAAAAAACCCGTGGTGCCAGCTCGAGGCAACCATGTTAGCCCCCTTGGGTGGCCTGGACACGTAATAATACATGGCTCCAGCTCGGGGGACACGAAACAAACACGTGGTGTCAGCTCGGGACAACCATTTTCGATACCCCCCTGCGTGGCTTCGATACGCTGAATTCGCGCTCCCGCTCGAGACATCCTTGCATTGTCTTCCCTGGAGAGGCCCCCAAAGCGCAACCCCCTGTTCAGAGTAAGAACACATACATGTTCTGTATTGGGACTTGTGTTCGGGTAGCGCTTTTCGGCCCCCTGTGCGTTTCCTCATAATTCGGCGTTGAGCCCGACGCCATCCCCTGGGCGGCTTGGACACGTAAACACATATGGTTCCAATTCGGGACAATCATGTTAGATACCCGACTGGGTGGCCTGGACACGTAAAATCACATGGTGCCAGCTCTGGGCAACCATGTTAGATACACCCCTGGGTGGCCTGGACAGGTTAAAACACGTGGTGTCAGCTCGGGGCAACCATGTTAGATACCCCTCTGGGCGGCCTGGGCACGTTAAAACACGTGGTGCCAGCTCGGGACAACCATGTTAGATGCCCCCCTTGGTGGCCTGGACACGCAAACGCACGTGGTGCCAGCTCGGGAAAACCATGTTAGATACGCCCCTGAATGGCCTGGACACGCAAAAATACGTGGTGCCAGCTCGGGACAGTCATGTTTGATACACCCCTGGGTGGCCAGGACATGTAAAAACACATGGTTCCAGCTCGGGACAACCATATTAGATACCCCCCTGCGTGGCTTGGATATGCTGAATTCGCGCTCCCGCTCGAGACATCCTTGCATTGTCTTCCCTGGAGAGGCCACCAAAGCGCCACCCCCTGTCCAGAGCAAGAACACATCACTGGGACATGTGTTCGGGTAGCGCTTTTCGGCCCCCAGTGCGTTTTCTGATAATTCGGCGTTGGGCCCGACGCCATGTTGGATATCCCCCCTGGGCGGCCTGGACACGTAAAAACACGTGCTTCCAGTTCGGGACAATCATGTTAGATTCTTCCCTGGGTGGCTTGGACACAGGACCACTATGTTAGATACCCCCCCTGGGTGGCCTGGACACTTGAAACACACGGTTCCAGCGCAGGACCACCATGTTAGATACCCCTCCTGGGTGGCCTGAACATGTGAAAACACGTGGTCCCAGCTTGGGACCACCATGTTCGATACACCCCTGGGTGGTTTGGACACGTGAAAACACATGATTCCAGCTCGGGACCACCATGTTAGATACCCCCCTGATGGCCTGCACAGGTAAAAATTCACGGTTCCAGCCCACCCAGGGGAGGTATCCAACATGCGGTCGTTTGAGGCGCCAGCGACGGACCACCATGTTGAATACCCCTTTGGCCGACCTGGGCACGTGAAAACAAGCATTTCGCCTGAGACATCCTCTGTGGCCCCCCACGAGGCCCCCGCTCGAGACATCCGCCAACTCTACAAAAACAGCGTTTCGCTCGAGATATACTCAACAAATTCTGAAACAAACAAGCGTTTCGTTCGAGACATCCTCAAGCATGATTCCGCCCTTCCCGACCTCGATATTTATCGCAAATAATTCCGCTGGCCCTTCCGCAACATGGCACGGGGGACAGTTTACAAACTAAAAGAGAACCTTGGGCCCAAGCCCTTTCCGGGAAAAAACATATGGCATTCGAGTCTGGAGCTCCTGACGAGAAATGGCTGGGCGCCCGGGCCAATTCCAGGGCTAGGAAGTGTGCGATGATTCCGAGGCGGGGGGCTGTGTCTTTGTACAGCTAGGGTCATGGATGGGAGGGCAGAGCACGCAGCGAGCGCCGCACCTGTAATAGCTTGGAGCCGTTTCGGGTCAAGGGCGGCGCGCGATGCCCTGGACCTTCCGCGCACACCGCTTGTACAAATCCTCTTCCAGGGGCTGGGCACTCCTCTGCCCCGGGAGGTGGCTACTATGTCACGGTGGCGCCGCGCGTCGGCGTTACCCCCCCCGCAGGCGCGGTGCCGCCCATGAAACGGCTTGCCAGCGTCAGGTCGAGGAGCCGCGGCCGCGGTGGCAGCAGTGGCGGGCGCGGCCTGGGCGCTGCGGGCGGCCGTGGGCGCGGCGGCTCGGCGAGCCGACGCGGGCGGTCCCCGGCGCGCGGGCCCATCCCAGGCGCTGGCAGCGGCGCCCTTGTCGTGTCGCGTCGCAGCGCAGGCGTGCTGCGGCTCCGCCGACCGGGGGCGGAAACCGCGGCATTGGCAGCGGCCGAGGTGCCCGCGGCGGTCTCGGGGCTCCGTCCCGCGGGGGCGGAAACCGTGACACTGCCGGCGGTGGCCAGGGCGCCTCGCGGGGGCGCTCGCGCTCCGCGCCGCGGGTGCCCTGGGGGCTTTCGCGCCCCCACGGCTTCGTACAAGTACGGGTCGTCGGACCACTGCGACATTCTTGACCAGGTCGTCGCAGACGACGTCATCGAGTTCGCCCCAGTGCTTGGAGGCGGCGCATGCGTCCTCGGAAAGGCGGTGTGCCGAGTCGACGTGGCGCCGGTATACCGGCGTGGCCAGGGCTACACGTTCGAGACGACGTTCATCCATTCCACCGACGTTTTGACCCAGAAGATGTTGTCCGGGAAGCTCCGTAGGCTCATGGGGACATGGTCGTCCACATATGCGAGTGCACGCCAGAGGAGTGCACCGTCGAGCCCAACGGCGGGCTGCACTTGCACTCTGGGCCATCCCGCGTCCTCGACGCGGGGGCTCCCGGGAAAACGTGTGCGAGGAGGAGCGCGACGAGGGCGCCGACGACGCCGACGGCGCCTACGAGGATGGTGCTGGAACTGCTGGGAGCCCCGGCGGCATCTCTGTCTGCCCACCCCGCCGGGGTGTGGCTGCTGCTGAGCGCGGCGGGCGTGGCGGGCTAGGCGCTCGCGTGATGTGAGTTCGCGGCGGTGGCCAGCCGCGCGCCCGCGGGCCGACGGCGCGCGAGGCGGAGGCGGCGGCGCAGGGGCCCCGCTCCAGGCTCGACGAGCTCCGCGCCAGCATTGACGGTGAGCAGCCGCGCGCGGCTCCCAGGAAGGCCAGCTCCGCGGGCATCGTGGAGACTATGGCCCAGAGCGCGATTGCGCGCAAGGGTGCCAGTCAACTTGGCCGCGTGCCCAGGCCACGTCCTGGAGAGCGTGCCAGTCCGTCGGGCTCGGTCGCGACGGCGACGCAGGCGCGGGTTTTCGCGTGGCCCCCACCCGAGGCGAGGAGGACGTTGTTGCCTTCGCGCGGGATCATCCCGGACAGCTCCTGGCACTCGCGTTCGAACGGATCGACGGATGTTCGTCCGCTCGGGAAGGGGGCGCTGTTAATTCCAGGAGCCGTCCAGGGAGCCAGCCGCTTCGTCGCGTACCTCACCGCTATCTTCCATGCCGCGCACCCTCCGAGCGTGCGCGGCGACTGGGCGAGAAGCTGCGGACGATCTGCGAGACGCTGGACGCGATGACCGGCGGGGATCTTGGCCGAGCCGGCGATCTCCTGACGCAGAAACTGAAGTCGGTCAGTATGCGCGTCGCCGGGGGGTCTGCGACCATGGCGCGGCAGCACGAGCTCATCCCAAGCAGCCGCGCGAGCCTCTTGAGCCAATCGGAGGACATGATGGCAGGGAGGAACCAGCTGCTTCGCAGCAGGCTGGGGGAGCTTCGCAATCGCAAGAAGAAGCCTGCCGGCAAGGAAGTTGGCAGCGCCGCGGGGGCAGCTGCGGCCCGGGGCGTGAGTCACGAAGCTTCCGCGTCGCGGAGAGTACCCGCATCTCTCGAGGTCGCCGTGACGGAGCCCAGGGGCGCTCCCGCAGCTCCTCCAAGTGGGAATCGCCCTGGCTGCCATGAGCGTCTCGACGCAGACGCCGGCAGGCCCAGCCCCCCAGTTTTCTTGAGGATGTCTCACGACGCGAGGGCGCCGGTCTGGAATTCGTCGTTGGATTCGCCAGATTCACCGGACTCGCCGGAATTCGCACACCTCAACATAAACAAGACAGGGGGGCTTCTTGAGGGCCTCTTTGGAGAGGTTCTGGTGGCCAGTTTTCCTGAGGATGTCCCACGCGAGGGTGCCGGTGTGGAATTCATTCGCCGGATTTCCCAGATCTCACCGGAAACGGAACACAGGGGCCTCTGAGGGCCTCCTTGGGGAGGCTCCGGGGGCCGGTTTTTCTGAGGATGTCCCACGCGAGGGCGCCTGTTTGGAATTCGTCGCCAGATTCGCTGGACTTGCTGATTTCCTGGGTCTCACCGGAAACGGAACAGGGGGGGCGGTCGGTGGGGCCATTGCCTCGCGCGCCGGGGGTCAGGATGACGTGAGTTCCACAGAAACTCCTGTCCTTTTTCGCCCTCTTGGACTTCTCTTGGGACTCTCGGGCCATCTTGGGGGCCTCTTGGCTCATCTTGGGGACCTGTTGGACCGTCGTGGCCCCCCCTTTACGACCCAGCCGTTGAGCTTAAGCCAGCGTCCGCCGGCGCAGCGGGCTCGCGAGCCATGGAGGGGCAAGAGGACCTGGCGGCCTTGGCCTTCCGGCAGTTCGAGGAGCAGAGGAGGGCAGCCGTGGAGCCAGGGCGGAGCGCTCAGGCTCCGGGCTGGGGCTGACCCGGTGCTTGCTCCGCTTCGATCTGATCCCATTCGCTGCCGATTCCGGCCGGGTCGACCCGATTCGATTCTGGTGTTCCGGCGATCCGATGCGGCCTTATGTTTGCGTGGCCAGTTGTAGGTTTTGGCGCGACCGAACCAATTGCCATGCCGTGCCGGTGTGGCCTTCTCCGACGCGCGTTCCGAGCCGATCCGGCTATCGGGTTCAATTTTGGCTGGTCCTGCACGCCCCGGCGCGAGGCGGGACAGCCGCAGGGGCGCCCGGGGGCTGCCCCCGGCTCGCTGGAGGCCGCGAGGCTGGCCCTGCCGCCGGGGTGGGCCGGCGCGGGCGGGGCCGCAGCCGCGCCGCCGGTTCTCAGAGGAGGAAGGGATACACACACGCTCGCCACGCCAGCAAAGGGGCAAGAGAGATGTCTTGGGCCAGTCAGGCATCAGGGTGGCAAGCCTGGTCTCGTGCTCCGCTCGGCCGCCCGGGCCGCTCCGCCAGTGAAGCCCCCGTCGGCCAAGATTGCCGAAGGAGTTCTTCAGCGACGGTCGGGGTCCGCTTGGTGCCACGCGCACCCCGCCAGTCGCCCTGCCCACCGCGCGCGTCGCCTCCTTCTGCGGACGGGGCAGGTCTCCTGCCGCTGCCGCCCGCCCCGCCACAATACAGTAGACGCGCGGTCAGAGCTCTTGCTAATAACAAGAAATATGGTGGTACATTCGTCGTCGATCTTTCGAGTTTCTAAGGTCCCCAGGCCCACGGGATAGTTAAGGAGTCCCCATGGGGCACCTGCTGGCAGGTTGGCTTCTTACTTGACGTGCCCACTGTTGTGCGCTTCGCTCGTCGGCGCGGCTGGACTCGCCTCGGACATCCTCGTCCGAGTGCACCCCCGAAGAGGTCCAGAGAGAAGCGGTATCGATGTCTTGCTGTTTCCCCAGGCTCCGCTCCAGCCGCCGCCTGGCTCGTGCGGCTCGCGTTCCTGCGCCCCTGCTCAGTGCGAGGAGCTGGGGGACTTGACTCGGCGGCGAGCGAGGGTGGGGAGTGAGAAGGAGAAGGCCCTCTTGGAAGGCGGCGGGGCTTCTCAGAAGCCCTCCGGCCTTCTGCGAAGTTTTCTGTGTCTTCGGGGGAGGCATAGAACACTGTTCACAATGCCGGGGGACTTCCGAGCCTTCTGAGGAGGCCCGCCTTCTCAATTCCCCCCTGGGCTGGCCGCCGACCCACATCTGAGGGGTTTGGGGTTTTCGTGGAATTCAGATGGTTTCCAGCCTCGGGAGGCTTTCCAGCAGCTGCGCCTCGCCAAGGACGTTCTGGGATTTCTTGGATAGCTCCGGACGGCCGCCAGAAACTTGAGTTTTGACTAAAAAGCCAGACCTTCTTTGCGTCGTGAAACATGATCGACCCACGAACCCGGAAAGGAACATAGACATGTAAGGCATGACAACGTTTCAAAGACACTTGGTTGGGCGACGGGCGAACGCAATGCTGAGTGTATCGATCTTGATGTACCGTGCCGAGGGATGTGCTGTGCTGCGCCGTGCTGAACTGCGATGTGCCATGCCGCGATTGTGCTCTATAGCGTAGTGGATCGAGTCCTCCTTTGCATCCGAGTCCTGACCGAACTGATATGGATCTTACGCTCGAGCTGCCTCAGCACATAGTAGCTGCCCCAGAGCTAATTGACAGGGGAACATGCCAGCAGGACGCGCCGCGGAGCGTCCCAAGGGACGCGCCAGGCGACGTGCCAGGGGACGTGCCATGGGGACACACCGCGGGACGTGCCGAGGGGACGCGCTACGGAACGTGCCAATGGACGTGCCACGGGACGCGCTCCCAGGGCCACGAGTCTTTGTAAATTACGCTGCGTCCGCGCTCCCAGGGCTACGATCCCTTGTAAATTACATTGGGGTTGCGCTCCCGGGGCCCCGACCCCTTGTAAATTACGCTGCGTCCGCTTCCCCAGAGCCACGATCCCTTGTAGATCACACTGCGACCGAGCCCCCAGGACCCCGATCCCTACTATTTTACTCTGCGCCCGCGCTCCAAGGGCTACGATCCCTCGTAAATCACATTGCGTCCGAGCTCCCAAGGCCCCGACCCCTCGTAAATTACGCTGCGCCCGCGCTGCGAGGGCCACGATCCCTCGCAAATTACGCGTGGTCCGCGCTCCAAGCGCCACGATCCCTCGTAGATTACGCAGCGTCCGCGCTCCCAGGGCCTCCTGGGGCATGCTGAGGCGCCCAGGTCCTTCAAGTTTTGCCAGACAAGCGTTTTGCTCGAGACATCCTCGATTGTTTGGCGCGGGGTGCGCACCATCCTCGAGCGGGCACACAAAAACTCAACATGTTCACGCTCTAGCAAAACATGTTAGATACCCCCCTGTGTGGCCGCAGAATTCCTGGAACATGATCGACCCACGAACCCAGAAAGGAGTTTAGAAATGGCAGGCATGGCAACGTTTCAAAGGCACCTGATTGGGCGACGGGCAAATGCAATGCTGAATGTTTCGGTTTTGATGTACCGTGCCGAGTGCTGTGATATGCTGCGCCGTGCTGGATTGCGATGTGCCATGCCACGATTGTACTCTATAGCGTTGTGGATTGAGTCCTCCTTTGCATCCAAGCTCGAGCTGCCTCAGCACATAGTAACTGCCCCAGAGCTAATTGACAGGGGAACATGCCAACGCGCCGTGGAACGTCCCAAGGGACGCGCCAGGCGACGTGCCAGGGGACGTGCCATGGGGACGTACCGCGGGACGTGCCGAGGGGACGCGCTACGGAACGTGCCAATGGACGTGCCGCGGGACGTGCCAGGGGACTCGCCGCTCGACGTGCCAAGGGGACTCGCCACGGGACACGCCACGAAACGTGCCGAGCAACGCGCCAGGTTGCAATGCTAAATGTATCGATCTTGATGTACCGTGCCGAGGGATGTGCTGTGCTGCGCCGTGCTGAGCTGCGATGTGCCATGCCGCGATTGTGCTCTAGCGTTGTGGATCGAGTCCTCCTTTGTATCCGAGTCCTGACCGAACTGATCTGGATCTTCAGCTCGAGCTGCCTGAGCACATAGTAACTACTCTAGAGCTAGTTAACTGGGGGGCATGCCAGGAGGACGCGCCGCGGAACGTCCCAAGGGACGCGCCAGGCGACGTGCCAGGGGACGTGCCATGGGGACGCACCGCGGGACATGCCAAGGGGACACGCTGCGAAACGTGAAAATACGTGTCCTTGCTCGGGACAACCATGTTATATATCCCCCTGGGTGGCCTGGACACCTAACATATTCGAGCCCCTGGAGAGGGCCAATCTAGAAGTAGTGGAAAGGCCCGTATATAGGAACATGCGTAATCCGGGATCCGTTCCCCTGACCAAAACGTGTCCCGCACCCTGTGATTTACCGATCGCGATTTCAAAAACCAGCGTGTCGCTAGGGACATCCTCAAAATTCTAATTTGCTGGCCCTACGCGACCTTGTTATGTATCGCAAAATAATTTCGCCGGCCCTACAGACGTCAGAACCGGAGGTGAACACACTAAAAGAGAACCCTGGGCCCCCGCCCTTTCCGGGGAAAACAAACGAATTAGTCGAGACATCCTCAAAAATTTCTGCGCGCGGGACGCGGCACGCGCGAGACATCCTCGGAATTCCTGCGCGCGGGACGTTTTTCCGCGTCGCGGTCGGGGCTCCTGATTTTTTCCCGGAAAGGGCTTAAGCCCAGGGTTCTCTTTTAGTTTGTAAACTTAGTCCCCCGGTGCCTGCTTGAAGGAGGCCGGCGAATTGCCGGCGAATTTTTTCCCTGATAAATAACGAGGTCGAAGGAGGCCGGCGAATTTTTCCCTGATAAATAACGAGCCCGAGAATTAAAATTAGAGGATGTCTCGAGCGAAACGCTTGTTTTTGAGGCCGGCGAATTAAAATTTGAGGATGTCTCGAGCGAAACGCTTGTTTTTGAAATCCCGACCTCACCACACCCCAGCACGCACGACCACGCCCCAGCACAACCACCCCCCAGCACGACCACCCCCCCAGCACGACACACACCCCAGCACGACCACACCCCAGCACGACCACCCCAGCACGACCACACCCCAGCACGACCCCACCCCAGCACGACCCCACCCCAGCACGACCACCCCCCACGACGACCACACCCCAGCACGACCCCCCCAGCACGACCCCACCCCAGCACGACCACACCCCAGCACGACCACACCCCAGCACCCCACCCCAGCACGACCACCCCAGCACGACCCACCCAGCACGACCACCCCAGCTCCCAGCACGCACCCCAGCACGACCACACCCCAGCACGACCACTCCCCAGCACGACCACACCCCAGCACGAACCCACACCCCAGCACGACCCCACCCAGCACGACCCCACCCCAGCACGACCACACCCCAGCACGACCACACCCCAGCACGACCACACTCCAGCACGACCCCACCCCAGCACGACCACACCCAGCACGACCACGCCCCAGCACGCACACCACGACCACTCCCCAGCACGACCACCTCCCAGCACGACCACCCCCCCAGCACGACCACCCCCCAGCACGACCACCCCCCCAGCACGACCACACCCCAGCACGACCACACCCCAGCACGACCACACCCAGTCGCACCCCCGTGGAATGTTTCGTGGGGTGTCTCGTGGAATGTTTCGTGGGGTGTCTCGTGGAATGTTTCGTGGGGTGTCTCGTGGAATGTTTCGTGGGGTGTCTCGTGGAATGTTTCGCGGGGTGTCTCGTGGAACGTTTCGCGAGGTGTCTCGTGGAATGTTTCGCGAGGTGTCTCGTGGGATGTTTCGCGGGGTGTCTCGTGGGATGTTTTGTGAGATGTCGCCCAGTTGGGTATCGTGAAAACGTGACCATGCTGCGCATGTCTATATCCCTTTCCGGGTTCGTGGGTCCATCATGTTTTATATAAAGATTCTGCTAAAACTTGCCCGCACCTTAGTTTTTACAAAGGTATATGGTGGTCCGCGCACCCTGTTATTTATCGAGGATCCGAGCTGGGGGGTCGACTTTCCTCGAGAGTGCACGCGCGAAACGCATTTTTTCACTCCGAATTGGACTTTACCCACGAAGCCGGAAAACGTGATCGACCCACGAACCCGGAAAGGAATATAGAAATGTAAGGCATGGTGGCGTTTCAAAGACACTTGATTGGGAGACGGGCAAATGCACTGCTGAATGAATCGATCTTAATGTACCGTGCCGAATGCTGTGCTGTGCTGCGCCATGCTGAACTGCGATGTGCCATGCCGCGATTGTGCTCTATAGCGTTGTGGATCGAGTCCTCATTTGCATCCGAGTCCTGACCGAACTGATCTGGATCTTAAGCTTGAGCCGCCTGAGCACATAGTAGCTGCCCCAGAGCCAATTGACAGGGGGACATGCTAGGAGGACGCGCCGCGAAACGTCCCAAGGGACGGGCCAAGCGACGTGCCAAGGGACGTGCCATCACCGCGGGACGTGCCAAAGGGACGCGCTACGGAACGTACCAATGGACATGCCACGGGCGTGCCAAGGGACGCGCCGCGCGACGTACCAAGGGGACTCGCCACGGGACGCGCCACGGAACGTGCCAAATTGCAATGTTGAGTGCATCGATCTTGATGTACCGTGCCGAGGGCTGTGCTGTGTTGCGCCGTGCTGAACTGCGATGTGCCGTGCCGCGATTATGCTCTATATAACGTTTTGGATCGAGTCCTCCCTGGCATTCGAATCCTAACCGAACTGATCTGGATCTTAAGCTCGAGCTGCCTGAGCAGATGGTAGCCGCCCCAGAACGAATCGACAGAGGGGACATGTCAGGAGGACGCGCCGCGGAACGTCCCAAGGGACGCGCCAGGCGACGTGCCAGGAGACGTGCCATGGGGACGCACCGCTGGACGTGCCAGGGGGACGCGCTACGAAACGTGCCAATGGTCGTGCCAGGAGGACGCGCCGCGGAACGTCCCAAGGGACGCGCCAGGAGACGTGCCAGGGGACGTGCCATGGGCGCGCACCGCGGGACGTGCCAAGGGGACGCGCTACGGAACGTGCCAATGGACGTGCCGCGGGACGTGCCAGGGGACGCGCCGCGCGACGTGCCAGGGGGACTCGCCACGGAACGCGCCAAGGAACGTGCCAAGGTGCAATGTTGAGTGTATCGATCTTGTTTTGTACCGTGCCGACAGCTGTGCTGTGCTGGGCCGTGCTGAAGTGCGATGTGCCATGCCGCGATTATGCTCTATATAGCGTTGTGGATCGAGTCTTATTTGCATCTGAGTCTTGACCGAACTGATCTGGATCTTAAGCTCGAGCTGCCTGAGCAGATGGTAGCTGCCCCAGAACTAATCGACAGGGGGACATGCCAGGAGGACGCGCCGCGGAACGTCCCAAGGGACGCGCCAGGCGACGTGCCAGTGCCAGGGGACGTGCCATGGGGTCGCACCGCGGGACGTGCCAAGTGGACGCGCTGCGGAACGTGCCAATGGACGTGCACCGCGCGACGTGCCAGGGGGACTCGCCACAGGACGCTCTGCGAAACGTGCCAGGCAACATGCTAGGCTGCAATGCTCGGGGTATGTGAAAACACGCGTTTTGCTCAACACGTTCACATCACATCCTCATGAGAAACATCCGCCTGGGCAACCTGGACACGTGCAAACAAGCGTCTCGATCGAGACTTCCTCGACACATCCTCATGCTAGACATCCGCCTGGGCGATCTGGACACGTGAAAACAAGTCTCTGGCTCGAGACATCCTCAACAAATCCTCATGCTAAACATCTGTCTGGGCAACCTGGAGGCGTGAAACCAAGCGTCTCGCTCGAGTCATCCTCAAGACCTGGGCATGTGAAATCAAGCGTTTCACTATAACGCAAAACAAGCGTTTCGTTCGATACATCCTCAACAAATTCTGAACATGATCGACCCACGAACCCGGAAAGGAATGTAGAACTGTAACACATGGCAGCGTTTTCAAAGACACCTGATTGGGTGACGGGCAAATGCAATACTGAAGGTATCGATCTTGATGTACCCTGCCGAGGGCTGTGCTGTGCTGCGCCGTGCTGAATTGCGATGTGCCATGGCGCGACTGTGCTCTATAGCCTCGTGGATCGAGTCCTCCTTTGCATCCGAGTCCTGACCGAACTGATCTGGATCTTAAGCTCGAGCTGCCTGAACACATAGTAGCTGCCCCAGAGCTAATGGACAGGGGAACATGCCAGGAGGACGCGCCGCGAAACGTCCCAAGGGATGCGCCAGGCGACGTGCCAGGGGACGTGCCATGGGGTCGCACCGCGGGACGTGCCAAGGGGACGCGCTACGGAACGTGCCAATGGATGTGCCACGGGATGTGCCAGGGGACGCGCCACGCGACGTGCCAGGGGGACTCGCCAAAGGACGCCCCACGGAACGTGCCAAGGAACGTGCCAAGTTGCAATGCTGAGTGCATCGACCTTGATGTACCGTGCCGAAATCAGTGCTGTGCTGCGCCGTGCTGAATTGCGATGTGCCATGGCGCGATTGTGCTCTATAGCCTCGTGGATCGAGTCCTCCTTTGCATCCGAGTCCTGACCGAACTGATCTGGATCTTAAGCTCGAGCTGCCTGAACACATAGTAGCTGCCCCAGAGCTAATGGACAGGGGAACATGCCAGGAGGACGCGACGCAGAACGTCTCAAGGGACGCGCCAAGCGACGTGCCAAGGGACGTGCCATGGGGACGCATCGCGGGACCTGCCAAGGGGACGCGCTACGGAACGTGCTGGGGACAAGCGTTTCGCTCGAGACATCCTGTCAAAATCATCTGAATTCCTACGCGCGGGACGCTGCACGCGCGAGACATCCTCGGAATTCCTGCGAGCGGGACGTGAAAACAAGCATTTCGCCTGAGACATCCTTTGAATTCTGGCCCCCCACGAGGCCACCGCTCGAGACATCCTCCAATTTTGCAAAACCAGCGTTTCGATCCTCGGAATTCCTGCGAGCGGGACACGAAAACAAGCATTGCGCCTGAGATATCCTCTGAATTCTGGCCCCCCACGAGGCCCCCGCTCGAGACATCCCCCAATTTTGCAAAACCAGCGTTTCGCTCGAGACATCCTCAACAAATTATGAAAAACAAACGTTTCGCTTCAGAAATCCTGTCAAAACCCAAAGAAATCAAAATTCCTGCGTGCGGGACGCGGCACGCGCGAGACATCCTCGGAATTCCTGCGCGAGGAGCGTTTTTCCGTGTCGCGGTCGGCTCTGCAAAACCAGCGTTTCGCTCGAGACATCCTCGACAAATTATGAAAAACAAACGTTTCGCTCGAGACATCCCCAACTCTGCAAAACCAGCGTTTCGCTCGCGACATCCTCAACAAATTCTGAAAAACAAGCGTTTCGCTCGAGACATCCTCAACAATAATTTCGCCGGCCCTACTCCGTGCGTGCCCGCTCGCAAAATAATTTCGCCGGCCCAAGTCGCAGGGGGGCCGGGGGGTTAACCAACTAAAAGAGAACCCTGGGCCCACGCCCTTTCCGGGAAAAAACAAGCGTTTCGCTTGAGACATCCTCAAAAATAATTCCGCCGGCCTCCTTCAAACTCGTCATGTATCGCAAAATAATTCCGCAGGGCTCCCTCAAGTCCATTCCGAGGGTACACCTCTAAAAGAGAACCCTGGGCCCCCGCCCTTTCCGGGGAAAACAAACGAATTAGTCGAGACATCCTCGAAATTCCTGCGCGAGGGACGCGGCACGCGCGAGACATCCTCGGAATTCCTGCGCGCGGGACGCTTTTCCGCGTCGCGGTCGGGGCTCCAGATTTAGTTGTTTTTCGAGGAGTCTGCAAAACATGATGGACCCACGAACCCGGAAAGGGATATAGACATGTGGAGCATGGACACGTTTTCACGATACCCAACTGGGCAACACCTCACGAAACATCCCACGAGACACTTCACGAAACATCCCACGAGACACCTCACGAAACATTCCACGAGACACCTCACGAAACATTCCACGAGACACCCCGCGAAACATTCCACGAGACACCCCACGAAACATTCCACGACGACAGGCAACCACTCAACCAAGGCGGTGTGGTCGTGCTGGGGAGTGGTCGTGCTGGGGTGTGGTCGTGCTGGGGGGTGGTCGTGCTGGGGGGTGGTCGTGCTGGGGGGGTGGTCGTGCTGGGGGGTGGTCGTGCTGGGGCGTGGTCGTGCTGGGGCGTGGTCGTGCTGGGGCGTGGTCGTGCTGGGGTGTGGTCGTGCTGTGGTGAGGTCGTGCTGGGGTGTGGTCGTGCTGGGGTGTGGTCTTGCTGGGGTGGGGTCGTGCTGGGGTGGGGTCCTGCTGGGGTGTGGTCGTGCTGGGGTGTGGTCGTGCTGGGGTGGGGTCGTGCTTGGGTGGGGTCGTGCTGGGGTGTGGTCGTTCTGGGGTGTGGTCGTGCTGGGGTGTGGTCGTGCTAGGGTGGGGTCGTGCTGGGGTGGGGTCGTGCTGGGGTGGGTCGTGCTGGAAAAACAACCGAATTAGTCGAGACATCCTCGAAATCCCTGCGCGCGGGACGCGGCACGCGCGAGACATCCTCAGAATTCCTGCGCGAGGGGCGCTTTTCCGTGTCGCGGTCGGCTCTGCAAAACCAGCGTGTCGCTCGAGACATCCTCAACAAATTCTGAAACCAAGCGTTTCGCTCGAGACATCCCCAACTCTGCAAAACCAGCGTCTCGCTCGCGACATCCTCAACAAATTGTGAAAAACAAGCGTTTCGCTCGAGACATCCTCAAACATAATTTCGCCGGCCTCCTTCGACCTCGATATTTATCAGGGAAAAAATTCGCCGGCCTCCTTCAAGTTGGGCACCGGGGATGCGGAGGCACAGCCCTAGGACATAAACTCACAATTGCCCCCCTCAACCGCCACCCCCTGGTTTCAACATACCCCTCAACTCAAATTCGCGTTTGCGACCCCTTACGCATATCCTGCCCCCCACCTCCGCCAGCTATAGATCGAATCGCATTCGCCAAGTTGGACACTGTGTAGCAGTAGCGCCAGCAGGACTCCAAGACGGTCCAAGATGCCCCCAAGACGTTACAAGAACCCAAGACGGCCCAAGGCGGCCCTAATACGGCCCAAGACGGCCCCAAGACGGCCCCAAGTCGGCCCAACAAGCTCTCGCCGTCTCATTACTAGTGCTATTGCCATGCACCCGCTACCATAATCGTCGGTTCAGCAGCCGTTTTTGCTCATAATTAATGCATCGATGATCGCAGAAGACATTGCGCTCGATCTCCCACAGGAGCAAGATTTGGATGATGACATAGCCCTCGACGTTGCGAGGCCTCGTCGAAGAGGGCCTGCTGAACATGATGGACCCACGAACCCGGAAAGGGATATAGACATGTGGAGCATGGACACGTTTTCACGATACCCAACTGGGCAACACCTCACGAAACATCCCACGAGACACTTCACGAAACATCCCACGAGACACCTCACGAAACATTCCACGAGACACCTCACGAAACATTCCACGAGACACCCCGCGAAACATTCCACGAGACACCCCACGAAACATTCCACGACGACAGGCAACCACTCAACCAAGGCGGTGTGGTCGTGCTGGGGAGTGGTCGTGCTGGGGTGTGGTCGTGCTGGGGGGTGGTCGTGCTGGGGGTGGTCGTGCTGGGGGGGTGGTCGTGCTGGGGGGTGGTCGTGCTGGGGCGTGGTCGTGCTGGGGCGTGGTCGTGCGTGGTCGTGCTGGTCGTGCGTGGTCGTGCTGTGGTGCTGGTCGTGCGTGCTGGGGTGTGGTCGTGCTGGGGTGTGGTCGTGCTGGGGTGGGGTCCTGCTGGGGTGTGGTCGTGCTGGGGTGTGGTCGTGCTGGGGTGGGGTCGTGCTGGGGTGGGGTCGTGCTGTGGGTGGGGTGTGTCGTGCTGGGGTGTGGTCGTGCTAGGGTGGGGTCGTGCTGGGGTGGGGTCGTGCTGGGGTGTGGTCGTGCTGGGGTGTGGTCGTGCTGGGGTGTGGTCGTGCTGGGGCGTGGTCGTGCTGGGGTGGGGTCGTGCTGGGGTGGGGTCGTGCTGGGGTGTGGTCGTGCTGGGGTGGTCCGCACCCTGTGATTTATCGATCGGGTCGTGCTGGGGTGTGGTCGTGCTGGTGCTGGGGTGTGGTCGTGCTGGGGTGTGGTCGTGCTGGGGTGTGGTCGTGCTGGGGTGTGGTCGTGCTGGGGTGTGGTCGTGCTGGGGCGTGGTCGTGCTGGGCGTGGTCGTGCTGGGGTGTGGTCATGCTGGGGGTGTGGTCGTGCTGAGGTGTCCCGCACCCTGTGATTTATCGATCGGGATTTCAAAAACAAGCGTTTCGCTCGAGACATCCTCAAATTTTAATTCGCCGGCCTCCTTCGACCTCGTTATTTATCAGGGAAAAAATTCGCCGGCCTCCCTCAAGTTGGCACCGGGGGACAGGTTTACCTACTAAAAGAGAACCCTGGGCCCCCGCCCTTTCCGGGAAAAAAACGATATTATAACTGTTGTTCTCGTGCTGAACAATCATGGTGCGTGGGGGGAATATTATGGTGATCCAACAGATGTAGATGACGGGCCGTACAAGGGTGACGTATTTGCCGTGGCCTTGGTTGCGTACAGATTTGTGCAAAAGATAGAAGACGTCGGATCTGAGCTCGCACCCCAGGCCATGAAAATGACAAAAGGGCTGGTGACTGGCTTCGTGGTTTACGAAATTATCCAGATGATTGGCATATATGATGAGCACACTCTCGACATTCGAACACACCGCTCAGACATACATCGATCGATGATGGGTTTAGAATGTATATCGTCAGACAAAGTTCAGAAGGTGGTGGATCAATGGACGGATGAACGACCACGCAATCAATACCTAATCCCTTGGCGAATTTGCAGTAAAGAAAGTCTTGGTTTCTTCGGCGAGGGTCGCTGCCGAATCTTGCACGTTGTGGCGTGTACCAACAAAATCAATCGTCAACGTCTCATCGGAGGTTTCCCCACGGAGAAAGATTGCAAAACATATCAGTCAGGCGAGGTTGTCCAGGTCGCACGGCCTGCCGTCGCGAGGCCGACTGCACTCGAGGGAGATGCATCGACATTTACAGCGATCCCCGCTCGCCTCATCATCTCTTGGATGAAAGCAACCAAGTATTTGAAACAGTTGAAGCAGGCCAGTGAGGCGAGCGACGCATGGAAAGAAGTTATCGTTGGAGAGCCGCATGTGGAGTTCAAGAAAGTTGGAATTGAAACACTTCGGAGAGCGAGGGTGCGGGCAGACATCACTGCAAATCTTGTGTTCCGTTCTTTCTGGGAAGCCCAGCCCGACGAAACATGATGGACCCACGAACCCGGAAAGGGATATAGACATGTGCAGCATGGTCACGTTTTCACGATATCCAACTGGGCGACACCACACGAAACATCCCACGAGACATGCCGCGAAACATCCCACGAGACACCTCACGAAACATTCCACGAGACACCTCACGAAACATTCCACGAGACACCCCGTGAAACATTCCACGAGAAACCCCACGAACAGGTAACCACTCAACCAGACACCCCACGAAACATTCCACAGGGGTGCGACTGGGTGTGGTCGTGCTGGGGTGTGGTCGTGCTGGGGTGTGGTCGTGCTGGGGTGGGGTCGTGCTGGGGTGTGGTCGTGCTGGGGGGTGGTCGTGCTGGGGGGTGGTCGTGCTGGTGGGGTGGTCTCCGTCTGGGGTGGTGGTCGTGCTGGGGGGTGGTCGTGCTGGGGTGGTCGTGCTAGGGGGTGGTCGTGCTGGGGGGGTAGTCGTGCTGGGGGGTGGTCGTACTGGGGCGTGGTCGTGCTGGGGCATGGTCGTGCTGGGGCGTGGTCGTGCTGGGGTGTGGTCGTGCTGTGGTGAGGTCGTGCTGGGGTGTGGTCGTGCTGGGTGATGGTCTTGCTGGGGTGGGTCGTGCTGGGGTCGTGATCGGAAGGATCGTGCTGGGGGTTGGTCGTGCTGGGGTGTGGTCGTGTCTGGGGTGTGGTCGTGCTGGGGTGTGGTCGTGCTGGGGTGGGGTCGTGCTGGGTCGGGGTCGTGCTGGAGTGTGGTCGTGCTGGGGTGTGGTCGTGTTGGGGTGTGGTCGTGCTGGGGCGTGGTCGTGCTGGGGTGGGGTCGTGCTGGAGTGGGGTCGTGCTGGGGTGTGGTCGTGCTGGGGTGGTCCGCACCCTGTGACTTATCGATCGGGTCGTGCTGGGGTGTGGTCGTGCTGGTGCTGGGGTGTGGTCGTGCTGGGGTGTGGTCGTGGTGGGGTGTGGTCGTGGCTGGGGTGTGGTCGTGCTGGGGTGTGTTCGTGCACAGGCAACCACTCAACCAAGGCGGTGTGGTCGTGCTGGGGAGTGGTCGTGCTGGGGTGTGGTCGTGCTGGGGGGTGGTCGTGCTGGGGGGTGGGCGTGCTGGGGGGGTGGTCGTGCTGGGGGGTGGTCGTGCTGGGGCGTGGTCGTGCTGGGGCGTGGTCGTGCTGGGGCGTGGTCGTGCTGGGGTGTGGTCGTGCTGTGGTGAGGTCGTGCTGGGGTGTGGTCGTGCTGGGGTGTGTCTTTGCTGTCGGTGGGGTGCCTGCTGGATGTGGTCGTGGTGGGGTGTGGTCCTGCTGGGGTGTGGTCGTGCTGGGGTGGGGTCGTGCTTGGGTGGGGTCGGGCTGGGGTGTGGTCGTTCTGGGGTGTGGTCGTGCTGGGGTGTGGTCGGGCTGGGGTGGGGTCGTGCTGGGTCGGGGTCGTGCTGGGGTGTGGTCGTGCTGAAGTGTGGTCGTGTTGGGGTGTGGTCGTGCTGGGGCGTGGTCGTGCTGGGGTGGGGTCGTGCTGGAGTGTGGTCGTGCTGGGGTGTGGTCGTGCTGGGGTGGTCCGCACCCTGTGACTTATCGATCGGGTCGTGCTGGGGTGTGGTCGTGCTGGTGCTGGGGTGGGGTCGTGCTGGGGTGTGGTCGTGCTGGGGCGTGGTCGTGCTGAGGTGTGTTCGTGCTGGGGTGTGGTCGTGCTGGGGCGTGGTCGAGCTGGGCGTGGTCGTGCTGGACATCCTGCCAAAATTCCAGGAAATCGTGCAAAAACAAAGGAATTAGTCGAGACATCATCGAAATTCCTTCGCGCGGGGCGCTTTTCCGCGTCGCGGTCGGCTCTGCAAAACAAGCGTTTCGCTCGAGACATCCCAGGGCATGAGCCCAGGGTTCTCTTTTAGTACAGGGCATGAGCCCAGGGTTCTCTTTTAGTTGGTAAACCTGTCCCCCGGTGCCAACTTGAGGGAGGCCGGCGAATTTTTTCCCTGATAAATAACGAGGTCGAAGGAGGCCGGCGAATTAAAATTTGAGGATGTCTCGAGCGAAACGCTTGTTTTTCAGAAAATGGTGAGGATGTCTCGAGCGAAACGCTGGTTTTGCAGAGTTGGGGATGTCTCGAGCGAAACGCTTGTTTTCAGAATTTGCTGAGGATGTCTCAAGCGAAACGCTGGTTTTGCAGAGCCGACCGCGACGCGGAAAAGCGCCCCGCGCGAAGGAATTTCGATGATGTCTCGACGAATTCGTTTGTTTTTGTACGATTTCCTGGAATTTTGGCAGGATGTCTCGAGCGAAATGCACGACCCCACCCTAGCACGACCATACCCCAGCACGACCACACCCCAGCACGACCAGACCCCAGCACGACCCCACCCCAGCACGACCACACCCCAGCACGACCACACCCCAGCACCAGCACGACCACAGCACGACCCGACCCCAGCACGACCCTACCCCAGCAAGACCACACCCCAGCACGACCACACCCCAGCACGACCTCACCACAGCACGACCACGCCCCAGCACGACCCCACCCCAGCACGACCACGCCCAGCACGACCACACCCCAACAACGAAAAAAACCACATTCAGCCGACCACACCCCAGCACGACCCCGCACCCACCAAGACCCCAACCCCAGCCGACTCACACCCCATGCACGACCACCACCCCAGACGCCCACCACCCAGCCCGACCCCACCCAAGCACGACCCCACCCCAGCACGACCACACCCCAGCAGGACCACACCCCAGCACGACCACATCCCAGCAGGACCCCACCGCAGCAAGACCACACCCCAGCACGACCACACCCCAGCACGACCTCACCCCAGCACGACCACACCCCAGCACGACCACGCCCCAGCACGACCACGCCCCAGCACCACCACGCCCCAGCACGACCCCACCCCAGCACGACCACCCCCCCAGCACGACCACACCGCAGCACGACCACCCCCCAGCACGCCCACCCCCCAGCACGACCACTCCCCAGCACGAGCACACCGCCTTGGTTGAGTGGTTGCCTGCACGACCACACCCCAGCACGACCACACCCCAGCACGACCACACCCCAGCACCAGCACGACCACACCCCAGCACGACCCGATCGATAAGTCACAGGGTTCGGACCACCCCAGCACGACCACACCCCAGCACGACCCCACACCAGCACGACCCCACCCCAGCACGACCCCACCCCAGCACGACCATACCCCAGCACGACCACACCCCAGCACGACCCGACCCCAGCACGACCCTACCCCAGCAAGACCACACCCCATCACGACCACACCCCAGCACGACCTCACCACAGCACGACCACACCCCAGCACGACCACGCCCCAGCACGACCACGCCCCAGCACGACCACAACCCCAAAAAAAGGAGAAAAAAGAACGACCAGACACCCCAGCACGACCCCTACCAGCACGACCCCCACCCCAGCACGAACCACAACCCAAGCCGAACACACCCAGCAGGACCCCACCCAGCCGACCCCACCCCAGCAAGACCACACCCACGCACGACCACACCCCAGCACGACCTCACACCCACAGCACGCCCACACCCTCAGCACGACCAGCCCCGCACGACCACGGCCCCAGCACGACCACGACGCCCCAGCACGACCATCACCCCCAGCAACGAACCACCCCCCAGCACGACCACACCCCAGCACGACCACCCCCCAGCACGACCACACCCCAGCACGACCACTCCCCAGCACGACCACACCGCCTTGGTTGATTGGTTGCCTGTCGTCGTGGAATGTTTCGTGGGGTGTCTCGTGGAATGTTTCGCGGGGTGTCTCGTGGAATGGTTCGTGAGGTGTCTCGCGGAATGTTTCGTGAGGTGTCTCGTGGGATGTTTCGTGAGGTGTCTCGTGGGATGTTTCGTGAGGTGTTGCCCCGTTGGGTATCGTGAAAACGTGTCCATGCTCCACATGTCTATATCCCTTTCCGGGTTCAATGGACCCACGAACCCGGAAAGGGATATAGACATGTGGAGCATGGACACGTTTTCATGATACCCAACTGGGCAACACCTCACGAAACATCCCACGAGACACCTCACGAAACAGCCCACGAGACACCTCACGAAACATTCCACGAGACACCTCACGAAACATTCCACGAGACACCCCGCGAAACATTCCACGAGACACCCCACGAAACATTCCACGACGACAGGCAACCACTCAACCAAGGCGGTGTGGTCGTGCTGGGGAGTGGTCGTGCTGGGGTGTGGTCGTGCTGGGGGGTGGTCGTGCTGGGGGGTGGTCGTGCTGGGGGGGTGGGTCGGTGGTCGTGCTGGGGCGTGGTCGTGCTGGGGCGTGGTCGTGCTGGGGCGTGGTCGTGCTGGGGCGTGGTCGTGCTGGGGCGTGGTCGTGCTGGGGTGTGGTCGTGCTGTGGTAAGGTCGTGCTGGGGTGCGGTCGTGCTGGGGTGTGGTCTTGCTGGGGTGGGGTCGTGCTGGGGTGTGATCGTGCTGGGGTGGGGTCGTGCTGGGGTGTGGTCGTGCTGGGGTGTGGTCGTGCTAGGGTGGGGTCGTGCTGGGGTGGGGTCGTGCTGGGGAGTGGTCGTGCTGGGGTGTGGTCGTGCTGGGGTGTGGTCATGCTGGGGCGTGGTCGTGCTGGGGTGGGGTCGTGCTGGGGTGGGGTCGTGCTGGGGTGGGTTCGTGCTGGGGTGCTCCGCACCCTGTGATTTATCGATCGGGACGTGCTGGGGTGTGGTCGTGCTGGGGTGTGGTCGTGCTGGGGTGTGGTCGTGCTGGGGTGTGGTCGTGCTGGGGAGTGGTCGTGCTGGGGGGTGGTCGTGCTGGGGGGTGGTCGTGCTCGGGGGTGGTCGTGCTGGGGGGGTGGTCGTGCTGGGGGGTGGTCGTGCTGGGGCGTGGTCGTGCTGGGGCGTGGTCGTGCTGGGGCGTGGTCGTGCTGGGGTGTGGTCGTGCTGTGGTGAGGTCGTGCTGGGGTGTGGTCGTGCTGGGGTGTGGTCTTGCTGGGGTAGGGTCGTGCTGGGGTCGGGTCGTGCTGGGGTGTGGTCGTGCTGGGGTATGGTCGTGCTGGGGTGGGGTCGTGCTGGGGTGGGGTCGTGCTGGGGTCTGGTCGTGCTGGGGTGTGGTCGTGCTGGGGTATGGTCGTGCTAGGGTGGGGTCGTGCATTTCGCTCGAGACATCCTGCCAAAATTCCAGGAAATCGTACAAAAACAAAGGAATTAGTCGAGACATCATCGAAATTCCTTCGCGCGGGGCGCTTTTCCGCGTCGCGGTCGGCTCTGCAAAACAAGCGTTTCGCTCGAGACATCCTCGGCAAACTCTGCGGAGCAAGCGTTTCGCTCGAGACATCCTCAACACACGAAAAAGTGGCCCGCACCCTGTGATTTATCGATCGGGATTTCAAAAACAAGCGTTTCGCTCGAGACATCCTCAAATTTTAATTCGCCGGCCTCCTTCGACCTCGTTATTTATCAGGGAAAAAATTCGCCGGCCTCCCTCAAGTTGGCACCGGGGGATTAGGTTTACCAACTAAAAGAGAACCCTGGGCTCATGCCCTTTCCGGGAAAAATGGACGTATGTGTGGTGTGACGCTTCGCCTCAGTGGAGAGGGCTTGAAATGTTCAGCGCCTCGTTTGATATATGTTGCCCGTCCCTCACGCAACGCCGTCTCTTCCCATTAGTTTCACTGCGGTTCAAAGGTACTGACCTGGAAGCCAAAGGAGTTGCGCTGTTGTGGCAGATATTCTTAATAACTGGGATTTGCTCTATGATATCGTTTTGTTCTTCAATTCGCAGCTTGTGTACTGACATGGGCACTGAAAGGCTGATCGCAGACTTGCCAGGAACAGTATTGTGGGACTTTCTCCGCTTCATCGGCGCAGCCCCCCGAGGTCCACCTCCAGCAATGGTTTTCCCAAGAGCTGTTGTCATGCCTGGATGGAAACATTGCTGGGATCTGATGCTGAGGCGAGGCGTGTACCAACTACCATGGTTCCCTGGTTTCCTGAAGGGCCTAAAAGCAATCATCAAGTTCTTTCGGGAGAAGGTGGAAGAGATCGCGTTCCAGATAGAACAGGCAGGATTCAATGTTTTGGCCAGGGTGATCAAGAAAGCCAGGTTACCTCATTTCGCAGATTGGAGATGGACGTCATTACATTTTTGTTGCGAACCATTGTCGGGCTTCCTGGAAAGCTTCGTTCGACAATTTGATCCTTCACCTTTTCGGCAGAAGAGCAGAGAAACTCATTTTAAAGATGCGTGTGCTGCACTCGGGTCGGCTCAGTGGGTATCCCAATTTAAGTTCATCACGTGGTTTGCGAGGAGGTGTCACGAGTGCTCGGCTTGGGGGGGAACTTGCAACTGTCATCGTGCAGAGATCATGCAAGGTAAACAGATCACGTGTTTTCATAAGGGGAGGCTCGTTCGGGATGCACACAAGTTTGCCATGGACAACTTGAAACAAATGATTGAGGATTGCAAATCTTGGGACGTGAATGCTTGGGGGGCCGAGCTCCACAGGCAATGTGTAAGCTGCGTGAGAGCGACGTTCGCACTAGGGAAGGAGAAGCTGGAATTCCTTGACACTGTTCCAATTCTCCTCTGTCGGTTAGCGGAACCTGGAGTTCGGGACAGATGCCTCGCACAATATGCCACACCGGGTGACCACCATAGAGTGACACACGAATTTCTGAGGGAGGGGTCTCGGCTTCGGGCGCACATTGACGCCATGCTGCCCGATGGGTCTAACATGTCCGAAGAGCTTGCTTACGCAATCAAGTCGCTGCAAGATATTCCACTTGATGACACCGTAGGGGAAGCACCGCACAGCCGAGCTAAAGCAATCTATACGCACGCTCGTGCAGCGACTTGGCCATGGATCGCCTCGAGTTTGCGCGTTGATCAAAACATTGACGATATAACTAACATGTTATCTCATACAACTTTGTCATTGGAGGATGTTTGGCGACGGCCGTCGTCGATCCTGCAAGTTCGCCGAGAGAAGCGGTTCCAGCGCCGCAAGAAGATAAGTCAGAAAATGTTGAACCAACGAGTGTATACAATGGAGTATTTCCGAACTTTCGAGCTGTCTGATCCAGTGGACGTGCCAGATCCTGGCGACGCTGGCGATGGGCCAGATGACCAGGGACCTGGCGACGATCCAGGTGATGATGATATGCATGGAGGCGGTGACGATCAGCCTGATGGGCATGCTGGTGGCGGTGGTGCAATTCGGATGCTGCTGAAGGGGTACTTCGAGACTGCACTTAGCACGAATATTGGGTGCTACATGTCGCTACCAAGCCAGAAAGATGGGTCAACCAAAGATTTTTTTCAACTTCTGTCTTGCACGAATAAGAATGCGGTTGTAAAAACATTTCGGAAGAAGAAGGAGTTCGCGCTCAGGCTGACGGTGCAGCCGTTTGAGATATGGCAGGAGTCTGCTGCAGGAGCAGTCGGCTCTGCTCAGGTCTTTATCGTTTCTGATCCACTTCGTATCGACCTCTTCGATTTCATCAATGGCATCGGCGACAGGGACCAAACGTGTCGTTGGAGCCCGAGGCCGAGTGATATCGATGGCTGCTTGCTCTTGGACCAGCCTGAGGTTCTCAGGCCACACGTGAAGCTCTCAGATACGTCTGTACCCGTCCTCAGCCTGATGGACGAGCTCCGCATGCTCGGTTGGGCCTTCGAGGAGAGGCTTGTCAGGCAGTGAGGCGCAACAAAAACAACATGATCGATCCACGAACCCGGAAAGGAATATAGAACTGTAACACATGGCAGCGTTTTCAAAGACACCTGATTGGGTGACGGGCGAATGCAATGCTGAAGGTATCGATCTTGATGTACCCTGCCGAGGGCTGTGCTGTGCTCTATAGCCTCGTGGATCGAGTCCTCCTTTGCATCCGAGTCCTGACCGAACTGATCTGGATCTTAAGCTCGAGCTGCCTGAACACATAGTAGCTGCCCCAGAGCTAATGGACAACGGGACATGCCAGGAGGACGCGCCGCGAAACGTCCCAATGGATGCGCCAGGCGACGTGCCAGGGGACGTGCCGCGGGACGTGCCAAGGGGACGCGCTACGGAACGTGCTGGGGACAAGCGTTTCGCTCGAGACATCCTGTCAAAACCATCAGAATTCCTACGCGCGGGACGCGGCACGCGCGAGACATCCTCGGAATCCCTGCGGGCGGGAGGTGAAAACAAGCATTTCGCTTGAGACATCCTCTGAATTCTGGCCCCCCGCGAGACCCCCACTCGAGACATCCCACAATTTTGCAAAACCAGCGTTTCGCTCGAGACATCCTCAACAAATTATAGACAACAAGCGTTTCGCTCGAGACATCCTGTCAAAATCCCAAGAAATCCTCGCTAAACAAACGAATTCGTCGAGACATCCTCAAAATTCCTGCGCGCGGGACGCGGCATGCGCGAGACATCCTCGGAATCCCTGCGAGCGGGACGTGAAAACAAGCATTTCGCCTGAGACATCCTCTGAATTCTGGCCCCCCGCGAGACTCTCGACCCCCACCCGAGACATCCCCAAATTTTGCAAAACCAGCGTTTCGCTCGAGACGTCCTCAACAAATTATGGAAAACAAGCGTTTCGCTTGACACATCCTGTCGAAATCCCAAGAAATCCTCGCTAAACAAACGAATTAGTCGAGACATCCTCAAAATTCCTGCGCGCGGGACGCGGCACGCGCGAGACATCCTCGGAATTCCTGCGAGCGGGACGTGAAAACAAACATCTCGCCTGAGACATCCTCTCAATTCTGGCCACCCACGAGGCTCCAGCTCAAGACATCCCCTCAATTTTGCAAAACCAGCGTTTCGCTCGAGACATCCTCAACAAATTCTGAAAAATAAGCGTTTCGCTCGAGACATCATGTCAGAATCCCAAGAAATCCTTGCAAAACACGCGAATTAGTCGAGACATCCTCGAAATTCCTGCGCGCGGGACGCGGCACGCGCGAGACATCCTCTGAATTCCTGCGCGCGGGGCGCTTTTCAGCGTCGCGGTCGGGGCTCCAGACCCCGTTATTTATAGAGGATTCTGCGAAAAACGCTCCGCACCCTCTTTTTTACGAGGGAAAGCGGGGGTCTGCGGACCCCGTTTTTTATCGAGGATCCGAGATGGGGGGCGAACTTTCCTCGAGCGGGCACGCACAAAACGCACTTTTTCTAAACATGATGGACCCACGAACCCGGAAAGGGATATAGACATGTGGAGCATGGACACGTTTTCATGATACCCAACTGGGCAACACCTCACGAAACATCCCACGAGACACCTCACGAAACAGCCCACGAGACACCTCACGAAACATTCCACGAGACACCTCACGAAACATTTCACGAGACACCCCGCGAAACATTCCACGAGACACCCCACGAAACATTCCACGACGACAGGCAACCACTCAACCAAGGCGGTGTGGTCGTGCTGGGGAGTGGTCGTGCTGGGGTGTGGTCGTGCTGGGGGGTGGTCGTGCTGGGGGGTGTCGTGCTGGGTGGTCGTGCTGGGGGGTGGTCGTGCTGGGGCGTGGTCGTGCTGGGGCGTGGTCGTGCTGGGGCGTGGTCGTGCTGGGGCGTGGGTGCGCTGGTCGTGCTGGGGTGTGGTCGTGCTGTGGTAAGGTCGTGCTGGGGTGCGGTCGTGCTGGGGTGTGGTCTTGCTGGGGTGGGGTCGTGCTGGGGTGTGATCGTGCTGGGGTGGGGTCGTGCTGGGGTGTGGTCGTGCTGGGGTGTGGTCGTGCTAGGGTGGGGGTCGTGCTGGGGTGGGGTCGTGCTGGGGTGTGGTCGTGCTGGGGTGGGTCGGGTCGTGCTGGGGTGTGGTCATGCTGGGGCGTGGTCGTGCTGGGGTGGGGTCGTGCTGGGGTGGGGTCGTGCTGGGGTGGTTCGTGCTGGGGTGCTCCGCACCCTGTGATTTATCGATCGGGTCGTGCTGGGGTGTGGTCGTGCTGGGGTGTGGTCGTGCTGGGGTGTGTCGTGCTGGGGTGTGGTCGTGCTGGGGTGTGGTCGTGCTGGGGAGTGGTCGTGCTGGGGTGTGGTCGTGCTGGGGGGTGGTCGTGCTGGGGGGTGGTCGTCTGGGGGGGTGGTCGTGCTGGGGCGTGGTCGTGCTGGGGCGTGGTCGTGCTGGGGTGGTCGTGCTGGGGTGTGGTCGTGCTGTGGTGGTCGTGCTGGGGTGTGGTCGTGCTGGGGTGTGGTCTTGCTGGGGTAGGGTCGTGCTGGGGTCGGGTCGTGCTGGGGTGTGGTCGTGCTGGGGTATGGTCGTGCTGGGGTGGGGTCGTGCTGGGGTGGGGTCGTGCTGGGGTCTGGTCGTGCTGGGGTGTGGTCGTGCTGGGGTATGGTCGTGCTAGGGTGGGGTCGTGCATTTCGCTCGAGACATCCTGCCAAAATTCCAGGAAATCGTACAAAAACAAAGGAATTAGTCGAGACATCATCGAAATTCCTTCGCGCGGGGCGCTTTTCCGCGTCGCGGTCGGCTCTGCAAAACAAGCGTTTCGCTCGAGACATCCTCGGCAAACTCTGCGGAGCAAGCGTTTCGCTCGAGACATCCTCAACACACGAAAAAGTGGCCCGCACCCTGTGATTTATCGATCGGGATTTCAAAAACAAGCGTTTCGCTCGAGACATCCTCAAATTTTAATTCGCCGGCCTCCTTCGACCTCGATATTTATCAGGGAAAAAATTCGCCGGCCTCCTTCAAGTTGGCACCGGGGGACAGGTTTACCCACTAAAAGAGAACCCTGGGCTCATGCCCTTTCCGGGAAAAATCAGCACTTTACCTCGTTATTTATCGCAAATAATTTCGCCGGCGCTTGACCCGTCAGATCCGGGGGTAAACGGCTAAAAGAGAACCCTGGGCCCACGCCCTTTCCGGGAAAATAGATCGAACCAGAGAGGGCGAGTGACGCAACCATTCAAGGAGAGAGAGAGAGAGAGATAGGCAGCGAAACCATCCAGGTAGGATCAGCACCCCATCAAAAGAGTTCGAGCTAGCGCAAGACGGCAGGAGGGGAGAAGGAGGGGCAGGAAGAGAGAGAGGGGGGAGATCGAGCGATGGAGGGAGGGAGAGATGGCGAGAGAGAGAGAGGCATGCATACATGCAGAGAGCAGTGAGCCACTAAGGCGGCATCAGGCTCGGTATGGGCGTAGAGCGTCTGGGTCCAGGGCATTAATTGAACATCGCGGAAGTAGGCGTAGGGGAATGGGAGGGACGCACACTTTGAAGCAGATCCCCTCAGGCACGACCCAGGCTCGGCGAAGATAGCAGATTCCAGGAGGCCGTCATCTAAGAGATTTTATTATCAGTGTTTGGTGTGCTGGGACGATGTGTCCAAGACTGCGCCGCCCGACGTTCGGAGCGACAGGCCAGGATATTATTTCAAACTTCTTCTGAAAGGCAAGATCACGCCAGGTATCACGAATAAGGAATGCCGAGCGCTTCTTGCATGTGGGGATGGCGCTGCACCGCCCCTGCCCCTGCTTGACAAGGAGCCAGCTGTAAAGCCGCCCGTGGGTCCAGCCCCCCCCGCCATCATGAGCGATGATGACATCGCTTTGGACATGCCTGCAGGCCCCCTCCCACTTGAAGATGATCCGCCCGAAGGCGTCAAAAGCCCAGAGGCCCCAGAATTAGTAGAGCCAGACGGTGCTGCTGGCGAGCCCGCTGCGCCCGCAGGCCCTGTCCCAGTTGCTGATGCTGCAGTCGATGCTGCACCAGGTCCTTTGGTGCCCGAGTATCCGCCCACGATTTGGGGCATGGAAGTGAGACTCGAGAAGCGGACACGGAACGGCGCCGAGGAGCGCGGAATTAGGATGCGTTGCCCTGTTCATGGGGCAGCTTGCGGCAAGTACAGGAGCTTGAGGCTTGGTGTGGAACGTCACGGGCCTAAAGCAGCTGCTCTTTTCCTTGCCACTTGGGCGTCGTTCGGCGAGTCCCGATCGGTGGAGGACCATCGGCGGCCCCCGACGACCGCTGAGATTGACGATTACATCGCAAAATACGGCGACGATACTCGTTGAGACTGAAAAGGAAACCAGATACTGACGTTCACCCATGCCAGCCTGAAATCGGCGATTCGTTGGGCGCCGACTGGGCCAGTCGATGTTCGAAGGAGCCCCCTGTTGACGCTTGAAAAAAAACGCCAAAACGCTGTTGATAGCCAAACACACTTTTTTTTCTATATGAAAGTGATGACCCCCAAACTGTGTTGACACCCGCCGAAGCAATGTTGAAGCAATGTTGAAGCAATGTTGAAGCAATGTTGAAGCAATGTTGACGTTGGCCGAAAAAGTTGAAGCAAGGTTGAAGCAATGTTGAAGCAATGTTGAAGCAATGTTGACAATGGCAGCGGAAGTTGAAGCAATGTTGAAGCAATGTTGAAGCAATGTTGAAGCAACCCCCAGGCGTCGAGGCAGCGTTTAAGCAACCCTCCAGGCGTCGAAACACTGTTTAAGCAGGCTCTGAGGTGTTGGAACAGCCGAGCACAGTCGTGCAGGGGTGCAGACAGCCACGACACTTGCACTTGTGTGGGGTTGGCGCTCTCTAGGAGGGGCGCTGCGCAAGCATGCTCTGATGCGCCCGTTGGGGTGCGCCTGTTGAGAAGAGGCGGTGCAGATGATATGAGTGGTCTACTCGATGAGGCGGAGGCTCCAGGAGGGCCCGAGGGAGGCTCGAGGAGAGGGACGTGGTGGGGGGAGGGCGACGAGGGGAGTAGGAGGGGTGAGGGGGGAAGAGGGGGCACTTACTTAAGGAAAACGCTGGGAAAACGCGAACACCCAAACCAACCATAACATCCTGAACGGAAAATTGCTCGGGTACAATGCAGAAGGAAATCAGAGATCCAGAGTTAACTCAGAGGTCCAATCAGTAGCTCTTTGGCCCCGAAGGGATGCTAAGAAAAGACCCACCAATGGCTGCAGAAGAAGACCCTCCACCACCAGTTGAAGGCTCAGAATTGAGGGACAAACACACCCCGCGTGATTTTTTGTTTTCGGGGGGGGGGGGGGAGGGGACGGTGAGGAGGAGTAGGAGCGAGAGGGATGGGGGGGAGCACTTACGAAAACGCTGGAGAAACGCAAACGCCAAACATAAAAACATTATCCTGAACGAACAAATGCCCCGATACAATTCAGAGGGAATCCAGAGATCAAGAGTTAACATAACACATCCCATCAGTAGCCATTTTGGCCAAAGACCGTTGGTGTCACAAGTGACATTTCCAAGCCTCTGCTGCGCGGAGGTAGCCTATACTGAGAAGTACGGTGCTCGGGTCCGCTCCGATGGCGTCGAGGACAAGCTCGAGGGCTCCGTCGGCGGGAGGTAGCGCGTTAGATGAGGATCTCTTCTTTGACGATGCTGTGATGGAGACGGGCACGTGCCACGCTTGCAACTTGGATGATGTGCTCACGAACCTCCCCTGCCGCCACGACGGGCACACCTTCCACCAGGGCTGCTATGAGGGGGTCAGGGCCCACTGGCGAAGCATGAGCAACTTTCCCGCGGCGAAGGAGGCCAACAAGCAGAACTACAAGAACGACCCCATGGCGTGGCGAGCTTCGGTGGCTCCGTTTCTCCCGAGCGCCGAGCCCGAGGTTAGGACCCAGGCAGTGGCGAATGCGAAGCGGGAGCACGCGGAGATCGAGGAGCACGTGGAGAAGCAGTTCGACCAGGAGCTGGAGGACGACATGCTGCTCACCAAGTCGCAGTACATCGGCTGGATGCTGAACAACGAGGCGTCGACGAGGACACGCAGGGAGCTCGGGAAGGACTTCGACCGACTTGTGGAGGAGCAGGGGGGCAAGCACAAGAACAGGAACGGCGAGAGCCGCGTGAAGCATGAGGGATATGGGACGCTGCGGAAGGGCAAGAGCAACGAAGTCAACATGATGGACCCACGAACCCGGAAAGGGATATAGACATGTGGAGCATGGACACGTTTTCACGATACCCAACTGGGCAACACCTCACGAAACATCCCACGAGACACTTCACGAAACATCCCACGAGACACCTCACGAAACATTCCACGAGACACCTCACGAAACATTCCACGAGACACCCCGCGAAACATTCCACGAGACACCCCACGAAACATTCCACGACGACAGGCAACCACTCAACCAAGGCGGTGTGGTCGTGCTGGGGAGTGGTCGTGCTGGGGTGTGGTCGTGCGTGGTCGTGGGGGTGTGGTCGTGCTGGGGGGGTGGTCGTGATGGGGGGTGGTCGTGCTGGGGCGTGGTCGTGCTGGGGCGTGGTCGTGCTGGGGCGTGGTCGTGCTGGGGTGTGGTCGTGCTGTGGTGAGGTCGTGCTGGGGTGTGGTCGTGCTGGGGTGTGGTCTTGCTGGGGTTCGTGCTGGGGTGGGTCGTGCTGGGGTGTGGTCGTGCTGGGGTGTGGTCGTGATGGGGTGGGGTCGTCTTGGGTGGGGTAGTGATGGGTGTGGTTCGTGCTGGGGTGTGGTCGTTCTGGGGTGTGGTCGTGCTGGGGTGTGGTCGTGCTAGGGTGGGGTCGTGCTGGGGTGGGGTCGTGCTGGGGTGGGTCGTGCTGGAAAAACAACCGAATTAGTCGAGACATCCTCGAAATCCCTGCGCGCGGGACGCGGCACGCGCGAGACATCCTCAGAATTCCTGCGCGAGGGGCGCTTTTCCGTGTCGCGGTCGGCTCTGCAAAACCAGCGTGTCGCTCGAGACATCCTCAACAAATTCTGAAACCAAGCGTTTCGCTCGAGACATCCCCAACTCTGCAAAACCAGCGTCTCGCTCGCGACATCCTCAACAAATTGTGAAAAACAAGCGTTTCGCTCGAGACATCCTCAAACATAATTTCGCCGGCCTCCTTCGACCTCGATATTTATCAGGGAAACATGATGGACCCACGAACCCGGAAAGGGATAAAGACATGTGCAGCATGGTCACGTTTTCACGATACCCAACTGGGCGACATCTCACGAAACATCCCACGAGACACCCCGCGAAACATCCCCCGAGACACCTCACGAAACATTCCACGAGACACCTCACGAAACATTCCACGAGACACCCCGTGAAACATTCCACGAGACACCCCACGAACAGGCAACCACTCAACCAGACACGCCACGAAACATTCCACGGGGGTGCGACTGGGTGTGGTCGTGCTGGGGTGTGGTCGTGCTGGGGTGTGGTCGTGCTGGGGAGTGGTCGTGCTGGGGTGTGGTCGTGCTGGGGGGTGGTCGTGCTGGGGCGTGGTCGTGCTTGGGGGGTGGTCGTGCTGGGGGGTGGTCGTGCGGGCTGGTCGTGCTGGGGGCGTTGGTGTGCTGGGCGTGGTCGTGCTGGGGGTGGGTCGT